>OZ023185.1:13378926-13784512 GCA_963995505.1 Hypericum androsaemum
GAGGAGGAGCGGAGAGGAGGACGCGGAGAGGAGGAGGAGGACGCGAAGGAGGAGGAGGAGGAGAGGAGGAGGAGGAGGAGGGAAGGAGATGGATCTCCACGTGGTGCCACGTCATCAAAATTTGGTGACGTGGCTGGCCACGTAGTCCGGGCAGGGTTCGGGCAGGTCCGGGCAGGTCCGGGCAACTGCCCGAGGACCTTTTTTATGTTAATTGGAATAAGTATGACTCGATTGATCGGTTTTTTACCACAGGGTACTAAAGTAATTTTAGGCGATACCACAGGGTACTAAAGTAGACTTTTCCCTAATCTAAAACCAGAGTTAGGGGTTTGAAAATCTTTAGATTAGGATTAAATTTGAAGTTTTTACTTTACCACGTCAACGTCACTTAAGAGAGAGAAATACGACGTGGCGTTGACATGGGAAGACCATGCGGGACAAACTAACCCTGATTAAAAAATTGTCACCAAAAGTGTCAATTTAGGAAACCTCTGTCACCAAAAGTGTTACTTCGAAAATCTCCATCGCCAAAGTGAACAAAGCTAAACCACATGGTACTAAGTTAAGAACTCGTGAAACTATATGGTATACTAAAGTAAACTTTTTCCAAAATAAATGACATACAATGATATAAGAATGTGGTTTTTTTTTACCGACAACTACTTAGATCAACATATGAGGGAGTTATTCTAGCTTAACTAGGTCTCGAGTTCGACTTTTTGGAAACACAATAGTGTTAAAAACTTGTTGGGAGAGCTTGACACATTTTAAATTGGGAAAAGTCCACTTTAGTACCCTGTGGTATCGCGAAAAATTCCGTCAGTACCCTGTGGTTTAAAACGTATCAATTGAGTCATACTTATTTCAATTAACATCAATTAGAGGCCCGGGCAGCTGCCCGGACCTGCCCGAACCTACCCGAGCGCTGCCCGGGCCACGTGGCAGCCACGTCACCAATTTGATGACGTGGTGCCACGTCACCAAGAGGAGGAGGAGGAGGAGGAGGAGGCGGGGGGAGGAAGCGGGGGAGGAGGAGGAGGACGCGGGGGGAGGAGGAGGAGGAGGAGGAAGCGGGGAGGAGGAGGAGGACGCGGGGGGAGGAGGAGGAAGCGGGGGAGGAGGAGGAGGAGGAGGACGCGGGGGGAGGAGGAGGAGGAGGAGGAAGCGGGGGAGGAGGAGGAGGAGGACGTGGGGAGGAGGAGGAGGACGCGGGGGGAGGAGGAGGACGCGGGGGGAGGAGGAGGAGGAGGAGGAAGCGGGGGAGGAGGAGGAGGAAGCGGGGGAGGAGGAGGAGGACGCGGGGGGAGGAGGAGGAGGAGGAGGAAGCGGGGGAGGAGGAGGAGGAGGAAGCGGGGGGAGGAGGAGGAGGAGGAGGGGAGGAGGAGTACGCGGGAGGAGGAGAAGGAGGGGAGGAGGCGGAGGAGGGGAGGAGGCGGAGGAGGAGGAGGAGGGGAGGAGGCGGAGGAGGGGAGGAGGCGGAGGAGGAGGCGGAGGGGAGGAGGCGGAGGAGGGGAGGAGGCGGAGGAGGAGGATGTCCACGTGGCGCCACGTCATCAAATTTTGGTGACGTGGCTGGCCACGTGGTTCGGGCAGTGGTCGGGCAGGTCCGGGCAGCTGCCCGGGCCTCTAATTGATGTTAATTGGAATAAGTATGACTCAATTGATACGTTTTAAACCACATGGTACTGACGAAATTTTTCGCGATACACAGGGTACTAAAGTGCACTTTTCCCTTTTAAATTAGTTAGCCTAATGGGTCCAGATACCATATGGTTAAACCAAAAAAAGAAAATAAATTTTTCTTTATTTTTGAACTCATCTCGCAATCTGATCAATTGTAGTCACAGATTTTTCATTACGTACACGCATTTAGAGAATTTTTTTAGGAGGTTACCTTTTTAATCTTGATAATATTATCAAATCATTTCAATTTTTAACATATTTGATGTATTACAACTTATCAGCAGAGAAAATATAGGTGACCATCTACGTACAAGATCCGAGATGATGTTATACACGAGATAGTCATGTATCAAGATAAAGTATGTCGAACTAAAAGTATAAGAAAATGGAAGAAGAGAAATGATGCCTAAACTAAAGCAACGCACTTTCACCAGTTTCCTCACTGCGCCACTTGTTACAAAATTCAGGAAACAAAATAACACCACACTTTGATAACCCACCGGAATGTGTCGCCGAGATGGATACAGACCATTCAACCAAAATCTCATCGGATAAACCCCCGAATTTAATAAAAACTTTTTTTCGAGATAAACCTGTAGCATCTCCCTCCCTGCAACCTGGGCTCAACTCCAACTTAGACCTGATCAGGAAAAGCTTGGTACGAATACAAAAGGTGGTTGGACCATTTAACCAGCCACGAGATGATATCCACCCATCGATGATCACTGAACTCAAGGCTCAATGGACTATATGCGTAAAGGTGAAGATCCTCGGCCGATTCTTGAGGTTACAGAATATGGACAGGAGGGTTAGAACACCCTGGAAGCCTAGGCAACATGGTTTTAATCGCCCTGATGAACGACCATAACTTGGCAATATTTGAACTCATGGCTGATCGGGACTGAGTGCTAAAAGAGGGACCATGAACCATCCTCGGTCGCTATTTGACGATGAGGAAATGTTCACCAGAGTTCAACCCTGCCACTTTCATCTGCACCTCGACGATGGCTTAGATCTGGATCTCAGGCTTACCCTTCTTCCTCTATATGCTCCAGTCCTCATGGCCATTGCCAAGGCCATCGAAAAGCCGGTATGCATAGACAATAACATGATCTCTGCCCAGTGTGGCCGGTATGCATACGTGTACATAGAACTCAACCTCAACGACCCACTTTCCAGCGTACTTATTATCAATGGTTGTCGATTCCATGTTGAATATGAGGGCTTACACGTAATGTGCCTCCGATGCGGCCGGTATGGCCGCCGGAATGAGGCGTGCCCCGTTACCTCTTATCCCATGGCTCCTAAGACAAACGAAGGCACTGTGACTACACTCGAAGCAACTGGCTGCAACTGGAATCACCTCACCACACGAGCCTTTTATGGCGCAACATCTAGAACCAGCACGCCCAGTAACCATTGACATGACTAAAGCCACTCTGGGCCACTAGATGACGGTGGTTCGCATGCAGCGTTAGCCACCGCTATGAGACAGCGAGTGCCTCAACGAAAAATTAAGTCATGGTCCTCACCGAACCTATAGCCTCAAATAGTTCACCTAACTCTAAGACCCCCTACGGTGCCATTCCCAACAACCCTGCTAAGCGTGAAGCAACCCATTTCTATTATGGGTCCCCAATTCAGAAAATTAGGGCACGATCGCCTATGACTGTAACAAGAAAGGAACACCTACAGAAGAGAACCAAACCTAACAACTCATGAGAACTCAGTCAGACCATAACGGTCAAATGTTTCCTCTTCTTTTTTTTCTTTTTTTTTAGAGAATAATGTTTTCTCTTTTAGCTCTCAAACCCTGCCTTCTCCCTATGTTTCCTCTATTTCTCTCATTTTTACTCCTAATAATAGCCATGTGACTCTTCCATCTGATTCTAACCCACTTGCAGCCTTTAAGTCTTTGACTTCCCAAGCGCAGCCCAAAAATGAAAAAGCCAAATTAGTTTTGGCTCCATCCAAACTGAGCCAGGCCTCGTTGAAAGCTAAGGCCCAATTAGAGGAATCCTCCTATGATGATGTGAGATTCTCCATAACTAAGAAATAGTCCCGATTTGCTTGGTGCCTGGGCCTTAAGCCCGTTCAGCCTCCTCATGCGGCTAGGCCCGAAGAAGCCCAACCTTCGGAGCACCAAGGAGACCCCTCTACCGGCCTACCTGACTTAGCTTAAAATGCTTCCAAAGGTGACTTGCCTAAGCCCAACCAGCCTACTCCTTTCCGAAGCCCTACATCAGCTAATATTTGGAAAACTTATTTTTTCGCTTTCAATGATTTGATGGCATGCTGATGGCTGTAGAGATGGAGATGCCGCCTCTTAGTCAGGCATTACCACCCCCCCCCCCCCCCCCCCAAATCATCTTATAGGCATAGGAGTTTGCTCGAGTTTTGGCAGACCAGATTATTCCACCTCTCTTAGACGCAAGATTCAGGTCTCTTAGAAGCGACCCCCGGATGAAGCTTCAATAGGCATCCCAGGACTTAAGTGTACGACTTTGCCAAGAGCGTCGAGAGCTATACCTCATTCGCTGCTGAGCTCTGGGCACTCATTCTCGGCCTGGAGTTGACTTGGGAGAGAAGATTCCTGAGAGTCCATGTGGGAGTGGATTCGTCATTGGCCATCCTCTGTGTGGGATGCGACGTTGATCGAGATCAACCTTTGGCAACCCTGGCCTTTAGGGCTCGAGAGCTACTTGTAAGGGATTGGGAGATCGACATCTAACATATCTGGAGTGACGGCAACCGACTGGCGGACGCGTTCTCGAATCGTGCCTTGGAGAATTCATATGACCATTTTGTATTTGATGTACCTTTATCTTCTTGTATTGGTGTGTATGTTGATGACTTATCGGGAGTTAGCCTTCCTCAATGTACTCATAAAAGTTTGTGATAGGGACGGCGCTGAATCAAGTTTAGCAATATAAAAGTCAAAGCAGTTTTCTACTTTGCCGAGGTGATATTTCCCTTACGCGGATTTTTCTCACTGGGTTTTGCCGCGAGTGGGTTTTACCAAGGCCGAGGATCGCAACATCAAAAAAGGACATTTTACGCCGAGTAGCAGGCATTACAATGATAAGGTAGATAGACCTTTATTTATGATGTTAGGTAGAAGTTAGGATACTATTTAGGATGTAATTATTTTTTTCATATTTATATATATAAGGGCTCGTTCCTCCATCTAAAAAAAATGTCTATCTCGCTAAAATGTTAAACATTAGTGATTAATTTATATACCTTTATTCACAATGTATCAAATTAAAAAATTGTCTAAAACCGAAAAAATCTAATAATTTGTACCTTCAAATTCAATGTAGCTCAAAATTATATACATGGGTGCCGAGGAGTTTGTGCCTTCTATTGCTAAACTAATTTTTTAAAGGTAAATTTTACTCCATAATTATATTATATTAGTGAGAATTTGAAATCAGACCTCCTTGAACTTGTCAATGTCTTGTGCTATTAGACTATACACATTGTCTTAAAAAAATTAGAGTTCTAATTTCCAAATAAAAGAGAAAATTTACTTTACTAATCTGTAATATAGTCAATTATTACTTGGGTACCTTGTAATTTTAAAACTATCAAATCGATCAAACTTATTTCAATTTTTATCACTTAGAGGTCCATTGATCTGGCTCACAATTTTTTGGACAAACACCATCATTTTGCCGCCTATGTGGAGTGCCACATTAGTAATGACTCAAATTAGTCGTTATTGACGTGGCGATGAATAATTAGTACCAAAGTTGTTTATAATTTTTCTGAAAATTTCTTAACCTCTCCTCTCTCATTCTCTCTCTTCTTACGATGCCATGTTCATCTTCAACCTCGAGTCTTCCCCATCTTCAACCAAACAACAACAATTGGACCCAACTAAATACAACATCCAAAAACCACAAAATCTAATTCCTCATTGAAACCAAATCACACAACAATGAGACGCAAACAAAACCAACCATTCTCTTGATTTTCTATCCCTATTTCTCTATTCATTAAAAAAACTATATTTCTCTCCGTCTCAATCTTCTCCTTTTTTTTCCCTTTCCTTGTTCTGATCCAACGATCTATTCTTCCCTTATAAATTCTCTATTCGCTTAAAGTCTGATTCTTTTTCGGTGGGTTTGATAACACATGGCGCACGCTTATTGAAGGTACTCGGATGCAAAGTTCTTCAGAATTAGGGTTTCGTGATTCCTCCCGTTGGTAGCAATCCCGCGAAGTTCTTTTCTCAATTCCCTGTTTGAGGTTCCTGGTTGCGTGTTGAATTGCGGGATGAAGTTGGGTTTCTTGCTTTGCCTGTTCTTTTTCGGGTTTCGCTAAACTCTTTGAACAGATGACGGGGAAAGAATTGATTTTGACCAGTTTAGGAATATAAGAGTCGATTATTTATGAGAGTCCACCGATTTAGTAGCCCAGTGATTATGCATTACTGACCATTTTGCTTGTTAATAATGTTCATCTCTACGTAAGCAGCAAATGAGAATTTGAGGTTTACCTTAGGATTAGAAATCCCAAACGGCTAATATTGTGCTGACTAAAAATAGTTATTAACTTAATATATAGTTAATAATCTTGTTAGTAAGCTGCCGCCGAGAGTGTTGTGTGGAAGAAATTGGGGAGCTATTTGGTCAAGAACATCAAGAGAATACTTGAGTTTGTTTGGGTCTCATTGTTGTGTAATTTGGTTTGAGGAATTAGATTTTTGGGTGTTGTGTTTGGATGAGGAAGAAAATGGGAAGGTTGAAGATGAACATGGCATTAGAAGAAGAAAGAGAATGGGAGAGGGGAGGGGAGGTTAAGGAATTTTATAAAAATTATAAACAAATTAGGTAATAATTTGATAATTTTATACATTGTCACGTTAGTAACGACTAATCCGGGTCACTATCGCGTGGCACTCCACATAGGTGTTAAAACGACGTCGTTTGTCCAAAAATCATGAACCGGACTTGGGGACCTCTAAGTAATAAAAATTAGATTAAGTTGGACCGGTTTGATAGTTTTAGAACTACAAAGTACTCAATAATAATCAGTGCTACCACATGGTATTAAAGTAAACTTTTCAAAAAAAATTAGAGTTCTAACTTCTACGTCCTTAATCACGCCGACATTAACCTAATAAAATGCCGAAGAGTAAACAAAATCCCCAAATCCAAACTTACCACCAGCGGAAATCGGAGTGGTGCTCCCGCGAACTAAACCCTAAAAAAACCAAAAAGGAGCATCCAGATACAGGAAAATGGGATCCGCCGGCGCCCGGTGCCTCCTCGCCCGCCGCTTCTTCTCCGCGAGGGCCCACGACTTCGCGGGGCCCACCCCGTTCGTGGGGAGCTGGGACCCGCCGAGGACCCCGAGGGAGGCGGAGGCGAGGCTGGCCCACCTGAGGAGGGAGTACAAGAAGCAGGTCAAGGAGGTCCGCAAGGGTTTCATCGAGGAGGTGGAGCAGATGCGCCTCGACAAGCACCGCCGCGACCAGGCCCGCCGGGAGGCTATCGGGGCCGCCAACGACGAGCGCAAGCGGGCCAAGGTCGAGGCCGCCAAGCTCCGGGCCCGCGAGACCCAGGAGGCCCAACAGCAGCTCCGCCTCACCCTCGTACGATCATCCCTTGCTCCTCTCTCTGCTTTCGATTTTTCTTCGCCGGAAAATGACTTCCCACATTGTTAATTTTAGATATTTACTCAATGAAAAGAGTGTTTATTTAGGTTGCAAATTTTAGAAACTGCTATTATCGGATCGGGGGAATGTTTTTCGGTGAAACAAAGGTGTGTGTTTGTTTCTAGAGTTGATGGTTTTTGATCCGTGCGGATGCAGTTGAAGGAAAGGGCGGAGAAGCTGGAGATGTGGAGGATGGTGGAAAGCAAGAGGATAGAGAAAAGCAAGGAGAAGAAGGAGCAGCTTCGCCTCCAGAGTTCCCGTTGGATTGACGACTCCGAGCTGGAAAAGAAGATTTTGGAAGGAATGGTTGATGTCACATCACTCTGAATCCTTTCTTCGCATTACATTATTGAAGCGCTGAGTTTGCTGTCTATAAAGGCCAGAAGAACGGCTTCACCTATGATCCATCCTCCGGTTTTGGAACTCGGCTCTTAAGCTATTCCAGTCAGGTTTACAAGGAACTTGGTATCATTGTTTCTCTTGAGTTATAAGGTAGGCACTCTGTAGTTTATAAGACAAAGACTTTACGTAGCTACCCATGTGATTTTCCAATGCTGAGAATCATCGAAGATGCGAGGGCAAAATGGTAGCTAGAAGAACGAGTGCATTGTCACCCCCAGTTTCACCAGAAAACCTCTAAAAAGAGTTGTTGAAATGCTGAGGGCATGCGCTCGATAAGCTATCTTTAAAATCCAGATGTAGATCCTTTGGGTTCGGCTATGCGATTCGATGGTTGGATGTGAAAACCCTGTTGTTTGATCCAAGCAATGGGTGCCTGAAAAAGAGTATTGTCTCTAAACGCTAAGGTCATTTATATGGTTTACTCAATGAGCTGTTCTTTAGATGACAAGCCCTCAGTCCGCAGCAACCAAACAAGTGTGATGCCAACATATGAATCTTGATTTTGTTGTTGTTGAAACCAGAGTATTCCGATTCGATCCAGGTCCGGTTACAAATTCTTAGCAAAATGTAACACAGGTGATTCTAACCTTTGAATTTGAAGCTTCTAGCTTGCTTATATGACTTCTTCTCACTTGGTTGATCATGCTTGATCGTACATATTAAGAGCGGATTCTTTTTCCGATGATCATGAAACTTCATATAAGAATTTGATAATGTAATTTGATCTCTCTATTCATCTTGCCAAAGCTTTCAGCTTAAATCCAACCCAAGTCATTGTGTAACAGGAAGAGGAACAAGTCAAACAAATGGCGTGGCAAGATATTATACGGTGAAACAAGCAATTTTGGACAACACTTAAACTGACTTGAGGCACTCTACTGTCATTCACATCGGATGTAGAAAAATCACGAACTACCATGTACCAATCTGCCAAAATCATATCCTGACCCAAGGGAAGATGCTGTCAGACACCAATTTCTCACTGCTGCTTCGGTTTTTGGATCTTCACATATGGGAAGAGCATGAAGTGTGCAACTTTTGGGTTCCAACCCAACTGTTGGGCGCGGCAAAACATCAAGAAACTGTTTGCGAAGTACGAATTGAACCCCATGAGCACATGCCACAGAGCGTGTCCCTGGGGGTTGAAGTACCACTGAGTGATTTGCTGACAATACAGCCGGTCAAAGAGCCAACAAATGCTCCCAAGAAGTATGGTACCCAAATACAGCTTTGCCAGTCGCTTAGCAGCGATATCCTCAGTGTAGATGTAGTATTTATACATCCGGGGCACGCATAGAAGACAAAGTATAGCGTAGTGCACCTTGAAACCGACTCCAAAGCGAACAAATGCATGGGCCGCTGCAAACAAAACTCCGTAGAGGAACAAGAATGTGGGCATGGTACTGCGGTAGTGCCAATCTGGCGAGTAGAGGATGTAGAAGTACAAAAGCATTTCCCAAACCATTGGTGTCTCATCACCCTGTTGCTGCCTGAAATTGTCTGATGGCAATCAGCTTAACTTATTGCAAAAAGACGTCAAACAAAAAGAACAAAAAGATCATGAAGAGTAAAAGACTAGTACATCTATAACAGAGAAAAGCACTCTCTTCGGTTTTTGCTTCATGGTCAGCAATTCCAGATGTCATAAAAAACCTTGAGACCAAAAGACAGAAAAGTATACCCAAAATCCAGGAACGGGGTTTTTTCCCTCTAGATTTAAAACTGTCCTATTTCTTTCCTTCCAAATAAACTCGTCTAACTACTCTTGTTAAAGCAAAAATATCGCTGTAGTGCTCAAGTAGAGAGCCAGTTAGCTAGACCACATGTTGTTGTTAAACATTAACAGGCATTCAACATTATAACAGTCGAATAAAATTGGTACTGCAGCCCATTCATTCAAGATCCGCAAAATCTCATCAAGACCAGCTGAGCAACCCCAACTAACTACCAACGACCCAAACTCGAGTCCATTGGTCAAATTTATAAAATCATTTTAACATATAAATCCACCAGTAGAAGTCTCTAATTCTTCATAGCTATGCCAGACATCAGAGCACCAAGACACAACTTGTTTTGTTTAACTTTCAACTAAGTATGATATGCACCATACTGAGCTTCGACCAATAAGAAATGGCATGGCTTGGTACATAACATCAGAATTCCTAAATGTATGCTCCCAGATACGTGGCTACTTGTGAAAGAAAAGATCATGCCACAGACAAATAAGATTTTGTAAAGTATAGAACTATATGTACCCTTTCTAGAAAGTATCATATGTGAGTATTTTTTCACTAATGCAAAAGGGAAAAGATTGTGCAAACTGAATGTACTCACATGCGCTGAAGTGAAGCATGGTAGATCATACTTCCAATAGCGAGGATCATATTAGAAATGTGAAGCACACTAAACCTCTTCTCAAATCGTTGCCTCAACGCATTTATCAGGCCAACGAGGGGCAAAAGAATGCCTGGAATATTTGATATGGTATTGAAGAACTCGGCAACATAGGAAGAATGAAGATAGTTCTGTTCGCACCAGTCAGCAGAAGTAACGGGGCCCCAAAAACTTGATATACTATCAGCCATTTATTGATATATATATGTTACCAGAGAATGATTATCGAGCCAATACACGTCCTACGAAGATGATAAGGCCATAACCTGCAAAGCATGTTCACAATAAAATCATTAGCATACATGTTGAACAACACAATGCAGACTTAACCTTCCTCAGCAAAAACAAAAAACACAATATGGACTTTGAAAATAAATTAGCTTTACTACATCAACAGGTTGTGCTACAAAACATATTTTCACTAAGATCTACGATTCACCACAAATCAAATGTGTATGAAAATTCTCCAAATAAACCATAATATACTATGTAGAAATACATGAAGTAAGCAAGATACTCAACAACCTTAAACTTCTTGTCCACAAAGTAAGCTCATAATCTGTTCCCAGAGCTACCACGGTTCCTATTGCTCCTATCTTCTACATTGGCACAAGCACAACCCATATGTCAAAGAAAGCAAACCCGCAGAGATCCTAGTTCCATTCTTTGACCCTATTAATAGTCACTAACTAGAACAACCCTAGAAGAAACTAGGTAAGAGGCCCCAGAGACATTTCCTAACACCGGCCTGCCCTTAATGTCTGATCAAAGATGGCACCTCAAAACACAGAAAATATCTGAAAACTGATCAGCTTCACTGTACCCAACATCCTACAAAACTAACAACTGGTTCCTCTCGTTTCGGCCCACCAAAGCCAATGAAGACACACACACGATCCCCAACTCCAACAACAATAAGCATTGCAAATCGCGATACAAACACGAGAAGATTTTGCAGATCAACTCCGCCTTTTCGCACAATAAAGGACGCGAAAGCCCGAAGCACAACTTCCACATCATCCCCCAAAGTAACGGCAGCATAAAATCAAGCAACTCCCAGGCATCTCAAAGCATGACCTAAAGTACGAACCAGGAGAGAAAAAAAAAACAAAAAAAAAAGAAAAAGCGATAAGATCTCAACCCAATCGAATTTTCTATTAGTTGGCTCCTAATTAGCCCTAAAACCATAACAAAACCAAAAGACCTCTAAAAAAAATCAAAGAGATCCAAAAAAAATAAAGAAGCTTGATTGATGCAATTCGTAGGGCTCCATATCCAACCATTGATTCCTAGGTATAGTGTTGGGGAGGGGGCCGTCGATGCGGCGGCTGGCGCAGGGAAGGGGTAGGGTTGGCTGGTTCTCCTCCGCGTCAAAAAAATATAGAAACCCGATTTTGGATTTCTATTTTTCTTTTTCCGGCAAATTTCTTTTCCCGTTCTCGAGGGAACCTTCCTTAATATATTCTGTTTGGGATTGGATTGATCAATAAATAAACAAAAGTATCTCGCAAACTTCTCCTCTCTACGTGGGCTTTTTTTTTTTTTTGGAGAAGGCTATGTGGTTTTGAGAATATCGAATATGATGATTCAATTATTTTGTTTATTGCCAGCTAAATAAAGATTTATACATGTAGTATAAACAAATTAAAATGATTTTTCCAAAATATGGATTCATACATGAATCAATATAACACGGTTACATCAAGTTTCAAGAATAATAAGAGAAACTGTAATTAGGTGTAGAGTTCCTTTTTGAAAAAGCACAGGTTGTAGCCAGTCAAAATTTACTCTAGAAAAATTCAATGAGAAACATTCGAGGTAAGGAAAAATAGTACTATTGGATTGTAACTCTAAACACCAAGCTAAAGAACGCATTGGACTAACTTTTTTTTGCAGGGAAACAATGCATTTTATTTAAAAGATTCAGGAATTACAACTTAGAAACCTAATCCCACACTTTCCCAATTCGTACAATAGTACGAGGAACAATCTACTTACAATACCCACCTATTCCTAGTTCCAACCAAGATTGTTCTACCTATCCATCTCTAAGGCAGCAAGAGGACACTACCCTTCTAAAAACCTTACCCAGAAAATCCGCCCCACAGAAAAAATCGGACAAGAAAAAGAGTGCACGATAATACCATTGCAGAAGATGAAGACTGTGTGTCGCCCCTTTATACATCCATCCCCAAGCAAGAAACAAACCAAAACCCACCCCTTTCCCGAGCCCCCACTAACCTACCCGGCCGATGTCCAACTCATGGTGGCTTCCAGGTCTCTTCCCCGCCATGTCGAGTGGTGGGCGCACAGCCACCTCATTATCAACGCCGCCACAAAAATCCCCTTTCTCATCCCTCACCACCACTGTCGTTTTTCCTCCACCTGCGCAACCTATCCCTGCATAAATGTTAACCTTACCCTCATTCTCCACACTCCCTCCATAGTCTGAACTCCTTTCCAGCACCTCCTTAAAGTCGAGCAAGCGTCCACCAACATTAAAGAGACCCACATTGGCATCTCAACCCCTGCCTACAGCCATACGAGACAGAGAAGGAGCACTCAAAAAAGTGGTGTGTGGTATTCTCTGAGTTGTTCCCACAAAGAGGGCAACCATCTTCCACATCAATTTCTTTCCGCACCAAACTAGCCCTCACCAGAAGGTTGTTATCCAAGACCTGTCACGAGAAGGTCTTCATCCATGGGACACAATTAAGCTTCCAACATCTCAATAGCAAGTCATTCCCAACAGTTTGGGTTGCAGTAAGAGACGACTCCATCCAACACCCATTTAAATCCACAGAGTAACCACTGCGGATCGTATATATGATGTCTTTCATGTGCTGCTATCTCGGGTTAATTCTCATAAAACTAATTTGAGTTGTGTCCTCCTCCTCAAAGAAAATATATAACAGATCCTCATTCCATGTGTGGGACTCTATATCAATAAGCTTCGATACAAATGTAACTGCATCAGTCCTAGGGTATCAAAATTTCTGAGTCCCTTCTCTTGGTCCCGGCAACCAATGATCATCGCATACCCGTATTTGGTTTTCCTTCCCAAGCCTCTACTCCAAGCCCCCCCCTACTTCGCCAGGTGTAGCTCACTTGGGGGCGATCCTTACCTCTAATAAGTAGACCCGCGGGAAGTACCTCGCTCTCAACAACCTCGCCGCAAGGGAGTCCAGATTCATAATTAATATCCAACCTTGTTTCGCCAGCATAGCCCTATTAAAGTTTTGGAGCCGTCGGAATTTCAATCCCCCATCTCTCTTTAGATCGACTCATCTTTTCCCAGCTCCGCCAGTGAACTTTTTCTTGATTATCGACTCCTTTCCAATATAAATTGCATAGGAGTGACTCTATTCTTTCACATGTCCCCACCGGTAGCTCAAAGTAACTCATCACATAAGTCAGGATAGACTACATAACCGACTTGATCATAACTTCCCTATCTGCCCTTGACAAGGTCCTAGCCTTCCATGTTCCAATCTTATCTTGAATCCGGCCTTCGAACTGGGAGAAAATATGTTTCTTCGATCTTCAATTATGGTTGGGAGGCCCAAGTAGGTCTCCACCCCACCCCTATCAGAACTCCCAGAATACTTCTCAGTCTCTCCACTTCCTCCACCCCCATATTTTGGCTAAAGGTGACTGCACTTTTTTCCAAATTGACATACCGACCTGAGGCTTTAGTGTAAATATCCAAGATGTGAAGAAGGTTTCTAAACTCAGTATTTGTAGCCCTAGAGAAAAGAAGAGCATCATCATCAAAGAACAGACGAGAGAGTGATGGAGCACCTTTCGCCAATCTGATATTATAAAGTGTCCCCTTCCTACGCGCATCATTGAACAAGACGCCAAACCCTTTCGCACAACGTAGAAAGAGATAAGGAGAGAGAGGGTCTCATTGCCGGATGCCCATAGTTCGAATAAACTCCTCTCCCACCAAGCCATTCATCTGAACTACATATTTGACTGAGTGAACGCATCTCATCACAAGGTTTACAAAAGGAACCCAGAAGCCCAAGGCCACCATCATCCTCTCAAGGAAGTCCCATTCAATTCTATCATACTCCTTCATCACATCAAGCTTGATCGCACAATAACCTTACTTCCCGGTGGTTTTCTTCTTGAGATAGTGGTAGGCCTTAAACCCAATAAGATCCACATCTGTGATGAGTCTACCTGGAAAAAAAGTACCGTGGTTATCATGAACAATGGCATCCAGACACCCTTTTAACATATTAGCAATTGCCTTTGTAATTAATTTTATCAGCACATTACAAAGACTAATAGGTTAAAATTTAGATGGTGGCTTTGGTATTGATGTTAGTAAGGACACATCCCTTATTCAGAGCTACCAAAGTCCCACGGGTCATTGTCGGCCCCACAAATCTCCAAAGCTTCTGATAAAAATTAGATGGCATACCATCAGGGCCAATAGCTTTTGTCGAGTACATTTGCTAAAGCGTGATATAAATTTCCTCTTTTGTAAATGGAGACCCCAACACTCTAGCTCGCACTTTCTCAGTAATTATCTCTGACTCCACACCAATTGAGAAAGTGAATAGAGACTTGTGAAAACTCTGAAAAGTTTTTACAATTGTCGTCCCATCCTGAGCAAGGGTTCCCTCCTCATTTCGAATCTCCTCTATCCAATTGTGCTCATGCCAAATTTTAGCCCTTGCGTGAAAAAACCTCGTATTTTTATCTTCCTCTTTCAACGAATCTATCCTCGAGCGTTGGGCCCATATATACCCCTCACGCATAAGCAACTCTTCCCTTTCCCACAAGCAAAATGATAATCTAGCCTTTGACTCCATCGTTAGAAGAACCGATTGGATCTCTTTAATCTCCTCTATCAACTTTCTTCCATTCCTTTGCACATTACCAAAGATCTGTTTATCCCACTCCTGTAGCATCTTCGCATAAGCCTGTAATCTACTCCCATTGTATGTACCCTCTAAAGTTGCTTCTTATATGTTCCTAACCACCTCTATGAGCTCGGGATGGCGCATCCACGTAGTCTAAAAAAATTATTTTCACAGGCTTGACAAGTTCCCCTCTTTGAATATAACAAATAATCAGCAAATGGTCTGATCGGATACGAGCTCTAGCTTATGCCTTGGAGCTCGAGAATAAGTCAAACCACTAATCATCAGCCAGGAATCTGTTAAGCTTGCATTCCACCGATGCCATTCCCTCTTGCCCATTCGCCCATGTAAAGCGAAGACTAGTCTGTGGAATCTCCATAAATCCATAATATCTCATCCCTGCCAAAAAAAGCTTCCATGCAATATGTTGTAATAATTCTACCTCTCATTTTCTTCGTCATTGATATTATCTAATTAAAATACCTCAAACATAACTACGGTAATAATCTCACATCATGTAACCTCTTCATTAGCTCCCATAAATTGTGCCTCTCATTCTCCACCGACCAACTGTAGAATCCAGTCAACCTCGAAAGAGTTCTCCTCAACATCACAACATCATTGTGATGTAAAAAGAATGAAATTACCTCAACAGACAAAGATCTCCTCCATACAAGTAGAAGCCCTCAACTTCTAGTCTGACCCTCACATGTACATGAAACAAAAATCTCACACTCAAATTATAATCACCACTTAACAACTTCCATCTCGTTGTTCTTCAACCTGGTCTCCGATAAGAACACCACTCTGAGGTTACAGGTTTTGACTAGCCTGCTAAGTTGTTGAACTGCACGTGGACTCCCTAACCCATGGCAGTTTTAAGCCAAGGTATTCATGGTACTTGGTGGGGCTATCCTACAGTCATCGCCTAACTAGATAGGCCCTCCAAAGTCTCTGAAGCACGATGCACCCGTTTGCTAACATGAGACTCCAACCTCCTCTAACATGTTCCTCTTCTTTTCCGTCTGTCCAATATTCGGTAGAGTTCTCTCAGTTGCCTTTAGGCCTCCAATCCTAGTAAGCTTATTTCCCTTTTTTGTAGCCATTCTGTCTTCATTCGGCTTCATGTCCATCCCATCTGCCTTATCCTCTTCCTCTATTAAGACCCCCATGGGGGGCAGATAAGTTAACCATCTCCCGCCATCAACCTCCATCGAAACCCGAGTCCCTTCCATTTCCTCTCCCCTCCGATGTGCCCTCCACCTTTTGTCTTTTCCATTCAGTCTTTTCTTTCTCCTTGCCAGACGATTCAAGATTTTGCATTCCCTTCCCCACAGTTCTGTCCTTACTGTCACAGCCCCCGCCTACCTCAATAGGGGAGAAATATACTTCGTCCCTCCTCCTCCTATCTCTTTTTGCTGTCTTACCACTTTTGTACCCACCATCACCTTCTCCAAAGTCTCATGTATGTCATTCGCCCTCACTCTTCATTCATCCACCAAAATCACTTCACCTTGTTGGGTAGATTGATTCTCCAGCCAAAAGGGCCACCTCCTCTAATAAGACTTCTATGAGGCCCTCTTTGGGTCATTGGTGTCCATCCCTTCTCTACTACTCTACATGGTTTATGCAAAGAAGCTCTCATCCATTCCCCAAAAGTCTCCTCGGACACCAGTAAAGAATCATCATATTCGACCAACTCACAATCCTTATCAAGGTGACCACATACATAGCAAAAAGATTGAAGTCTTTTGTACGTGAAAATCATGGTTACCATTACCCCACCTTGGAAACAGACCCTCCTCCTCTTGACAAGAGCCGATCGGAGGTCCACTTGAACCTTAATCCTCATAAACTTGCCTCTAAATTCTGGGGTGACATCCCACTCCTCAAAGGTACCCACCAATCACCTCAAAGACTTTATCATTGCCAAGTTGTATCCTCCAAGGGGTACGTCATAAGCTCGAATCCAAAATGGCACCGTAAACAAATCCTCTGCAGAAGGTTGCACATCTATGCAAAGTTTGGCTAGGACTATCACTTGTTTATCAAAATGCCAAGGCTAGTTTTCCAGGACCCTCACTATATCCTTCGCTTCATTGAACTGGAAAAGGAACTTATTTGTAGCAAGCTCGGTGACCTCCAAACCATATATTGGCTTTCACACAGTCTTTATGGTTTTCATGAAATCCTCTGCGTGAACCAACTTTTCAGAGTTTACCATTACCGTACCTAACTCCGATGGGTTCCCTACCATCAACTCGCAGCCCAGATCCACATCCTCTTCTTTGTCCACGTGCGGAGAAATATCAGAGCATCTCCTTCCCGAGTCTGTCCCCTTCTCCTGGTACCGAACCAACTTCTTGCTCTTTCCCTACCCCCTTTGCTTGTCACAAAATCGGTACCACTTTCCCAACTGCCAGCTCCTCCCCCACCCATATCTCTTATTCTCCCTCTCTCCATAATTTTACTTTCCACTATAACAACCCCCAAGGTCCCTCAAGCGTTCTCGTTCCACCCGAGAAGTAAGAACGAGCCAAGCCAGACCCACTCCCCAAACTCAAAGAGCGATTTGGGCTCAAAGCACATAGGAAGGACTCACCAAAACCAAATCTATACAACAAGGCGGGAAGAAAAGAGGGAAAGACCGAACAGGGTGAACCCTAACTCTAGGGAGAGAAATCACTCATCTTGAGGAGGAAAACCCTAATTCTAGGGAGTGGCTCGATCGCTTGATTCTTCATTTTCACTAAAACAAGTGATGCAGTATTAATGCATGGACAACCTTGGTCGCCATCACAACTGTCTTTTTTATTTTATTAACTTAAAGGAAGGACAACTTCTCTTCTCTTTTATTTTTTAAGATTCACATTGGACTAACTTGAGCTCTCCTCGGCTAATACATCCAAAAGTGCAAGCAGAGGTATGGAAAGAGATAGTAGTTCATCATCGCTAGGCAGCCTACGTTCACTTTCCATAACCCCCATAAACATGCCACACGATGGGGATGCAAGCTCGGTTATGTATCCTCCATAAATTTAATAAACGCATTAGCAAAGGAGCTAGGAGTCGGTTGTAGGAGAGAGATTTCAAAATCTTGCCAAAATACTAACTCCCACAAGACACTCAAAAAAGAGGGAGAGTGAAGGAAGGAAGGAAGGTGAATGGGCGGTTTTTTTTTGAATAATTTTAAATGCATAAGTGATCGTTTTGTTATTTTTCCACACGCCACATCATTTTTACACGTATGATGGAAAAGTCGGTGTGTCATTGCCATGTCGTCAGAGAAATTGCATCGTCTCAGCCAACTAGGTTCGGAAATATGTTTGAGGCTCTAACTGATTTTATTTCTTCAAAAATTAGACTAATTTGATGGGTTTTAAACTATAGGATTCTAAGAAAAAGAACCAAAAGGCCCTGATGTAATTTTCGCGATACCATCAAATACTAAAGTAAAATTTTCCCAAAAATTAAGTCTTTAAAATTGACAAAATTCTCATTAACAGAATTTTAACACTATTATATTTTATGCACTCGAATTGAGAAATCTTATTAGAGCTAACTGTATGAAATCTTAGTAGGCTCGGAAATAACTATAGACTTAAACCCACTCGTTACTTGCTATATGTTAGGATTAAGACCCATATTTTTTAATCTTTTTTTTAGAAGTAAATTTTATTAATAGTAGTGATCAGAAGAATAACTTGTAATCTCACAACCGACGGTCTTTTTAAAACCCTGACGCAGTAAATTTTTTTAGAAAAAAAATAGTTTAAGAAAAGAGTATCGTCGATAATACTACAAATAGTTATTTTCCGACCCATGATATACATTATCTCGACGTATCAAATTAACCCATATTCTACCCTAAATGAAATTAACCCATATTCTTGGTCTCTTGCATCATACCTACTAGTTAAAGGTTGACTCTTGGGCTATATTTGTTCCATCTTTAAAATTATTTTTCGCTTGAGAATGATTTTCCAATTTTTTACATGCAGTTTTTTTAATTCTAGTCACACACTTTTTCATAAAAATATATTTTGACTTTTTTTTTGGACCTAAAATATATTTTCCCACAAAACAAACATTGCCTTAGTATCCTTCAATTCTACGGCATTGAAGTCTTGGTACATTAATATTATAAAATAAAGTTAAAAATTTTACGTTCGGCAATGTTTCGTTATTGAAAATTGGAAAAATGTACCATTTATGTCGTAGGACTTTTAGTTCTTTTTTTTTCGTTGATAGAACTTTTAGTTCTTACACATACCACACAGAAACAAAAACATTTTAATATTATTGAGTCCAAAATCTAAATAACTACGATGCGATCTCGTATCCGACTCAGACTCGTACTTTTATATTCTAGGTAGAATTTGAGCATAGATTCTCATGAAAGCCTATAAAAGTATAATTTCTTTATTATATCATAATCCTACCAACTTACATCATTACGATATAATAAAGAAATTATATTTTTATGAAAAATGTTTGAACTCAAACGTATATTCGCACAACATGATGCGTCAAACTTAATAATGAGAATTTACTCTTTTGGATCGGGAATGATTGTAAAAAAAGTCAACTAACAAAAATTTACTCAGTAAATTTTGAAATATTAATTTATTATCGATAAGATAATAAATTATATTTACTTTAGGATTAAAATATAATTTTCTTCCTTTAATTGAATCTTAAAATCACCAACAAATAACCGGACTCCAATGGGTGCACTACCTGATTGAACTAGAATTTGGGTGGTTCGCATGTTATTCGGGTATATAACACCATGACCCGGATAGGCTTTGGTCAACTGTTGAGTTGTCCACCGAGAGTCTTTTGGAACACTGATTATGATGAGAGAACTACTTGCATGTGTAGTTTTCTAGAAAGTTTCATTTTAATCCCTAATTTATAACATTTCAGTCATTGAGTTTCTAACCATTAAAAAACATAATTCTTGGGTTTCACTATATTGGAAGGAAAGGAAAAGATTTTGAGTGACCATCCATTTTCACCAAAAGTAAGCATATTAACTAGCCAAGACAGGATGTGCAACAAAAGAACATGGCATATCATCAAATTTTGTCTATACAATATGAAACCTAACGTTAGAATAATGTTATCCATACATAGTTACAATATGTTATCTATGATAATTGAGTTTATGGATTATGTTCGACGATGCATACACGCTTCAAGGTACAAGTGTCAAAGTTTCTTTATTATTTTATCGCATGTAAATCAGTTGCATGTAACATTTCAAGATCTTTATGAAAAATGCATCCTATCAGAATGTTTTCACGATCAAATCTATTTTAAATTTGATTTAAATTGGTCAAAACGGGATCGGATTTGGTCCTGGAGGTCAAATCCAGCACGGTGCTGGAGGATTTTTATTGAAAGACACGCGGGGACTATTTTGCAAAAATATAGAAATACAGGAGTATAAAATAAAAAAAGCCTACAACCATTGAATCATAACTGGGTAAACCATTGAATCGTAACTGAATAAACCATTGAATCGTAACTGAGTAAACCATTGAATCGTAACTGGATAATTGGGACAGACCCCGATTTATCCGGGACGGAAAAAAATGGACCATTGAATCATAACTAGGTAAACCATTGAATCATAATTAAGTGAACCATTGAATTATAATTAAATCAACCATTGAATCATACAGGACGGTTCTGGTTGGATTTGACCTTCCATGACTAAATCCGCTCCCGGTCAAAACTACCTTGTTATTGAATATCCACCGATCCAAATATTCCAAATTTGATTATCATGTCTCAGTTAATTTTGGTAAATATCCAACTGAATACCTTGTGGGTTTTGATTTGTGGTTTAATTTTTGATAAGTGGTACTATATGATTTCAGTTTCTCTGACCAAATAACAAATAATTTATCTAATTATCAACCAAATGACAATTCTTAACCCTACCCAATTAAATCTTTTTATGTGTCATACCATGTAATAACTTTTATCCATATAACAAACACGCCACGTCAATAATTTAATTGACGTGACCATCAATTACCCAAATTTCATTGAATCATTCAAACTCTAACCCCAACTTTTTCCCAAACTTTTTCCGGCCACCTCCATCCATGATCCATCCCTCTCCCTAAGTCGACCGACCGCCTCCGGCCCTCTTTCTTCCTGTAGCAATTGTTAGGACCAAAGCTTTTCCAATGGTTGCATAACATAAATTAAGACAATGAAGAAAATCGGTGCAGGGTCCAAGAGATCCACGACAGTTCTTGTCCCGCTGTTGGTGGGTTTACCTGTTCTTCTCCTAGTTACTGTCATCATGTACCAAGCTAGTCCAAATTACTTGACCTTCCTCAAGGAGCTGCTTCCGAGTTAGCTAATGGAGTCAAGGCCAAGGACTTCGAACAACGTCCGACGCCCGGCCACTGCTCTATCAGATGTAGGTAAGACCTGCTATTGTTTCTGATTGATCATTTCATTTCATTTGCAGATGAATTCCGTACGAAGTTCATTTAAAAGAGTTGATCTTACTTGGGTAAAAAGTTGGGGGGATGGAGGTGCCACAAATAATTGGGTTAAAAGTTGAGGGTTTTTTTTTGAGAAAAAAAGTTTGGAAAAAGTCCACTTTCGTACCCTGTGGTATCGACCAAAATCACTTTAGTACCCTGTGGTAAAAAACCGATCAATCGAGTCATACTTATTCCAATTAACATCAAAAAGGGCCTCGGGCAGCTGCCCGGAGCTGCCCGAACCTACCCGCCCGCTGCCCGGGCCACGTGGCCAACCACGTCACCAATTTTGGTGACGTGGCGCCACGTCACCAATTCCTCTCCCCTCCGATTTTCCTCCTCCTCCTCCGATTTTCCTCCTCCTCCTCCGATTTTCCTCCTCCTCCTCCGCCTCCTCCTCCTCCTCCTCCTCCTCTCCTCCTCCTCCCCGCGTCCTCCTCCCCCTCCTCCTCCTCCCCGCGTCCCCCTCCTCCTCTCCTCCTCCTCCTCCTCCTCCTCCTCTCCTCCTCCTCCTCCTCTCCTCCTCCTCCGCCTCCTCCTCTCCTCCTCCTCCTCCTCCTCCTCCTCCTCTTCCTCCGCCTCCTCCTCTCCTCCTCCTCCGCCTCCTCCTCCTCCTCCTCCTCCTCCTCCTCCTCCTCCCCGCGTCCCCCTCCTCCGCCTCCTCCTCTCCTCCTCCTCCTCCTCCTCCTCTCCTCCTCCTCCCCGCGTCCTCCTCCTCCTCCTCCTCTTGGTGACGTGGCGCCACGTCACCAAAATTGGTGACGTGGCTGGCCACGTGGCCCGGGCAGCGGGCGGGTAGGTTCGGGCAGCTCCGGGCAGCTGCCCGAGGCCCTTTTTGATGTTAATTGGAATAAGTATGACTCGATTGATCGGTTTTTTACCACAGGGTACTAAAGTGATTTTGGTCGATACCACAGGGTACGAAAGTGGACTTTTCCCAAAAAGTTTTGGCATAATTAATGAAGTGGTTAAACTATGGAAAATTACTCTCAGGTCCTTCGTGTTTGACTAAATCTACTCAAAAGTCTCCCATGTTTGAAAAATATACGCTGAAGTTTCCCGTGTTTGATTTTATTATACTTCCGAGTCCCTCGTTGACGTCAGTGGCACTTTTTTTTTGTCATGTAAATGAAAAAAATGACCTTGAAAAGTCAAAAAGGTTTCTCTTACCTTTCGACAGGACCCTTCTCACCGACGGCAACCGTTCCAATGTCGAAGCCAGCGCTGAGGAAGAGAAGCTCGACCATCCTCCTCCTTGCTCCTCTTCCTCTGCCCATTCTACTCTCCCCTCCCCCAACGCTCATCTCCTTTCAACTCCTTCCCCTTCATCGACCGAGGAAGAGAAGCTTGACCATTCTGATGCCGTATCCAACGCCGCCTTCGGAATCTCAGCTCACAGTCATCGTGTCACGCCCCGATAAACAAGGCATGTCAACCGCCGCGGGGTAAATATCCCCGCAAGGCATCTTTATTTCTCAACTCATAAAAATTAAAATCCATCCTCTAGTCTTAAAATCCATAAAGAAATAATTACAGCGAAAAGTCTTAAAACGAAAAGTCGAATGAATGAATGCATGTCCTCGCCTCTAGCTCTCACACTCGATCCACTCCCGTCGCATCTGAAACAAAATACAGATTTTGCTGAGTTTACGCAACTCAGTAAGCCGAACTCACAATTAACATACATACACATGCATACACAGATTGCACCAAACCAAAACAAAATCAACGACTCTAACATCAACGACGGACTCCGGAGTACGACTATCGGGAACCTGTGGGGCACAGAAGACAAATCCTTAACTCTAGAAGCACGGAAACGAAAAGGACAGTCTCACCACAGGGCACAGATATCACCGATGCTCACATAGAGTACGAAAATCCAGAGTACTCTACGGGCACAGAAGCACCAGGATAATCCCGACCAGAACAGATAGATTCAGATCACAGGCAGACTTAAAACGAATTCAGCTCGCATGGCAAACTTAAAACGAACTCAAATCACAGGCAGAGTGCGAAACAAATACGGCACATACTCACAATGGTCAGATACGGACAGAATACACCCCAAACAGTCAAATACGGACGGATTACGCCCCAAATACGTTCATACTTTGCAGATGGAAAAAGGGTTCGACTTACCTCGTTTTCTTCTAACCTAACCTCGTCAATCCGCGTCTCTCCTAATTTTCGGCGTCCTCCTCAAGTCCCTACGATTTGTGATCAATCACGCATTACGATTAATCTCCAAACTTCAACGATTCACAACAGAGAGGACAAGACAACGGGCAAGACAGCTTACCCTAGCGTGATTGATCTGGACTCGTCGTGTTCTCCCTCGTCCCTGGACTCACCCGGAAGATCTCCTCTACCTTGAAAGAGAAGAAAAACGGAAATTTCAGAGGGTGAGCTTTAGGGTTTCGTCCAGCCTTCTTTTATAGGGTAAGGTTTGGCAAAAGTTCAGTTTAGTCCCTGGACAAATTATAATTTGCTCCCCCCCTAACTTTTAATTATTCATTATGGTTTTCTGGTCCTCACACATCGCTCCCTCTCTATCCTTCTTCTCTCTCCTCCTCCAAGTCATCGCTCAATTTCCTCCTTGCCTCCCTCCTCGTTCCTAATTGGTTCCCTTCTCAATCACAGAAGACATTGCAACCTTTTCTTTTTTATGTCCATCCTTTTCTAATCAAAATACCAAATTAACCCAATTAATTGAACTCATTTAACAACAAATTTTAACGCCAATTGTTGCATATTGAAATCGGTGGGAGATTTAGAGGTTGAATTGGAAGATTTGGGAACTAGGGTTCAAGGCAGGAAAACTGGGGATTTTGGTCATCTAATGTTAATTTACATGAACAAGATGGTGAACGAAGATAATTAGGAACAATCATGAAATTGGAGGTTTAGTTGGAAGATTTATGAACGATGATGCTAACAGAAGTTAATTTCTAATTGGAATTGTGCTTGCAATTTACAAAGGATTAACGACGGCGAAGGCCACCCCAACGCCGTCGTCCAAGCTTTTTCGTAACTTTTCCAGGAAATTGTTCAATAGAGGCTACTTCTGGAGGAAAATAGCAGCCGACAAGGAGAGGGATGTTCGGCGATGAGCCAGATTGAACTCCGAAGCCGGAGAAATTGATGAGGCATTGTTTAGACGATAAAATCAAGTATTTGTTTAGATGAGGTGTTGTTCACCGAATTTTGTGGATTTGTTTAGACGATTTTTGTGGGTTGGAAGATGATTGGAGTTCGCCGGAGAAGATGATCAAAGGCTTGGGTTGGTCGACCAAGGATAATTTTGTTATTTTAATGACAAAAATGAAAAAAAGAGTCACTGACGTCAGCGAGGGACCCGAAAGTATAATAAAATCAAACACAAAGAACTTCGGCGTATATTTTTAAACATGGAGACTTTTGAGTAGATTTAGTCAAACACGAAAGACCTGAGAGTAATTTCTCCATAAATTATTAATGCGGTATGCCACGTGGATAAAAGTTATTAAATGACATAACACATAATATGATTTAGTTAATTGAGATTTTTATGAACTGTTTGTCGTCTGGTCGGAAAAATTAGAAATCCGTATCATAAAACCAAAATCATAAGAGTTTTACCATTAATTTTTCAACAATGAAGAAAAGGTTAAACAACGGGCTAGAGGCCCGGCCCAACGTGGATATATATATATATATATATATATATACACCCAAAACCAAAACCCACAGGAAGGGAGAATGAGGGTGAAGAAGCAGAAACGGCACCGGAGGGCGGTGAGGTTCTTCACGGCGGTGTACGGTTTCCGGCAGCCGTACAAGATACTCTGCGACGGGACGTTCATACACCACCTGGTCGCCAACGACATCACCCCCGCCGACAAGGCCCTCTCCAGCATCCTCGGCGGCCCCGTCAAGCTCTACACAACCCGGTACCCCCGAGTTTTTTTTTGTTTGAAAGAAAAAGGATAAAGTTTTGTGCTTTCCGTTGTTTCTTTGTTGTTTGGTTATTGGGGTTTTTTTTTTCCTTCCAATTTTGCGTTTTGGGTGTTGGGTAGGTGCGTTCTTGGGGAGCTGAAGAGGCTTGGCGCTTCGTATTCCGAGTCCCTGGACCGGGCTCATCTGCTTCTGACTGCGAGGTAAAAGTCTTACATTTTGCTTGGATATCAAATACTTAGGAGGTAATAAGGTAAGGTAGGGTAGATAATTTATGTTAATGTGGTTTCCATAGAGAATATTTAGGATTGTGGGAGGAGGGATGAGGTGAGGTAGGTTATGCATGACGATGGAGAATAAAGCTTCATCTTTCTAATGTCTTGGGTGCCTCCCTGTCTCGGGTTTGGCCTATTGAGCTGTGTCTGGTGTGTTTTGTGTTTGGTTGGTGAAGTAAGTTTGAGCGGTGAGGAATGGATTTTTTGGGTGTTAGGTGTGATCATGAGAAAATTAAAAGTGCTGACGCATGCTTCGTGGATGTTATCGGCGAGAGTAATGCGGGGCATTTCTTTGCTGCTACCCAGGATGCTGATTTGAGGAAGAAGTTCAGGGAGGTTGGTCTCATCAACGTGTTTTTCCTTGCTTCTTTCATTTGCTAGGTGATTTTTTTTTTGTCAGTAACAAAAGATTGCGTAAAAGCTGATTTGCTGTTCCGGTTAATATGGTCCTTTTCTGCTTCCATATTTTTGGAAGGAAAGTTTTAAGCTTGCATTGATTTTTGCTTACTCGCAAACATTCCTCCATGACATAACTGGTACTGAAAACTTTGTGCAAATTCAATAAATGGAGCACTAAGATCTTTTAACAAATAAGATTATATTGTCCCTGGTTGTGGCACCGGTGTAAGACGAAATACATTTAAGTACAAAGAAACTATAATGTAAGCAACCTCTCATTGACCGAGCTAAAGATTTAGCTTGTACTGCAGGTCCCAGGTGTTCCTCTCATATTTGCTTTGAGAAATGCTCTTCTCCTTGAGCCACCTTCTGAATTTCAGCATCAGTTTGCCAATAATTCTGAGCTTAAAAGGTTGCATGTGACTGAGGTAGAAGGAAAAATGTTGAAAAAGAGGGTAGAGAACCTTCCAGAAGATGAGGAAGTTGAAGCACATGATAAAGAAAATGGTAGCCCTGGAAGTGAAAGTTTGACCGTTCAACCCCCAGTAGTGAAGCGTGCAACGACAAAGGGATTGAAAGTCAAGGATGGACCTCAGTTTAAAAGGAAAAGAGCTAAGGTACACATGATTGTTTCATTTTCTTCTTTAAGCTCTTCTAAGCAGAATGTTTAGTCATATACCCTGGGGAAATCTAGATGAAAATTGGAGATGAGCAGCAGTTCTGGGTCATGTTTAGGCTACAGTTGAGTTTGCTTTCAGGTTTTAGGTCCTTGTCCTTGCATTTATCTTCATCTGTTCTCCTATACTGATTTCTCTTCCCTAAACTGGGATTATTGGATTTCACATGTTGCACAAAGTTCCTGTTCCTTTTTCCTGGTATATACGTGGTCCAGAATAGAATGGAGAATCTAGGTTACTAGAAAGTGCATGCGGCTTGACATTGTACCTACTACCTATTGCTATTTAGTTTGAGATTTCTGACTGCTCATGTTTCCAATTGTCTTTGGAACTTCTCAGGCTCCGAACCCACTCTCTGTCAAGAAGAAAAAGACAAATCCAAACCCTACATCTCTGAAGGTTAGCACATGCTTGCTTAGAATGCTCTCTCCTGTCCGTTACTGTTGCCGATAGTTATTCTTGATATTTTATCTGCTGACCTGAGGTTAATGAGGCTTGATAAACCGAGCCGTCTTCATAACCTTCTTTGGATGCTTGCTAATCTAGGCAAAGATTGTTATTAGAGATATATGCTATTAAACTTTTTTAGTACTTGGCTCCTACAGTTGGGAGTTGCCTCATGTAGGAGAAAAATAATCTCCATCAAATTCTTTAACATGCGGGCTAAAAAGTTGAACTCTAGGACAATAACTATAAATTTTGTGTCACGCAGTAGGAGATATAATTGTTTATCATGGTGATTTGTTGGTCGAAGCTATTGAATTTAGTCAGTGCACTTATTATAAATCTTTGTAGTTCATATCCAGGGTCTAGTAAACCAAGTAGTGATTTGCTAATGTTAATGAACGTAATCACATGGAAAAGTCTGGCAGTGATTATATCATAGTATCAATATTGATATGGGACCATACTAAATCCAAAAGCTTAATGCTCATTCTCAAAGGGTGTTTATGTGCGTCGCTGGTATCTGTAACAATTGCGAGCAGTTTTATCTCACTCCAAATATAGATTGCTCTGTTGACTGTGAGATCCTCTATTTTGGTAAACACTTAGAAACCCCAAGGTCAATGTAATTATTGTGGTCAACAGATTTCTAATTCCATAGTTGATCTGTACTCGATGATCCTTGAATTGCTAATGCGGGTGAGGAATTTGACTCGGATGTCATTGCAGGAAAAGAATACCGACGAGGACACTGCAAGGAGGAGGAAAAGGAAACGGTCACGTAAAGCCAAGCAACTGGCAGAGGCAGAATGTTGATGCTCTTCTCTGCAAGTTCTGGTCAGTTGTACACGTTTCAGTGAAGTGTATCAAGTGCGTGGAAATTGATATAGCTTTAGTTATAGCCTGACTAAATTTTGTTTATGAGGAAATCCAGCAGTACCGAATTGGAACTACTGTCACCAGTCATCTACACGCTTCAGAGTTCTTCGCGAATCCCGCTTCGGGTATGGCACCAACAATGTAGCATGCTTTAGGTCAAAAAGAAGAAGATACAATACAGTATGCTGTTACAGAGATACAATACATTATGGCTGTTTCCCTCTTTTGGCAAGAGCATGCTGTCTGCTCTTTTATCTTCAATAGCCGAGGCTCGTGGGCATCCCACGAGTCGAGGCTAGTGTCGAATTGCACACAAAATAGCTTCCACTCTAGTTCCAACAAAATATATTATGATATCGTGATTGGGATGTGTAGATTGTTAGTGCAATCCATCCATGTCAGAGCCCTAAACAAATGTTATGCTTGAATTCACAAGCACGGAAATTATCAATGTCAGTGCCAGCTGATACCATAGCATTTAAGAATCAGAACAAACAATGTCAGGACTTACTGTCGACCGCCGGTAACGTTCGTCTTCACGAAGTAAGTTTTCTAGCTCCGATCTCTCTTCGCTGTATAGAGTTCGGGGAAGAGAGAGGGCCATCAGAGGCCGGGTTTTGTACATATCAAAATGCACTTGGAGGAAAAGAAACCCCCTCTTATAATTTCTATGCTAAAAGAGGTATGTATATCAGTTACTTGTCTCACATCCCAGCAGAAGCTTTGGCTATATCCTTCATAGCATTTGCAATCTCGTTCACCGAGGCGTCCGCCTTCAGGTGAACAACCAGGGGACTCTCCTTTGGAACAAGGTCATCCCTCATCTCCATGGAACTCATCAATTCTTCAGAACCGTCCTTCACAGCACCTCTGAGAATTATAGTCCTGTGAGTTCCAGATATCATCTCCTCGTAATCGGTGTCCCCCGTCTCACCGAGAATCAGAAACATGTTTGCAACATTCATTCCCCATCGGACGAAAAGGTACCTGATTCAGTAGAAGTGATCAGAGGAATCTGCAATTTACAGTGAACGGAAAGAGTAGCAATTTTTATAGAGAAGCAAGCAGGTAGTATGGTGAATGCTCTAGCCGTATGCGAGGGACTTGTTTAAAAGGGTAATAAACTTGTTCCAGGACCAGCATTCAGACAAGCATCAGACTTGTTCAAGCAAACAAATTTAGAGCTGCCACCACGACCACAAGGCGTTGCAGAATCATAACTGCTTGTGAATCCACAACATTCGATCCGCCCGAGTCTTTTCAAGAGGGCATATGGAAAATGATGATCTCGATTGTACCTGAGGGCTAGTGCTCGAGAAGCAAGAAGGGGAACAACTTGCATTCTAGTCGACCTCCTGCAATACATGGGGTGGCAACGGAGACCCCTCATTCTAAGCCTCTGCCTCAAATCATGCATTTTCAGTACCTGTATAGATTGACATTAAGAAATTAGTACTATGAAGCAAAGCACTGGCAACCATTCTTCACACAGTAGCCTTTCATTCACCTTACTGCTATCTTTCACCGAGTATGCAATGCAATGCGAACCACTAGATTTGACTTCTTCCTCTATTGGACTAGATAATGGCTTGGATTCATTTCCACCTTCAGATGTAGTCATCAGTTTCCAAATAGTTTTCTTTAGCCCCTCACCACCCCAACGGTAGTCTACATGTGATGCATAATCTGGATCCGGCAAGATCTTGCCATTATCGCTAGTATAAGCACCGGGGTAATACAGTTCACTCCCACTGCTGCAGATCAATGCGTCAAATTCATGCACGTCAATCTTCACCGACTTCAAGAAGCTCGTTGTCTCTGTAAAAGGCATAGCTGTTGATAGAGCAAGGCCTGATACTCTTGCAAGAGTTGAGTCTGCCCGAGCAGCCTTGATTACTTCTTGTATATGCTTAACCATCTTCTTCTCAGGATTTCCATTGCTGTCATAGCAGTCGAGAGCTATAACGATCAATCTGTGTCTCTTCCTTAAAATGGGATACTTGCTCACCGCAGCATCGACCTTTCCACTTTCAGCATTCTTCGGGCCAGAATTCTTCGGACTAGCTACAGGTTTCTTAATTTTGCTCAGCACCCGTTTTACTTGGTCCTGCACTTCTCGTTCACCAGCAGATGCAAGCGATGGTTCAAACGACCCGTTTAATGAAGCTTTCTCTCCGTCAATAGACAATCTAAGAGACATATCATGGACATCCTTCAAAGAATCATTGAGAGATGATTCCTCAACCATCTCATCGCCAGGGGTATCAGTTTGCCACTGCGGGTGCCTCATCCTGCAAGCTGCTACTCTTGTCAAGTAAGTCCGGCAGTGTTCAGGCCAAGAGTATAGGTGAATGTTCTTCCAGCCATTTTTCCTGCACTCGTGCCATAAGTTCTTCTCCGACACCAACTTGAGTAATGCATCAGCAATAGCTTGCTGGTCATGAGGGTCCACCAGCAAACCGTTGTTTAGTGCCTAACAAGAAAAACAAGGACAAAAAGTGTCAAATTTGTGAGAGTCATGTTGCACCTGCATCTACTTGCAGAATAGAAGACTTAGTAATGAGTGGTTTCCCACGACTCCAATAGGCTCAGTTATTAGCAGAATGCCATTTCTTTTGGTCTTTTGGCACTCAGAAGGAGAAGATCCAAACTAAAAGAGAGTTGAAGCATTTTTAGTTGACAAAGGAAACCGCATGATGAGACAGACGAGATCGGTTTTACCCGCTGAATGTCAACAGGTCCACCATTTTTGGTTGCCACCATGGGAAGCCCATGAGCTGCCGCCTGCACCATTCACAAGACAGCAATTATTGTTGGAAAACTCTACAAATCGCAAAATTGTAAATCAGCACTCACCTCGATTAAGGTAAGTCCAAAGGGCTCCACCAATGCAGGATTAATAAAAACTCCCTGCCATACATCCAACAAGTTATTGTTGATCATCGGAAAACCTTAACTGGTGTACCGGGAAAAAGGTAAAGCAAACCTTTGTTCTTGCTGCCAGTCTATATATCTCTGGAACATCTGATTGCCTGTGATGCTTCGGGTAGGCTACCAGACCATAAAGATCATACTTGTCAATCAATTTTAAGACTGTTGTGAGAACATTTGCATTGCCAGAAGACATCTCTTCTATGTCATCCCTGTTCCCCATTATCAGCGTCTGCATAATCGCAGATCAAATCCAATGATGTTCACCAGCACGAAGCTACTTCCACATAATCAGTTGAGGAATCAATGGACTTACAAGGTTGGCAAGTTCTCTCAAGGGGCGACACTCTCCAAAGGCCTTCAAAAGTGTGGTGATATTTTTCTTCGGATCAGGCCTCGACAATGCCAAAATCATGGGCTTGTGAGGATTGGTAAGGAAGCGCATTACCTATCATGTTATCAAAGGCACGAGGTGAGGATAATTCATTTCCACTGACAAGATAAATGAGCCGGAAGGGAAGAAAAAGGTGTTACTCACTTCAGACCATATTGGTGGCATCGATTTTGGTGAGGATCCTTCTGTGCTACCAACAAGGTTGGCTAATTCTCCATCAACTTCGGGGGTATCTTCTTGAACCACAACATTGCTGAAGTCCATACCAGGGGGAATAACCTAAAACATATTTTTCTTTGAAATTGCTGAAAAGAGAGACACAGATCTTTGTCTGCATAATAAATTACTTAGAGCTTGATCATCTCAATTTTACTAAGTTCGAACAACCGTCCCACTTGAGCTGTGCTTGGTGAGATGGTATTGCAGTAACTGCTTGGTTCCTAGAAATGAAATGCTGGCAACTAAATGCTAAACGAAAATTGACCATTTGTGATGCAACATCAAGGAAGAATAGATCCTGATACCAGTTTCGCGATGCTTTTGATTATCCTCAATTGTTGCTATAGATGTCACACATGAAACACACTGCAAGTTCGTCCTCACGATGATAGACAAGACCGAGAAGAGGCGAATCTTACCACCATCCTTGGCATGAAACGGCCATGGCAATTGACCCCACGTCTAGTGCGAGCACGCAACACCCTCTCCAGCTTCACATCAAACCCATCGTAGAGTCCCCACTGTTCTTCAATCTCCTGCTTAGTACTAGTTATAACAAGTTCTGCTGCATCAAGAGCAAGCTCTTCTGCTTCAATCCTCCTCATTATCTTGTACATGGAGTTGATATCCTCCTTCGATTGTCGCCCCTGTTTAAGAAGCTGCTCAAGCTTGTTTCTTCCGAGAGAGTGTCCGGTTAAGACCATGGGCACATTCAGAGCACCTGACAAAAGGGCGGCACTATCTCCTGCATCGGCATAATGGCCATGGATGACATAAGGCCACACTGCCTTTCCCCCACCAATTTGTTCCCCGAGAACCTTAGCCATGTTAAGAATGTGCGCCAGAGCACCGTCTACAAATTCTTGAACATAAGGCCAAAGTAATTCCTTTCTCAAGTACTTATCGCGTGGTCCGAAGGGAATCCTGACTATATATGCTCCACTGCTCTCCCCCACATCACAGCTATCAGCATCTTCAGCACCTGCAGTTAGCATTTCTGTTGGCTCACCATAGCTCCAATCAACTTCTTTAGAAGATATCTGACGGGTAAAGAGATCTACCCTGTATACCCCGGGCATTCTAGCAAGTGCTCTGGCAAGTTCTACCACATATTTAACCTAAGAAATTTGCAACCATAAGACTTTGTTTGAAACATGGACATAATAGTAAGCAACAGGAATAATAACAACGACGACGACCACATGAGAGTGCAAATCTGAACCGTCGGCGAGGACTAAGAGCAATTGGCAATGTAGCAGTGCAACGAGAAGTAACACTAAATTTAACAGCATTACCTGTCCACCAGTGTCGGAATCTCGACCAAGCTCCATGTTATCTCCGCGAACCAAACCATGTAAGCTGGTTGTAAATTACAAGAATTAGAATCACGAACCATATAACTAGAACCCCTCTTGTAATTGCCAAAGAAAAAGAAGAGCCTGTTCACAACAAGCCTGCTACATTTCATTATCATTTTTCGGATCGTAATTAGCATCAATTAGAGATTCAACCAGCTAATAAACGAACCAATAAAGCCCGATCATGCCTGTATTAATTTCTCGTCAATTAAGCAGCAGTAAACTACTGAATAGTTTTGTGACACAGGGGATGTGGTTTATCAAGTTTTATACCTGATAAGGACTAGATAGAGCTTCTTCTCTTTTTTATCATCAGACCAGACCTCCAAGTTGGACAAGTTCCTCTGGAACTGCTGCTTCCTAGGGGTAGTGGGGGTCTCACTCTGGTTTAGAAGCAGCTCCCCGACACCGTCTCCCTTCTCCCCCTCGGACAAGTCCTCCGACATGTCCTCCGTAGCATCGATGAGCCCTTGTTCCCGCTCCCACCTCCGGCTCGCCAACCTCTGTTGTCCCTCCCATTCCAGCTGATGCACATCCAAGCCAACAATTGACCTTAATTACGAACTTTATTACCAAAGAAAAAGAAAAAGAAAATTGCAAAGTTACATCGCACCCAGACCCCACCATTCGCTAAGCTGCACGCGGCCAGCAAAATGGTACCTAAAATCTAACCTCCTCCAGCCAACCCACAAACCGGGTAGTCAAACACAAACCGGGTAGTCAAGAGAGGGACGTCCTCCGGCCAAAAGAGCGCACGCGCAACGCACCTAATTCTAACCTCCAGCTAGCTAGCCAACAATTAGTACAGCATATCCCCACAAAATGAAATGAGCAACACCATCAGATATATTACCAACCTGCTTTTGCTTGCGGGTGAGGTGCCAGATGCGCCAGCACATGTTCTCGAGGCGGGAGCTGCGCTCGCGGGTGTTGCGGGTGGCTACGACCTTGATCCAGGTGCGGTGGAGGTCGGTCTCGTCGACGCCGGTCACCACCTCCTCCACGAAGTACCTGATCGGGTTGAAGTGGCCCCCACCACCACCACCCTTGGGCGTCGCCGGCTTGACATACTCCTCCGTCGTCGTTATCCCCCCCGCCCCGGCCCCGCTGTCCAGTATCGCCTCCAGGTACCCATTTATCCACTCGTTCCCCGCCCCCGCCATCTCTCTCTCTCTCTTTATATTATTATTATTATTATATTATTATTATTATTATTATTAATCCCTCGCTCCCTCGCTTGCATGGGAAGTAGGTATTACCACCCAACGTCGTATGAAAGAAAGGAGGACGCGGGGAAGATAGTGATGAAGGGGGCAGTGATGTCGGGCCCACCCGAGTGGTACACGTGGCGGATGGGGGGATAGTGATAGGATGTGTCGCTGATTCCGAGGTTGTCCGGTTCCCGATGCGAGCTTTTACCGCCTCAGCTCCCCGGAGAGAAGAGAGAGAGAGACGATTTGGATGTTTCTACCTTTCGCGCGGCTTCTTCCACGTTGCCTTTCCTAATCTTGTCATGCATTTCCCGTCGATGTGGTACGAATCTTAGTTACTGCATGGGTTGACGTGGACGGTCCGATTCGAATAATTTTATGATAGTCTATCTAAATATACATCGATTCTATATATGAGAAGTTTTAGTTAAAGAATATATATTAGGATATATATATATATCATTAAGATTTTAATCTTTTAAGATATTTTTTAAAAATTAGATTGGTGTTTTACAATCTCACCCGTTTTATCAGATTAACGGTTCATAATTATATGTTACTTATCCGTTGTGTTTGAGAAATTCGTCCTCGTTGATTGTATTATGAACTGCGGCATTTTTTTTAAAGGAAAATCATTATAGAACCTTTATTAAAAGTATGGCTAATCGGCCAACTCTATGAGTTTATACTGATCTTTATTATGGATTGCAACATGGTTGGGGACCGAAGGATAGATAAACGAATGGAAAAAAAAGTGTTGCAATTAAAGTACCCCCATATTTTGGCATGGAATATAAAACAAATAGAGAGTTAATTGATAGAATGGTTTTAAAATTTTAAGAAATAAAATTATAATAAATGTTCAAATTTTGAGCATAAAATAGTAATGATACTCGATGATCAAATATATGGACTATTTGCTTCGCTAGATTATCACATCTCGTATTGGATCTAGGAAAATATATTATTTAATAAGTTTTTTCTTATATCCAAAAGTTTTGGGAATCGAAAGACTAGAAGTACGAATGTTAATAATGATTCTTCATAATCCAATACCATCAGTGCATCATTAATCAATTTAGTTGTAATAGTGAAGATCATATGCATAATAATCTGCCTATTTATTGTCTTAAAATTTTGAGTTGAATATAAAAAAAATTAACATGGTAAGGGTTGTTCTCGTGCCACTATTATCCTCTAATACTCCATGTTTTATCTATGGCTGTCCTGTTGAAATTAACGAAGTTTTTTATATTTGGTGTTTGTTTGTTAAGTGCATGCGTGCAAGTATCTGATGGAGTGATCTAAGTGGTGGTTACAAACATATCGATATTGGAATTGGCTTGGATGCAATCCACTGAAATATCCTTTTTCCCGGTTCTGTTTTGTATAAAATATAAATCCGATGGACCAAATCTTTTCGTTTTTTTTGGATAAGTTGGACCAAATCTTGTTTGTTTTGATTTTATTTGTAACAAGGTATCTATTTTTCTCTTTTTAAATAAAAATTTCTCTCTTAATTTGTGTTCTAACTTCTTCTCGTGAGAGTTTAATCGTAAATGATGGCATATGCTACAGATCTAACACACTTAGCTAAAAATATAAAAAAATCTAGCAGAAAAGATAAGATTTAGAAGAATTTTTTTTATAAATTTGACCATGAATGAGCAAATGCACTTTTGGCATTAAGATTGCTATTTAAATTGTTTTTTTTTGTCAAGAAAAAATTTAGATAGGTTGGCCTAAATTTCGGGATCTTGACGGTATTAGGATTCGATTCCTCCCAACTCAAACTTAAGAGTGGACCTGTTTTTTCCATCCAACCACACTTGCGTTGGTTGCAATCTAAAGTGTTGTAGTCGAAGAAAGCTACAGAATTATTAGTGCCTTGCTGTCAAAATAAATAAAAAAGAGTTAAGTTCCAGATGCGATTGTAATAATTGATTGAATGCACAGTCTCGATCTAGACACCGCTAGTCTTCGGCTCCTCTTTAGACAAAGACCAGTAGTTAAAATTACCTGCCAAAAAAATTAGACTTTGGCAAACCGCGCAATCTTGGAAAGCACGGTTCTTAAACTCCGGATGCCTGCTCCTGTCTTGGAGCTTACCATTACCTGCAAAAGCAACCGGGAAACTGATTATCGTGAATCGAAAGAGGAAGCAGAAGAACTCGGGCAGAGAAACTTGTTAGTTCATACATACCACAGGTTGAACTAGAGATTTGTTTGCTTTGAGGGTCTGCAAAAAGAAAGAATTCTGGTTATTCATTTGTTGGTCTCAAATCAGGAACTAACTTCCTGCAAGTGAGAAATTGGTGGAGGAGAACTTTGCCTCTTCAATCTGCATTGCACGTCGTGCGACATCCATTGGAAAAACCAAATCTGTCTTTGTCAACAGAACTTGGTACTTGGTCTGAGATCTGAAATATTGCATGGAACAGTATGAACGATTGCCTGCTAATCCTGTACTCTCTGTGCAACTGATTGAAAAACGACTATCAGGCTGACCAAGACGCTCAGTCTGGATCTAGATTCAGAAGGTCAAGGAAAAGTTAGTTTATCATCCACTGATTCTTGCATTAGTTGCCCTATTGATGTGTAGAGGATTGGACTTCAAAGAGGCTGACGCTAATCCAAACTATCCCAATGAAAGATACCGATGCAAAACAAATTCTGCTTCAGGTTTCCATCCAGGAAGCCATAGCTTCAAGTTGTTGTCTTAGTACCTATGTATGATGGTTGGTTTCTACTATATTAACACGAAACCGATACAAGTTCTGATGCTTTCGCATGCAAGGGCTGTGTGCATTCCAACTGACAGCAGGTAACAAACATACATTAAGCAAAGATGACAGAAGACAGCCATTTACTTTTGGTGTTTCCGTACCTTTCCATAAGATGAATCAGTTCTAGGTCTCTTGGTTTCATACCCCACTTTGTGTCAACAAGAAGGCATACTCGTTGGAGGCCAACCCTCGTGGAAACATATTCCTTAACCTTCAAAAGTAGATTACGGTTAAATAGTACGCCAAACAGCGAAAAAGTAGTCACGGAGAAAAAGATGTGGGTTAATTTGAGATTTATGAATATTAAATTCATGTATTTGTCTCAATAATTTTATGAGATACTAAAAGCTGTGCTACTATACATGTTACTCAAGTCAAATTAATTGTTCAATCAAAATAAATACATAAATAACTGATCACACCCCTTGAGAAAGTGCTCCATTTACATCCAAAAAGTAACAACCAAGCAATTAGAAAGAGACTCGTACTAAGACGGGATTGAGGGCGAACTCCAATGATGACTGTCACCATAAAAATAGGTACAGGAGATTTTCTTTATTTTTCAAGTCAGACCAACTGATATGAATTCTAGTTACCAATTTGTCACACTATAAAATGTAAATCCTAGCAAAAACGAGTGAACTGGCTAAAGACCATCTATTTGTTTCATTCAAATGAAGCTTTGAAGGAACAAAGTAGCCTTCGGATTAAGCTGATTCTAATAACATAACAACAAGGTTAAAAAAGTGACAACAGAGCAGACTCACAAGGTCTTCCCAGGCTTCTTTCACTTCCTCTTTCGCATAAGCAAAACCATACCCAGGCAAATCAACCAGGCAAAGCTTTGATCCTAGCTCGAAGAAATTAATAGTCTGCAAGAAGCACAGAAGATATATTCTGATGGCATGCCTCTGACATCCGTACTATTTTAACATCAAATAGATTTAACCGAACCTGAGTCAGACCGGGCTTGTCTGATGTTCGAGCAACACCCCATTGTCTGGTGAGTGAATTAAGCAAAGACGACTTCCCAACATTTGACCGTCCTATATGTGAAATATGATTCAATACATATGAGTTAAAGAAAAAGCCTTTCGTAAGGCACAGAATAAACAGACTTGTTCACTCAAATGTATGATTACCTTATCAAATGTAACTATGAAAATGGAAAAGGTAAACAAAAGAAATCCCTACCTGCAAAGGCAATCTCTGGAAGACCAGGAGGGGGAAAAGACGATGAAACCTTTGCAGCAGCAAAGAAGGTTAACTTGTTCCTAAAAACCTGTATGTTAGAAACAGGCATACGCATCAAGGCTAGAGGGAAGAGCAATTCAGGAAAAAATAGCATCAATTTTCAGTTTCTTGCTTCAGAAATTATGATTTTTAAGAATGAAGAGAGGCTTAAAATTCAGCTAAAGGGTCATACACTCTCTTCAATACGTTCTCTTTCTTCACTTGTAGAGGAAGGAATGTTGTCCAACGGTGCAGATAACTCGATGTTGTATCCAGCTCTTTTTAGCTCAATGGAGCGCCTGCGGCCCAGTAACTGAGAATAAACTTATCCAGGATCAAGTTTGAGGGAAGCATATGCTAATAGAAAAAAAGTAGGCATCCATCATTTAATTACATTGTCTTCAACATAGGAAAGGATTGAAGCGCTAGGCTTTATAGCTCGAAATTGAGCATTCTTGGACATTTCAACATTTGCCTCCGACTCCTTTTTCTTCTGCTCGGAGCTTTCTGAAAAAAACTAAGAGTTAGCAAAGTTTCTCAGGACAAAAATCTCGCTGAATGTGAAGAAAGAAACTCAAGCAACCCAAATCAGGCTACAGGGAAAATTCATGGTAGCACTGAAAAATAGAATAATCCAATGAAGAAATGCATCAGCAGACTAAAACATCAAGCAATGTTTAAAACTTTTGCAGATGGGATGGTACAGAGACCTCCAACTTCATAAGAGGAAAATGAGACAGAGCCAAAGCCAAAGAAAATAATCCAATGCGGTAATAAAGCAGGTCTTCTTGATATACAAGGAATTACTAAAGAGGCACCGCGGTGGTGGTGAACCCATGCAAATCAAGACGATCTATTTCAATAATCTCATAGCTGTGATAAAGCAGATCAATCTTCAGACTACTGCATTCCAGGTTTAACAGTGGGAGAATGCAAATGGATATCTTGTAAGTACCTCTAAACCAAGCTACATGCCAACCTCTATATTACTTATCCAAACACAAAGTAATCAGCGAAAAAATAGAACATTTATCCAACTCAATGATAGGCCCTGGGCTAAAATCTCCAGAGCAAGTAATTCTAGCAGCAGTCTCAGATATTCAAGAGAGTTTTCCGTAGCCTGACTCTGACAAGTCATTATGCGACCAATTAGTTATATCTGGCCTCGTAAGAATATATAGTTTTATTGAACTACGGAGCAACATCAAAGAGAAGAGACAAACAGATCTTCAAAGTGTATGTAAATTTCTTACCACTAGTAGCCGGTCCATCATCCAGTCGCTTATTTGAGATATCATGAGGATCCAAACGAATGACACGCTTCTTCTTTTTGGGCCGATCCTCCGATTCATCATCAGCCATGGATTTTTCTCTCCGAACTTCTCTTACAGTGCTCTTAGGAGTAGTATCACCAAATCTTGTACGTCGCTTTTTCTGTGGGTCCTTCCTGGACTCTTCCATGATTTTAGCATGTTTCTTCAACATTCCAGTTCCAGCATCATTCTTATGATCATTCAATCTCAGCTTGGTCCTCTTGCCATCATATTCTTCCACGCTTCCTGTTCTGTTCTTAAATTTTGGGCCAGCACGGTTCGCTTTTGAGAAAACGTCATCTTTCCTAGCAGGTATCCAAATTGAGCGTGGGGGTTGACCAGTTAGTTTGCGTCTGCCGACACCATCTTTAGCCTCGTTCTGTTCTCTCTTCGCTGATACATTAACATTTTGATGGCCTGTCCCATTCAAGACCCGGTTGGCATATACTCTCTTCCTTTTCCTATCGAAATTAGCAGGGTCATGATTCCTCTTCCGACCAACGTCACTCTCACTGGCATCATGATCAACAATGTGATCTCTCCCACCTCTTATCAATCTACGGCTCCTTCGAACAGCATTATCTCCTCCTCGAGCCTCCTTAGCATCCTCGAGGTTATTACCTTTGCGAAATGCAAGTTTTATTTTCTTGTTAAGCTTCTGCCTTAACTTCACCTCACTAGACATACCGAATTCAGTCGTTTCCCGCCCAGTAAAGAAGGTCCGCGCTCTGCCACACAGCAACGATGCAACAAAAATCTGTCGACATGCCACAAGGAAAGCCAGTCACATTCACCTCCAAGGGAACATTCACATGTACACACCACTCAAAAAAGAGGAATTGTATGCATTAAGAGGACAAAAAAAAAGGAAATGTAAAACAGCATTAGAAGTTCTCTTTTCAGAAACGAAAAAACCGCCAGAAAGAAGCAATCGTCTTCTTTCGAACAAGTAACACAGCAAACCAGTTGTAGAATAGATTCATTTCGAACACATCAGGCAAACATCAAGTTAGGTCTTCTTAAGCAAAAATCAGTGAAGAAAGCAAACATCTTTAACCAGTTGACAACCCAAAAGAGCTTCATCTTCGCCACGAATTCCATAGAACCAAAAAAAAAAACTCAAAAACAAGCAACAAGACATTGAAGAAGAAGAAGAAGAAGAAGAAAAACCCATCTCGAAATCAAATAACAAATACCCGATGCCTATTGCCTACCAAGCGTATCTTGGAAACGAAAACGGCTTCTTTGAACTGAAAGATGGAGACTTTTTGGAAGGACCAACCAGGGTTTATGGGGTTTAGGCGTCGGTGATGACTGTTGCTCCTCAGCTCTATAGGAGACAGGGGGCTGTGAGGCTTGTTCGCTTCAGCCTACTGATTCTCCTTGTGGGCTTGGGCCAGATTGTTGAATATTTGTTTAATACAGTAAAACTTTAGAAAAGTGATATTGTCGAGACTCGAGACCGAAGAAAAATATTACTTTAGAGAAGTTATTAGATAAGAGAGGTTTATATTAAAATTGAGTTTTTGAACAGTAAATATGTAAATATCAAAAATTATTTAGTCTATATACAAATTACCTGAAATTTAGACTTATAGCGTTCTTCAAATGATTTACTCGATTGAAATATTTTCTTAGAACAAGACGATGATCACAAGAACTATTCTAAATAAGCAAGTTTAGCACAAACTAATGTCTTACAATATTTTTCGAATTTGTAAAATATGTAAAAATATATTTATTTATTCAAAAATATAATTTTATGCAAAAATTGGGACTGAGATTTTGCACTAAAATTTTATGAAAAAGTATTAGTTATTATGATAGAGAGGTTATTAAATTTTAACACTGGTCCCGACTCGGGACCGGAACTTTTTATCAATTTAGAGGAGTTATCATTTCAGAGAGGATCATTTTACAGAGGTTTTATACATGTATAGAGTTCGAGTCATACGATGAAGGCAATTTAAGGGGGTGTGGATTAGGTTAAATTGTTTTCTTTCATACATTTCAATTAATTCACTGTCACACTAAGCAGTTTGCATCAATTAAATTCAATACAATTTTAAGTGCAATTAAATGTGGAGATAAAATTAGAGACATAATACTGATATGTACGAAGGATCAACTCGAGTCCAATAAAATTATGTACACTCTCCAACTCTCATTTAAGCTTGCAAGTGAGAATTGACATTTTCAAAAGACAAGATTCAACAATGAGTGCTACAATGGTCACATCCGCAAAAGAATGAACAGACATACGCATTTTATAGAATCTCTTATCAATAACGAGAAAAATTCTAGCATGAACTCTATCTCGACCAGCGCTCTCCCGCCGAACACCAACATTCTCCTTGACAACCAACCCGACAAGAAATCATCTGACCCACTGGCCCTCCCTCCGATGCTGCCATGGAGACTGATTCGGGGCCACTCGACAAGCCGTCGTATATGGCCCCATCCTCTTTCATGTATAAGCCAATCAATGTAGTGATGCTCACGCCGCCCTTGCGCACTAGAGGTGATCTCATCCAAGCAGGGTTTGTGCAAATCACGCGGTCTACCTATCTCTAACAGCTACCACAAGCTGAGATGCACCCAAGCGTTGTGGAGAAGCTTGCCGCCCAATGGACCAACTCTCTTGTCGTCAAGATGTTGCACTTTTTGAACCCCAAGTCAGGCCCACAGCGGACCGTACGTACCAGGAACTAGGGTTCTCAAATGAGCGTATGGAAGCTATCGGGCGGAGTGGTGGAATTTGGCTATAGCGGGATGCGACCGCGGTCTCCCTCTATATCCAGGATCAACATGGCCAGTAGTACATCCATGCGACAGCTTAGATAGGACATGAGACCTTTTACCTGGCGGTAGTCTACGCTAGCCTGCAGACATCATAGCGTAATGGCATGTGGGACCGTCTCACTACTCAGAGCTCCCTCATCGCTAGCCTATGGGTGTTAGGCGAGGACTTCAATGATATTATGGACCTCAAGGAGCAGTGCTGGGCTTCACGTACACTTTTCCCAAAAAAAATCAGCAGTTCACCAAGCACATTGAAGTGCTCGCCTTCGTTGATGCTGGCCTCATTAGATTGCAATTTACCAAGGTACCTGATGTGAACGCTGTTATCTATCCACGTACGTTCAGATTGATAAAAATCTTGACCTATTGTTTACGCCTCTGCAAGAACCTCGGTATTAATAACCTCGACACATAGTTGTAGGAAAACATAACCTTGATTTGATGAAGACACCACAAACGGTGATGTAGATCTGCTTGATAAGTCAAACTAGAACACAATAAAACCACTCCAATGTGTTCGAACATTTTCGTAAAACCAAGAGAGGCATTGCCCACATTTTTGTATGCAAATTATTCTTCTCTTCTCATCGATAATGCCTTTATATGTAGGCCAAAAATTACAAAGAGATTCATAATGAGACAAAACTCCTAATTAGGTTAAAACTATAATTGAAAAGGAAAATTAATAAGGAAAACAACTCTAATCCTACTAGGAATGCTAAAAAATGTGATACACTTTTCTAAATAGAACTAAACCTGCTAGAACTCCTAATAAAATAAAATTATCACATAAGTAAATTTTTAAACATACTAGAACTCCTATAAAATAAACATATAATTAACTTCCTAAATAGATTCTAAAATCTCAAAAATAAAATATTATGTAAGTTAGACTTCTTGCTAAGCAGATTCATATCATTCCCCTGCTGTTGAAATAATATCCTCAAATCCTTGCATAGGTCATGCTTTTGACAATTCATAACCATGCTGGAACAAGATGGAAACTTTGAACGTTGTGACTGTACTTAATACCTTCTGTTCCAACAGAACAAGTACTTCGATCTTAAACAATCAGAAGTCATCTCCAACTCAAAAGCCAAAGACCTACGAATTTGTGTAAGTCTTTTTACAATCTTCAAAGCATTCCACAAATTGACCAAAGCTGATGTCAACTCCCTAGAAATTAATATGCTCAACATGAAAATCTATAGGCATGTGGTTTATGGGCTAACCCTCTTCCTCTTCAACAGCATCCACTACTTCTGATTCGTTGAACAAATTCTCAAGTAAAGTAGTGACATAGTATGCTCATCAAAATAATCTCCATCAAATAAGTCAATGGAATATTCACCAAACTCCTCCCATGTCAAAACCTCTTTAACAATCTCATCAGAAGTAACTTTTATACAAGAAAATTATACCTTGTTCTCAATTTCACACTTAGCTTGAAAGATGTTCTCATGTTGTAAAACGTCATCAACTTCTTTTGCCTGCAAGCTTAAAGCTCTTTTTGTCACCGTAGTTAATGAATCAGGAGCTAGAAACTCCTTCTCCATGAGGTCCTCCAATGAGGGCATGCTATCATTTTCTGAATCTTCCTTATCAGTCTCGACCACTCCATTATATCGCATCACCATGGTCTGCTTGTTAGGACATTGATTTGTGATGTGCCCCCTTCCTTGACACTTAAAGCACTTAATGTCACGATTCTTAGAAATAGAGGCTTTCGTTTTTCATTGTGGAGCGCTACTGGTGCTCTCTGTCTTTTACTTCATGTTGGATGCTTGTGGCATGTCCAATTTCTTTGCATCATTTAGCAGAAGAAGCATCAGATGTTGCTCGTAAAATACCCACTTTCTTTGATTGTTTCTCAACTTTGTTTCCCATGTGCACCATATCTTCGAACTTCATATAGTATTGCAACACCACCTTATTTTGAATTTCAGGGTTTCATCCATACAGAAACCTAGATCTTGTTCCAAGAACCCATTGTTGTATTTGGATTGGTTCCAATAGATCCAAGAGAGTAGTCAACAAGTAGAAAAAGGCAAGAGTCGTGAGGATATCAGAGTGAATAAAAGCCAATTATTGACTGAAACACGAGAGAAATTGAGGGCATCACACAATTGAGTGTAAACACGTGAGGGAGAGAATTGGTGAGGTCCATTGTTTATCTAACCTTATTTTCTTGCAGCAATATGTCTCATAATAATGAAAGGAGTGAAGAAGGTATTTTAGGCAATGTTGATCAAAATGTACTTTAGGCAATCCGGGCCCAGCAAGTGCAGGAGGCGTTATCCGCGAGTCCGGTGGGCTTTGATTGTGTGGTTTTGCAAAAGGCATCCACAATTGTACTTCCCTGGTGGCAGAGCTTTTGGCTCTTGTGCTGGGCCCGAGCTGACTTGGGATAGGGGCTTCTGACGTGTACAAGTGGAGGTCGACTCTTCTTTGGCTATACTTTGTGCCGAGAGGGAGTTGGCCCATGACCACCTATTGTCAATTATGCCCTCTCAAGCTCGAGAGCTGCTTCACCATGACTGGGAGATCCACATTCAGCATATTTGGTGAGAGGCCAATCATGTGGCTAATGCATTGTCGAATCACGCATTGACCAATACCTATGACCATATCCAGCCACGGCTCCATTGGTGTCATACTTAAATGTATATTTAGATAATTTGAGAGAAGTTAGTTTACTTCGTTGTACCCTTATAATTTCGCGTTAGACAATGAATAAAGACTAGGTGTCTCTCGTTTAAAAAAAATCGTCACATCTGCATGCTGGAATTTGATGTTAGTGTCTGATAAAATTTATGAAAAGATAAGATTTTATTTCTCTTAGGCATCGGAATAAAATTACAGAAAAATCTTAATCGTTTTATGTAGATTCATACTGCTACAAGAAAAATTACTTTGATTGACATCAGGTCCATTTATAAAGGATTGGACGGATATACAATAATAACACAGGTAAATTGGAAAAGTTTGTGCAACTTCAAAAATTAATTTCTGGTTTAGCAGTACAAAGTGTATAAAATTTTATAGAAATTCTGAGTTCAAAATTCAGACAAAATATATTTGATGTAAAATTTACCATTTAAAAAAAATTTCGAAAGCTAGCTTAAGCTTGTCCAGCCCAAATTCCATCCCAATGAAACAACCAAGAGAATCGAACTTAAATAAACAAACAACAAAGCGGGCCCGATAGAATGCATAACCAACGATTAACTAATTTTAGTTTTAAAAAATGGGTCCAACCGACAGTCTAATCGATTGTATTATGACTCCATATTCAAAGCAGCTTAGTTTTTCCCGAAATCTGAAGAGTGGTTAGGTCAGTGGTCAATACAACTAAATTGATCTGTTCATATTCGACCGACCAAAAAATATTTTTAGAGAATATTTTAGAATTATTTAGTATTTTAATAATAAATATAATTAATAATAAATTATTTTGAAATAATCAACGGGACTAGGAGACCGAGAGGAGTCCGGTTCGCTCTCCTATCCATGTATTAATGCTAAATATAATTAATAATATAAAATTTTTATCTGAGAACATGGTTAGGCCAAACAATTGAAGAGCATAATTCACCAAAAAAAAAACTGAAGAGCATGCTCTCTCACATTTGTGTGATAAGTCTAACTGTTAATATTCTTCAATTATTCTACTCAAATCCTAATCGACAGGATTAACGAAAATGATTATCATCATCCACTCTTAAGAGCATACTCTCTTGTACTAACCTGTTATATTCTGGTTCCTTATGGCAAATAATATGTGACAAAAGAAATTGACGTCTCCTTTTCCCACTCAAGTAACTTATACACACAAATTTTGAAAGGTAAATATTTACACTGGACGTATGTTTAAACCTTAAACTCTGTCAAATCGCAGTACGTCTATGTCTTTAGGCACCAACCTATACAAATTATATGCACAATTTTGGTAGGTCTAAATTTTCTTTGACTAGATTTTACCTGAATAATAACAAAGTAATACGAATAAAAACTTCATTGTTAATCATCACAAAATCGCGAAACCTTATATTAATCTATTTAACTTGACTTCTTTTCGGTATCTTTCGTGTGAACGCTAGACAAAAGAGAGAACGATGTATATAATCCAAAAAAGAGAACAACATACGCATCTCTGCCGATTTACTCGAGGCAATAAAACCAACTAGCCAAGACTCTGAATCATTAGTCTCGCTATAAATTACCATCAAATCATTTTTCTTAATCACAACACACGATAAGATTAACTATTATTAATCACGATTAACGATCACATAATAAGGCAATTCCAATGGCGATTAGCACTAAGCCTCACGTCGTCTGTGTCCCATTCCCACTGCAAGGCCACATCATCCCAATGCTGAAGCTGGCCAAGCTTCTCCACAACAAAGGGTTCCACGTAACGTTCGTGAACACCGAGCTCAACCACAAGCGTGTGCTCGACTCGAGGGGGGCTGGAGCCCTCGACGGCTTGCCGGACTTCAGGTTCGAGACCATCCCGCTCGAGCACCCGCCCGCGAACTCGAGCCTCGCCCTCAACCTGCTCGCTCTCCGTGAGATATGCCGGAGCAGCTTTTTGGCTCCGTTTAGTGAGCTGGTCACCAGGCTCAATGATCAAGCCTCGTCAGCTGGCTCGAACCCGCCGGTGAGTTGCATACTCTCTGATGCTGTCCTGACGTACACGCTCGCTGTTTCCGACGAGCTTGGGATCCCGAACGTGCTCCTTTGGAACATGGGGGCCTCCGGGTTCTTGAGCTTCAAGCATTCCCGGGACCAAATCAAGAAATGCCTCATGCTTCTCCAAGGTATTATATAATTTTAGAGAAGTTACTAAATAAAAGAAGTTTACATTTTTCTCTCCAAAATTATTAAAATTGAATTTTTAGCAATAAATACTTAAATATATAAAAAATATTTTGTCTATATTTAAGTCATCTAAAATCTCGACATATTTATCCAAATGCTACACTCAATTGAGATATTTTCTTACAACAACACGACGATCTAATAACCATTTGAAGTCAATTAAGAAGATGAGTAATGATGTAAAATTCATCAAAAAAAGAAAATATAGCACAATATCTTAAAAAAATTGAAGTCATAAAGTATGTAAAAATATATGTATTTATTCAGAAATATCACTTTATGCAAAAATTTAGATAAGAATTTAATACTGAAATTTTCTGAAAAAGTATTAATTATTATGATAGAAGGATTACTAAATTTTAATACTGGTCTCAACTCGAGACCAGAACTTTTAATCAATTTAGAGAGGTTGTCATTTTATAGAATATTACTTTACATAGGTTTTAATATATTATATACTCTTATGTATATACTCTCAAAGGTCCAATAAAAGTTCACATTAATTTTGGTGAATTCAATTCGTTTTGGTTAAACTAAAATAATATAGTAGAAAAAAATATAAAATCTGATGAATAATTGGGTGTGCATGCACAGATCCAAGCAACTCAACCGAAAGTGAAGAATGGGACATGCCACTAGAATGGATACCAGGACTCAAAGGGGCCAAGCTAAGGGACCTTCCCAAGTTCATCCAAACAAGGAACCCAGGCCAGACCATGAAGGACTCCAGCGAGGGCGACTTGGAGAGGGCCTCCAAGGCATCCGCCGTGATATTTCACTCTTTCGACGCCCTGGAAGCCCAAGTCCTCGACCAGCTCTCGCCCTTCTTCCAGAAAATCTATGGCATTGGCCCCCTGCAGCTGATGCTCAACCAGGTATCCAACGCTTACTACGATTCTGTCGAATGCAATCTGTGGAACGAAGAGGCCGAATGCGTGAAATGGCTCGACGCCAAGGAGCCCAACTCGGTGGTCTACATCAACTTCGGGAGCACCACAATGATGACAGTGGAGCAGCTAGTTGAGCTGGCTTGGGGGCTTGCCAATAGTAACCATAACTTTTTGTGGGTCACCAGGCCGGACATGATCATGGGCGAAAAGGCGGTCCTCCCACCGGAGTTCCTGTTAGAGACCGAAGGGAAAGGGTACATTGCGAGCTGGTGCCCTCAGGATGAGGTCCTGAACCATCCGTCCATCGGGGGGTTCGTGACGCACAGCGGATGGAACTCGACGGTGGAGAGCATCTCGGCCGGGGTCCCGCTGGTCTGCTGGCCTTTCTTCGGGGAGCATTTCGTGAACTGCAGGAAGAGCTGCGGCGAGTGGGGGATCGGGGTGGAGCTGAGCTCCGACTTCAAGAGGGACGAGGTGGAGGAGCTTGTCAAGGAGGTGTTGGAAGGGGAGAAAGGGAAGATGATGAAGAGCAAGGTGGTGGAGTGGAAGAAGCTTGCAAAAGAAGCAATCTCTTGTGGTGGATCTTCTACCTTGAACTTGGACAGTTTGGTTAATGACGTTCTTCTGTCCAAGAACAGCTCGTAGTTTGTTTTAGGCCTTCCAGTGAGAGATTGAATAAGGAGTTTCGTTATTGTATAATATAATGTACCGCTTGCATATGTATATTGACTTTGGTTTATGAAGTGTCCGAGGATGTCCTTTTGGGACCTATGTTTCAATAAGAATGTATCATTAAAAAATCAACATGCATTTATATCAACTGGTAAAAAAGTTATTCTAGCTTAATTAGATCTCGGGTTCGATTCCTTGAGTACGCAGCAGTGTTAAATACTTGTTTGGAGAGTTTTGCCACCTTTCAAAGATCCTACTTGGTTTAAATTGGATTAGTCGACCCAGTGAGCCACATACCAATGATTAAACCAAAAAAATGTATCATTAAAATCAGCAAAGTGGTTGCAAAAATCAATTGTCTTAGTTAAAAGAACAAATAGAAAGTAGCCAATACGGAAATAAGATCTATAATGTTGGGTTGAATGCATATTTAATGCATTTGGCCCAAATTGGAAAGGCCCAAGTGGAAGGCCCAAAGTCAAGTTAAGGAGTGGATGTGTACCACATTGAATAGAGCAAGAAGGATTTCATTGTTTATAAGGAATTCCTCTCCTTACCTCTCAACTTGGTTGACTACCCAAAGGCTGAGCCACTACTAGTTGCGAGGACGGTGCTTCGCACCGTCCGAGCACGCGCACGTGCCGCGTTTACGCCCGCGTGTGTGCGCATGGCGCATTGGACGCAGGTCGCAATGGGCACTTTGTGGCGCACTTGGTACTTTGCATGTGCGCATCGTCTGGAGGAGCCTTAGGTATTTTGCCCGGGTCCGGAGAAAGCTGCGCAGCTACTGAAGTGACGAGGAGCTGCGAGCACCTTCCAGGATGGCCACCGAAGAGGCACGAAGGGCTGGAATGTCCAGGAGACTTCCAGAAGGCCGAAGAGTTGCGAGATCCTTCCCGAAAGGGCACCAGCACAGGCTGGGCACGCCTGGAAGGATCCAGAAGCTACCGAAGGGCCACGAGCGCAGCCAGCCATCCTGCTGGCCGAACGGACGCGTCCCTTCGGGGTGGCTGCTTCCCTGCCTCCTCTAGCCTATAAATAGGCCTGCCCCTTTGCCATTCAACTTATCCCAGCAACAAATTGCATTTCGTAGCATTGTTGTCTTCTTCTCTTCTCCGTTCTTCACTTACAAAGAGTCCGAAAGTTCTGGGTATATAAGGGTTCGCCCAAAAGTTTCGAGATACGTGTGCAACGTTCTTGGAAATGCCCGAACAGTCGTTGTATCTTGGAGACGATTACCGTAGCCCATACCGCACTGAAATATACGGGGCAATCTCGTCTTACGGAGAAAGTGTCCATCACTTGCCTCGACTGCTGTAGATCCTAATCAAGTACACCAACCTCTGCGAACAACAATCGTAAGACGAGATCGTGTACTTGAAGATGGCATCGTCAAGTGCCCTACCAATGCCAGCGGTCTCGGGAACTGTCCATGCCAAAAGGCCGGCCAAGTTCAACGGTACCGAGTTCAAGAGGTGGCAACAGAAGATGACATTCTATCTGACCATGCTCAACCTAGTTCGGTTCCTGAAAGAGGAAGCACCAAAAATAGCGGAAAACAAGACGGATCAACAGAAGATCAACGCTCTTGACGCGTGGAGTCACAGTGACTTCCTGTGGAGTTCACTCGAGAAGAAGTACAAAACGGAGGATGCCAGGACGAAGAAATTCATCGTCGGACGATTCCTCGACTTCAAGATGGTGGACTCCAAAAACGTCATCGACCAAGTGCAGGAGTTGCAGCTGATCCTTCACGAGATCCAAGCCGAATGGATGCAACTCAGCGAGTCCTTCCAAGTAGCTGCGATGATCGAGAAGCTCCCCCCGCTCTAGAAGGATTTCAAGAGCTACCTCAAGCACAAGAGGAAGGACATGGGCCTAGAAGACCTGATCGTGAGACTTAGGATCGAGGAAGACAACCAAAAGTCCGAAGTCAAGCAAGGCAAGGCCAACTCTGAGACCACCGTGCACCTCACCGAGGGAAAAGGTGGCAAGAAGAGGAAGAAGTCCGGGGATAAGCACGAGAAGCAAGAGCCCAAGAAGAAAAAGAACAAGAAGATCAAGGGCGACTGCTACAACTGCGGCAAACCCGGACACATGGCTAAGGACTGTCGCCAGCCGAAGAAAGACGACCAAGGAAAAGCTAACCTGGCTGAAGACTTGTCCCAGATGGATCTGTCAGCCGTGGTGTTTGAAGCCAACCTGGTGGACAATCCGAGAGAGTGGTTCGTGGACACAGGAGCTACCCGCCACATCTGCTCGGACAAGGAGATGTTCTCGAGCTATATCCCGATCACCTGCTGAAAGCTGTTCATGGGAAACTCCGCAACGTCCAAGATCGTCAGTTTGGGTAAGGTGGTCCTGAAGCTGACCTCAGGAAAGGAGCTGATCCTCAAGGATGTGCTGCATGTCCCAAACATCCGCAAGAATTTAGTTTCTGGCTCACTGTTAAGCAAAGCCGGTCTTAAGTTTGTATTTGAGGCTGATAAGTTTGTACTGACCAAAGCGGGTCAATTCATAGGAAAGGGTTATCTAGAAAAGGGGTTGTTTAAGATGAATGTAATAACTATACATCGCACCTTTAACGGTGAAAATAAAGTTAACGCTTCTTCTTACTTGGCCGAGTGTTCTAATTTATGGCATGGTAGATTAGGACACGTAAATTTAAACTCGCTAAGAAAGTTAGTAAGTTTAAATTTATTACCGAATCTAGAGTTCAACCCATCCGATAAATGTGAAGTATGTGTGGAGGCTAAAATGACCAAAGCACCTTTCCATTCGGTGGAAAGAAGTACTACACCTTTAGAGTAAATTCATACGGACACTTGCGATATGAAACACGTGCAAACTAAAGGCGGGAAGAAATACTTCATCACGTTTATCGATGATTGCACGAGATACTGTTACGTATATCTCCTAAAAGGCAAAGACAAAGCTCTTGATGCCTTTAAGAGATATAAGAATGAGGTTAAAAATCAACTCAGCGTAAAAATCAAAATGATCCAAAGTGATCGAGGGGGAGAATATGTAGCTCCGTTTGATGAACTCTGTCAAGAACATGGGATTATTCATCAAACGACTGCTCCATACTCACCTCAATCGAATGGCATAGCTGAATGCAAAAGTCGAACTCTTAAGGAGATGATGAATGCTATGTTGATTAGCTCGGGCTTACCCCAAAACATGTGGGGGAAAGCTGTGCTCTCAGCTAACTGCATTCTAAACAAATAACCACACAAGAAAAGGGATAAAACCCCATATGAACTTTGGAAAGGAAGGAAGCCTTCATACGGTTACCTTAAAGTGTGGGGGTGCCTAGCAAAGGTCGAAGTACCTAAGCCTAAGCAGGTGAGAATAGGACCCAAGACCATTGATTGCATCTTTATCGGATATGCGCAAAATAGTAGTGCTTATCGGTTTTTGGTGCATAAATCTGAAAACCCTGAGATAAACGCGAGAATGGGCATAGAATCAAGGAACGCAACGTTCTTTGAGAATAGCTTTCCTAATAAGGAAAGAAAGGAAGGGAGTCCAAAGAAAAGGGCTCACGAGACTACGCAAGGGTCAAATCAGGAAGATGATGAACCTAGACGTAGTAAACGGACGAAGGTAACCAAATTCTTTGGTCCAGATTATCTAACCTATGCGTTAGAAGATGAACCCAGGACAATCCAAGAGGCATTGTTCAGTCCAGATGCTCCTCTCTGGAAGGAAGCTATCAATAGTGAGATAGAATCCATTATGCAAAACCACACGTAGAAAATCGTAGATCTCCCACCAGGCTGCAAACCTTTGGGATGCAGGTGGATCCTAAAAAGGAAATACAAAGCTGATGGATCAATCGACAAGTACAAAGCTCGATTGGTAGCTAAGGGGTTCAAACAGAAGGAGGGATATGATTTTTTTGACACGTATTCACCGGTCACAAGAATCACATCGATTAGAGTACTCATAGCTATTACGGCACTCTATAACCTCGAGATCTACCAAATGGACGTAAAAATAGCTTTCCTAAATGGAGAACTGGAAGAGGAGATATACATGGAGTAACCTGAAGGGTTTGTGGCTCCCGGTCAAGAGCATAAAGTGTGTCGGCTAGTCAAGTTACTATACGGGCTAAAACAAGCGCCAAAACAGTGGCACGAGAAATTTGAGAGAACAATGCTGTCGAATAGATTTAAGATCAATTAGTGCGATAAATGTGTTTACATTAAGGGCACACTTGAAGCTTACGTAATTATATGTCTCTACGTAGATGACTTACTAATTATGGGAAGCAATAAAGAGGTTATTGTGAAAACTAAGAACATGTTAAAGAACTACTTTTACATGAAAGATATGGGTCTGGCAGACGTCATACTAGGAATAAAAATCTCTAGGAAAGCTGACAAAATTATCTTGACGCAATCTCACTACGTGGAAAGCGTGCTCAAGAAATTTGAAGCTTTTGACAAACCTCTGGTTAAGACTCCAGTCGATTTGAAGACCCAGTATCTCAACTGAGGTATGCGCAGATTATCGGGAGGTTGATGTATTTAACAAACTACACACGTCCCGATATTGCGTACTCAGTTAGTAAGCTTAGTAGATTCACAAGTAATTCAGGGAAGGATCACTGGCTAGCTCTGGAAAGGGTTTTATGGTACTTAAAATATACCATAAACCATGGCATATATTATGCTAAATATCCAGCTGTATTAGAAGGATACAGTGACGCAAACTGGATATCAGACACTAAGGACTCCAAATCCACGAGTGGATACGTATTCACCATAGGAAGAGGAGCTGTATCTTGGAAGTCCTCTAAATAAACGTGCATAGCTCGATCCACCATAGAGTCAGAGTTTATAGCACTAGACAAAGCTGGGGAAGAAGCTGAATGGCTCAGAAACTTCCTAGAGGATATTCCATGCTGGAGCAAACCGGTGTCTCCCGTATTGATACATTGTGATAGCATGTCTGCAATCGGGAGAGCACAAAGTACAATGTACAACGAAAAGTCTTGACATATCCATCGGAGACATAATACCGTTAGACTGTTGATCTCTAGTGAGGTGATCACCATTAATTACATAAAGTCCAAGGACAACTTAGCTGATCTTTTTACGAAAGGAATCAATAGAGATCAAATGTACAACGCAGTAAGGGGAATGGGATTAAAATCCACACACTAAAAAACGTCTATAGCAGTAACTCAACCATGATGAGTGGAGATCCCACAAACTTGGTTCAATGAGATAACTAAGTTATGGAGGGTTCAGTTAATCACCTGGAACCTATCTCATTCTCAAAAGCTGCCCAGGTATTAACCTGCAGAGGTGTGGTAAGGTTAAGCATTACACTTTTAATGATTCCTATACCTTGATAAAGGTGGAGTATGGCAGGATATTCCTGATAGGAGATCACCTATGTAAGTGTGAAGTGAGGCCGCTTCAAATGGGAAAAACACTTATGAATTCAAGAAACGGTCTATGGCCGAAACAGACACAACGTGAGAACCCAAATATACTAGGGTTATTATTATGTAAATGTTATTGTCTTGGTTTACGCCAAAAGCTGACGGTTCAATGCATATTTAATGCATTTGGCCCAAATTGGAAAGGCCCAAGTGGAAGGCCCAAAGTCAAGTTAAGGAGTGGATGTGTACCACATTGAATAGAGCAAGGAGGATTTTATTATTTATAAGGAATTCCTCTCCTTACCTCTCAACTTGGTTGACTACCCAAAGGCTGAGCCACTGCTAGCTGCAAGGACGGTGCGAAGCACCGTCCGAGCACGAGCACGAGCACGAGCACGAGCACGCGCACGCACCCATGCGTGTGCGTATGGCGCATTGGACGCAGGTCACAATGGGCGCGCCTGGAAGGATCCAGAAGCCACCGAAGGGCCACAAGCGCAGCCAGCCAGCCTGCTGGCCGAACGGATGCGTCCCTTCGGGGTGGCTGCTTTCCTGCCTCCTCCAGCCTATAAATAGGCCTGCCCCCTTGCCATTCAGCTTATCCCAGCAACAAATTATATTCCGTAGCATTGTTGTCTTCTTCTCTTCCCCGTTCTTCACTTACAAAGAGTCCGAAAGTTCTGGGTATATAAGGGTTTGCCCGATAGTTTCGAGATACGTGTACAACGTTCTTGGAAACGCTCGAACAGTCATTGTATCTTGGAGACGATTGCTGTAGCCGGTACTGCACTGAAATATATGGGGCAATCTCGTCTTACGGAGAAAGTGTCCAACACTTGCCTCGACTGCTGTAGATCCTAATCAAGTACACTACTCCGACAAACAACATATAAGTCTGTCATACTTGCTGTAAGCGATAGGTAAGCATCGATTTTGTCAAAAAGAGGGTCATTTCCGATCGAATCCAACACAAATTAAAAAATGAGTCATTTGGATTGGAGTCTACAAGCAATGTTCGAAATCTATTTAAAAAACACATACACTGGCCCTCTGGCAGGTGGCCTTTGTTACAGGTGCATGAAGCTTGTGGACTCGGAGGAATCACATAATTTTTTAAAACTTCAAGCATCCATCTCCATCGGTCACTGCTCTTGTTCGCTCATTGGTGACAGAAGCAGACACACTGAACATTTTGTTGTTTGTCGGAGGTGGTGTACTTGATTAGGATCTTTAATAGTCAAGGTAAGAGTTAGACTCTTTCTCCGTAAGATGAGATTGTCATTTATTCAGTACTTACGACCTGCAGCAATCGTCCCCAAGATACAATGACTAGGTTGCTTCCGAGTTCGTAGCAAAATGACCCTCGAAGCTTCAGGCGAACCTTGAAAATTCAGAACTTTCTGAGAGTGGGAGAGAGCCTACAATTGCTAACGAATGCTTATGCAAGTTATAGTGGGGTGAGTGCAAATGATGGAGAATGGGCCTATTTATAGGCACTGGATGGGAGGGAGGCAGGCACTACGAAGGGGCACGTCCGTTCACTTCGGTAGCTATGCAGCTCTCTCCGGACTCTGACAAAATACTTAAGGCTCCACCAGCTCCTCGCGACGATGCGCACGTGCGAAGTGCCAAGTGCGCCACAAAGCGCCCATTGCGACCTGCGTCCAATGCGCCATGCGTACACGTACGTGCACGTGCACGTGCTCGTGCTCGTGCTCGGATGGTACTTCGCACCATCCTCGCAGGCAGCCTCGGTCAACTCTTCAGGTAGAATATTTAATGTTACACCAGGTTGGAGCTTCTCCTTATAAATAGGAAAAATTTTCTTGCAATTTTCGATGTGGTAATCCCATCCTCAGCTTGGGCTTTCCAACTTGGGCCTTTCAGCTTGGGCCAAATGCATTTATTATGTATTCAAACCCAACAATCCCCCACATGAATGATGATTAATGCATGCTGATACTTTTAAGAAAAGTTTCAACGAAATATCATTGCATCGAGATAGGTAGCTTACGGCTTTGAACCTTCTCTAGTAAGATGTTATCAGATTTACTTCCTGCTCAGTGAACGTGATGTCTTAAACTGGTCAACTTTTTTATGTAAACTAAGACAATAACATTTACACAATCATATCTCTAATATCCTTTGGTTCTCACGTTGTGTCCGTTTCGGCCATGGACCTTATCTTGGATTCATAAGTGTTTTTTCTATTTGAAGCAGCCTCACTTCACACTTATATAGGTGATCTCCTATTAAGAGTATCCTGCCATACTCTATCTTTTTTTTGGTATATGAATTATTAAAAGCGTAGACGCTTAACCTTACCACACCTCTGTAGGTTCGTACTTGGGTAGCTTTTGAGAATGGAACAGATTCCAAGTATTTATCTGAACCATCCAAAACTTAGTTGTCTCATTGAACCAAGTTTGTGAGATCTCCACTCATCATGGTTGAGTTACCGCTATGAATGTTCTTTAATGTGTGAGTTTTAACCTCATTCCCCTTACTGCGTTGTACATTTGATCTCTATTGATTACTTTCGTCAAAGGATCAGCTATGTTGTCCTTGGACTTCACATAATCAATGGTTATTACTCCACTTGAGATCAATTGTCTAACAGTGTTATGTCTCCTACGGATATGTCGAGACTTACCGTTGTACATATTACTTTGTGCTCTCCCGATTGCAGATATGCTATCACAATGTATCAATACAGGGGGCACAGGCTTGTTCCAACATGGAATATCCTTTAGGAAATTTCTGAGCTATTCAGCTTCTTCCCCAGCTTTGTCTAGTGCTATAAACTCCGACTCCATGGTGGATCGAGCTATGCACGTTTGTTTAGAGGATTTTCAGGACACAGCTCCTCCACCTATGGTGAACACATAACCACTAGTGGATTTGGAGTCTTTAGTGTTCGATATCTAATTCGCATCACTGTATCCTTCCAATACAGCTGGATACCTCGTATAAAATATGCCATGGTTCATGGTATATTTCAGATACTTTAGAACCCTTTTCAGAGCTAGCCAGTGGTCTGGTCCTGGATTGCTCGTGAATCTACTAAGCTTGCTAACTGAGTATGCAATATCAGGGCATGTACAATTTATTAAGTACATTAGACTCCTGATGATCTTTGCATATTTCAGTTGAGATACTGGGTCACCTCTGTTCTTAGCCAAGTGTAGATTCAGGTCTACCAGAGTCTTAGCCAGAGGTTTGTCAAATGCATCGAATTTCTTGAGTATATTCTCAACGTAGTGAGATTGTGACAAGACAATTCTTTCGGTCGTCCTAGAAATTTTAATCCCTAGTATGACGTCAGCTAGACCCATATCTTTCATGTCAAAGTTATTCTTTAACATGTTCTTAGTTTTTACGATAAGATCTTTACTACTTTTCGTGATTAGCATGTCGTCTACATACAGACATACAATTACGTAAGCATCAGGTGTGCCTTTAATGTATACACATTTATCACACTCATTGATCTTAAAGCCATTTGACATCATTATTCTGTCAAATTTCTCATGCCACTGTTTCGGCGCCTGTTTCAGCCCGTATAGTGACTTGACTAGCTTGCATACTTTATGTTCTTGTCCGGGGGCAACAAACCCTTCATGTTGTTCTATATATATTTCCTCTTCCAGTTCTCCATTTAGGAAAGCTATTTTTACATCCATCTGATGTATCTCGAGGTTATAGAGTGCTGTGACAACTATGATCACTCTAATGGATGTGATTCTTGTGACTGGCGAATAGGTGTCAAAAAAATCATATCCTGCCTTCTGTTTGAACTCTTTAGCTACCAACCGAGCTTTGTATTTGTCGATTGATCCATCATCTTTGTATTTCTTTTTAAGGATCCACTTGCAACCTAAAGGTTTGCAACCTGGTGGAAGATCCACGATTTCCCATGTGTGGTTTTGCATGATGGATTCTATCTCACTATTGATAGCTTCTTTCCAGAGAGGAGCATCTGGACTAGATAATGCCTCTTGGACTGTCCCATGTTCATTTTTTAACATGTAGTTTAGAAAATCTAGACCAAACGACTTAGCTACTTTGGTCCTCTTACTCTATCTAGGTTCCTCAGTACCTTGATCAGAGCCTTGTGTAGCTTCATAACTTCTTTTGTTTGAGCTTACTTCTTTCGTTTCCTTTTTAGGAAAGATATTCTCAAAGAATGTTGCATTCCTTGATTCCATGACCATTCCCTCGTTGATTTCAGGGTTTTCAGACTTGTACACTAGAAATCGGTATGTGCTACTGTTGTGGACATATCCGATAAAGATGCAGTCAACGGTCTTGTGCAGTATTCTCACCCTTTTAGGCAGAAGTATTTCTACCTTGGCTAGGCACCCCCACACTTTAAGATAACCGTAGGAAGGCTTTCTCCTTTTCCATAATTTATATAGAATTTTGTCCCTTTTCTTGTGCAGCAATTTGTTTAGAAAGTGATTAGCTGATAGCACAGCTTCCCCCCACAAGTTCTGTGGTAAGCCCGAGCTAATTAACATAGCATTCATCATCTCCTTAAGAGTTTGATTCTTGCACTCAGCTACGCCATTTTATTGAGATGAGTATGGAGCAGTTGTCTGATGAATAATGCCGTGTTATTGGCAGAATTTCTCAAACGGAGCTACATATTCTCCCCCTCTATCACTTCTAATTATTTTGATTTTAGTGCTAAGTTAATTTTTAACCTCATTCTTATAACTGTTGAAAGCTTCTAGAGCTTCGTCTTTTCCTTTCAACAGGTGTACATAACAGTACCTCGTACAATCGTCAATAAACGTGATGAAATATTTTTTCTCATCTCTAGTTTGGACTTGTTTCATATCGCATATGTCGGTATGAATTAACTCTAAAGGTGTAGTACTTCTTTCCACTGGATGAAAAGGTGTCTTGGTCATTTTTGCCTCTACACGTACTTCACATTTATTGTTCGGGTCAAACTCTATTTTAGGCAATAAATTTAAACTTACTAACTTTCTTAGTGACCTCAAATTTATGTGTCCTAGTCTATCATGCCATAAGTTAGAACACTCAGCCAAATAAGAAGAATTAACAACTTTATTAGGGCTATTAAAGGCGTATTTGACAGTTATTACATTCATCTTGAAGAGTCTCCTCTCGAGGTAACCCTTTCCTACAAAGGCACCGGCCTTGGTCAGAACAAACCTATCAGCCTCAAATACTAGTTTCATCCCAGCTTTGCTTAACAGTGAGCCAGATACTAAATTTTTACGAATGTCTGGGACATACAGCACATCCTTGAGGGTCAGCTCTTTTTCGGAGGTCAGCTTCAACACCACCTGGCCTAGTCCAACTATGGGAGAAGTTGCAGAGTTACCCATGAACAACTTCTGCCCATTGATGGTTGTGTAGGTCGAGAACATCTCCTTGTCTGAGTAGATGTGTCGGGTTGCCCCTGTGTCTATGAACCACTCTCTTAGGTTATCCACCAGATTAGCTTCAAATACCACGGTGGATAGGTGTAGCCCAGACAAGTCCTCAGCCAGGTTAGCCTTCTCACAATCATCTTTCTTTGGCAAGCGACAATCTTTGGCCATGTGACCGGGCTTGTCGCAGTTGTAGCAATTGCCCTTGATCTTTTTAGCTTTTTTTGCTTTGGCTCTTGCTTCTCCTGCTTATTCCCAGGCTTCTTCCTCTTCTTTCCAGTACCACCTTCGGCGAGGTGTACCTTAGCCTCGGAGTTGGTCCTGCCAGTTTTGACTTTGGACTTTCGGTTGTCTTCCTCGATCCTTAGTCTCATGATCAGGTCTTCCATCCCTATGTCCTTCCTCTTTTTATATTTGAGGAAGTTCTTGAAGTCCTTCCACAGAGGGGGTAGCTTCTCGATCAGAGCAGCCACCTAGAAGGATTCGCTGAGTTACATGCCTTCGGCGTGAATCTCATATATAATCAGCTGCAGCTCTTGGACTTGGTCTGTGACCTTCTTGGAGTCCACCATCTGGAAGTCGAGGAACCTTCCGCCGATAAATTTCTTCATCCCGGCATCTTCCATTTTTTACTTCTTCTCCAGGGAGTCCATAATTCTTTCGCAGTCTTGGTAACTGCATAGACATTGTAGAGGGCGTCGTCTAAGCCGTTCAGGATATAGTTACGACATAGGAAGTCGATGTGACTCCATGCATCGAGGGCGTCAATCTTCTGTGGATCAGCCTCATTTTTTGCCACCTTCGGAGCCTCTTCCTTCAAGAATCGGACCAGGTTGAGCATCGTCAGGTAGAACAGCATCTTCTATTGCCATCTCTTGAACTCGGTACTGTTGAACTTGGCCGGCCTTTCGGCGTGGACAGTTCCCGGGACCGCTAGCACTGGTGCTGAGCTTGTTGATGCCATCTTCAAGTACACAAATATCGTCTTACGATTGTTGTTTGTCAGAGGTGGTATATTTAATTAGGATCTTTAATAGTCGAGGCAAAAGTTAGACTCTTTCTCCGTAAGATGAGATTTTCCCGTATTTAGTGCTTACGGGCTGCGATAATCGTCCCCAAGATACAACGACTATGCTGCTTTCGAGTTTGTAGCACAACGTCCCTCGAAGCTTCAGGCGAACCTTGGAAATTTGGAATTTTGTGAGAGAGGGGGACAGAGCCTACAATTGCTAACGAACGCTTATGCAAGTTGTAGTGGGGTGAGTGCAAATGATGGGGAATGGGCCTATTTATAGGCGCTGGATGGGAGGGAGGCAGGCACTCCGAAGGAGCGCGTCCATTCGGCCAGCAGGCTGGCTGGCTGCATTCGTGGCCCTTTGGTGGCATTCTGGATCCTTCTAGGTGCGCCCAGACCAGGTTGTGACCGCTCGGAGGGACAGGCCTATGCTCGCACTCCTTCACGAGGGATCTCGCAACCCTTCGGCCGTCTGGAAATTTCTGGGATGTTTCAGCCCTTCGTGCCTCCTCGTCACTTTGGTAGTTACGCAGCTCTCTCCAGACTCGGGCAAAATACTTAAGGCTCCTCTAGCTCCTCGCGACGATGCGCACGTGCGAAGTGTCGAGTGCGCCACAAAGCGCCCATTGCGACTTGCGTCCAATGCGCCACATGCACACGCACATGCGCGTGCTCGTGCTCGTGCTCGGATGGTGCTTCGCACCATCCTCGCTGGCAGCCTCGGCCAGCTCTTCAGGTGGAACATTTAATGTTACACTAGCTTGGAACTTCTCCTTATAAATAGGAAAAATTCCCTTGCGATTTTCGATGTGGTAATCCCATCCTCAGTTTGGGACTTTCCAGCTTGGGCCTTTCAGCTTATGCCAAATGCATTTATTATGCATTCACACATTTGGCATATGTTTAATTTTCAGTAGGACCTTCTCCGTCTGAGTACACTTGGGGTATCAAGCAATGTTTTTAAAACCAAACCGGAAGGCGATCCAAAATTTTTAAAATTTCTGGTTCACTCGATCTGACCGGTCTGACCAGTCGGATCAGTACTTCTATTTTATATTAATATAATTAAATAATATTTAATAAATTTAATTTAACATAAAAAATGATAAAATGTTAAATAAGTTTAAATATTTAGCAACTTTGTTATGCAATTTATCCAAACAAAGTCTTCAAACATGAATTGAACAAGTCTAGAAAAACAAGAAGATGATTATACAAGTTTTCAGGTTCGACATATTAGTTCAATTCGTTTGACTTAGTTGAAATATTATCAAGAATTGTTAAAAAATAAATTTTTTGTTATCAAAAAGTGATGTACACTCTCCGAATGTGGAAGTTGAGATTTTGTTTCTAAATTAAATCAGATAAAATAGAAAAAATAAATACTATTTTTTCTGATCCGGGCGAACTGGGTCACTAGGAAATACCTGGCCGGGTGGTCCGACTGAATTTTAGCCAGTCGAACCGCATTCTGGGATTTATGGAAAAATTGACCCAGATTTAGTTTCGGGTAGCAGTCCGACTGCCTATCGGACCATAATCTTTAAAACATTGGTGTCAGGTCGGCTTGTTATGACGTCAGATGACACCATCCACTCCCCGGTTGGATTAAATGCTTTATAGATGGGGGCGTGTGTGGCACGCCAGGCCTTTCATCTGCTATCAGTGTATTTTTAACTCGTAGGAATTTGTTCTCACCTGGTTGGTCTCCCAATTAGGAATTGCCTTTGCTTTTGAGGCTGAACTGATTGCAACAATGAAAGTAGTGGAAATTGCTCATGATAGTGGCTGGTATAAACTTTAGTTAGAGACAGATTATGTTGAGTATGGAGTCTGAGGATGTTTCGAGAGTTGATCGATTGAGTTCGGAGCTCGAGGTCACTCGGAGAATCAATTGGGTCAAGAGTCGAGTGAAAATGCTGAGGACATCCGAGGAGTCGATTGGTTCAAGTGAAGAGCCTGAGGATGATCGAGGTTGATGACTGGGTCGAGGAACGAAGGCGAAGAGGCAAAATGAAGTAAAGGAAGTGAACCTGTCTGGCGTCGGGATCACGGCGGCCGTCAGCCGCCGGATTTGTGAAGGCTTGACGGGCGCCAGGTATATGGCGGCCGCCGACCAGCACCGAAAGGTGACACTCAAGCTGGATGAGCTGAGAGATTTGATTATGAGTGAGGAGATTTGTAGGAGAGATTCTGGAGAATCTCGAGTACGACTTTGAGCATGGACAATAGGGGGAGGTACAAGTCGAAGGGGAAGAAGGACCGGGGTAGGTCTAAGTCTAAATCGAGGGGTGAATCAAAGAGGGATAAGAGCTCGATTCAATGTTGAAATTGTGACAAGTATGGTCACTTTAGAGATGAGTGCCCGATGCAAAAGAAGAGGGAGGACAAGTCGGTCAATATAACGATGGAAGACTATAGAGATGTTTCTTAAGTGAGTGTAGTCTTTTGGAGGCGTGGATTTTGGATTCGGGAGCATCATTTTATTCTCTTAGTGATGCGAGAATGATGGAGCAGTATGTCCTAGGTGACTTTGGCAAGGTTCATCTAGCGGATGATGAGACTTTGTAAGTTGTGAGCAAGGGAGATGTTTGAATCAAGATCCCGAATGGATCGTTGTTGCAACTGAAGGTTGTCAGACATGTTTTTAGGTTGAAAAAAGAACTTGCTATCCATGGGGCAATTGGATGAGGAAGGTTATGGTGTGATCTTTGACTGTGGGTTATGAAAAATTACCAAGGGAGCTATGGTGGTGGCTCGAGGAGTGAAGAAGGGTATTTTGTATGTGACTCGGAACACCCATGAGTGGCAAAGAGGCCACATGAGTGAGAAGGGGATGGAGATGCTATATTCAAGAGGAAAGCTACCAAGATTGAAGACCATGGAGGTAGGTCTTTGTGAGCATTGTGATCTTAGAAAGCAGAAGAGAGTGAGATTTTTTAGAGATGGTATTTCCTAGAAGGAAGAGAAGCTTAAATTGGTCCATAGTGATATGTGGCGACCAGCACCGGTGGCATCCTTGGGTAGTTCGTTGTACTACAAGATCTCCATTGATAAGATGGGTCTTAAGGTGTGATTGGAATTGGGAAATGATAGAGAGTACGAGCTCCAATAGTTCAAGCAGTACTATGAAGCGAATACGATTCGCATGGAGAAGACAGTAGCTGAAAATCCCAAGCTAAGTGACATCACGGAGAAGATGAACATGACGATCAATGAGAGGGCTAGAGCCATGTGAGTGAAGTGTGGGCTACTAAAGATATTTTGAGGTGATGTAGTGAAAACCACAACTTTGGAGAGTGGGATACCAGAGGAGGCTTGGAGTGGTAAGGAGATTGATCTAACCTACCTTCAGGTATTTGGTTGTGTTTTGTATGTTCATGTGGATGTAGGTGAGAAGAGCAAGCTAGATGCCAGGTCCAAAAAGTGCACGTTCGTTGGATATGGAGGAGATGATTTCGGCTTCAGGTTTTTGGATGAGAAGAACCGCAAGGTTATGAGAAGTCGGGATGTCATATTTAATGAGAGAGTGATGCACAAAGACATGTAGAGTGTTGCTGATGATGTGGGTTCTAGCAGTGAGATGGTCGAGTTAGACATCTCAAACTCGGGTGGGAGCAAGAAGGTACTGAATGGCCAGGAGGTCAGAGAGGAAGTGGAACCAAGTTTTCCACCGCCAGTAGTTCCGGTGAGGAGATTCACAAGAGAGCGTGGGTCACCAGAGAGGTTCTCGCCCGCTAACTACTATCTCTTATCGATAGATGGTGGTGAGCCAAGAGATTATGCAAAGGCACAGCGGAGTGAGCTTGTGCGCAAGAGGATGCTTGAGAGGATGAGAAGATGGAGTTGTTAAGTGCTAACAAGACTCGAGAACTAGTCAAACTCCATAATGGCAAGAAGGCATTGCATAATCATAGGGCTCGTGAGGTTATGCGTATGGCAAAGGAGAACAAATATTGCAAGGAGAGAGCCAAGAAGAAGAAGACTCCAAGTGGCTCTGTATGTGGTTGTGTGAGATATGCTAAGGGGTGTACAAGACCGGTGAGTGCGAATGTAGTGGGAGTAGAGAGGAGGCTCATAAGAAGTCTTGGAAAGCAACAAGTGAAGGCAATGAAGTGGATGCCCAACCACTTGACAAGTATGGCAGAGAAGGGCCTAAGTGTGAAAGGCAAAAATGCTAAAGTGGCAAGATGTGTTGATGTAGATGTGGCATCAAACTACCTCGAGAGAAGAGATGGCCTTGCAAGTGTGTTGACCAAGGGAGTTGCCTTTGAAAAAATGGAGCTATGTATGGCTTTAACTTGCCTTGTGAAGTGGGGAGAAGAAGCATGTCGTGCCAATTAGAGAAGAAAGTCATCTAGTGAAAGGTGACAAGTGCCAATTGGTGAAGATGGTCATCTAGTGAAGGGTGACACCTGCTAAGTGGATAAGAAGGTCATCTGGGGAAGGGTGACAAGCAACAAAGTGAAGAAGGTCATCTAGTTAAGGGTGACAAGTTACAAAGAAGTGAATCAAGTGAATGGTGACAGGTGTTGAGGATCTCCTAGTGAAAGGTAGTTTGTGTTGAGGTCAGTCTCCAGGTGGGAGATTGTTAGGTATGGAGCCTGAGGATGTCTCAAGAGTTGATCGATTAAGTTTGGAGTCCGAGGATGCTCCGAAAATTAATCGGGTCAAGAGTTGAGTACAGACGTTGAGGACATCCGAGGAGTCGATTGGTTCGAGTGAAGAGCCTGAGGATGATCGGGATTGATGATCGGGTCGAGGAATGAAGGTGAAGAGGCAAAACAAAGCAAGGGAAGTAAACCCGACGGGCGTCGAATTCACGGCGGCCGCCAGCTGCCTGATTTGTAAAGGCCCGACGGGCGCCAGGTAGGACATCGGGTTCTCGATGGGTGCCGGTTGGCCCGCATTTTGGGATGAACTTGGACAAAAATACTCCTCCCAGCCCCTTAAGACTCCCTAGGTTTTGTGGCTCTATAAATACCCTTGTTAGCCTCCTAAAAAGAGTGTACAACTCTAGTGAAAGGGTTTTCCAAGTGTGTAGAGGCCAAAGTGAGTGGCTAGAGAGAAAGGAGAGAACCCAAAGTGAGAGTGGGTAACCAAAGTGTGGCTTTCATTGTAAAAGAGCAAGTGAAGCTCAAGAGTAAAAATAGTTAAATCTCTCTTGGCGTGGACGCCCCCAGACGTAGACCTTCGTGTCAAACCGGGTAACCAAATCTTATGTTCCTCTCTTTTCTTTATGCTTGTGTGTTAGTCCTTCTCTTGTGTTTTGTGCTTGCTTGCTCCAGAGTATTTGGGTCTTGCTTGGGTCCACTTGGTTCCCAACAGATTCTTCCCATGTCTTCTCTTTATTTCAGGTTAGGTCTGGGTCGGTCCCCTGAAAATTTTACAATCGTTAGAGACGAAGAAATTAAAAACAATGGAATTCAGAGTATCCCACATCTCCAAGGAAGACAACGTGACAACCGATGCTCTCTCCAAACTTCAGACTAACAGTTGATGGACCTCGACTCCCAACTTTTTATGGACAAGATCTATTCCATCTCCCATTTTTAAGTTCATGCAAGTGATCACGCTAGATTTTCTTTTTCTTTGCTATCGGCGGTATGGTTTTTTACAGAGACTACGACCCCATATGCTCTTATATGTGGGTTGGTGGGTGCATGAGTCTCACAGTGATTAGGGGAATCTTCCAAAAGGGGGTTTATTTCTCCGACAATTCCCTGAATGGGGTTGTCAGGGGATATTTTTCTTGTCTGAGGTTGAGCCGGAAACCGCTCCAGCCGAAGCATTTTTTTTATACCAAAAACTGCTCCGGCAGGAGCGTTAATTTTTATACCAAAAACCGCTCCGGCAGGAGCGTTTTATTTTATACCACAAATCGCTCCCGCAGGAGCATTTTCTTTTTATACCAAAAACCGCTCCCGCGGGAGCATTTTCTTTTTATACCAGAAACTGCTCCCGTGGGAGCGTTTTCTTTTTATACCAAAACTGCTCCCGTCAGAGCGTTTTATTTTATACCAAAAAACTGCTCCCGCCGGACCATTATTTTTATACCAAAAACCCACGGAGCATTTTTTAATACCACAAACCGCTCCTCCGGGAGCATTTTTTTTACCAAAAATCCTACCAATTTAATTCTAATTGTCCCATTTAAACCAGACCCCGGTCTTGACCATTATACACGTAAGCTTGCAATAAATCTCTTAAATTTTTGTCGTAATAAATCTCAGATTTTATTATTTTTTTAACTTTTACCTGTATAATATATATGGTAGTATAAGTTATTGGGCAATTAATATCTGTAATAACGAGTCCACCTCGGCAAAACATCCACAATATACGATAGAAACTTTTAATTTATTTTGTTAATTATCTGAAAACTAGAAAATTAAAATTGAAGTGAACCAATGGCTAAAAAAAAATAAAGCAACACAAAGTGAACGACTTATTAAAAAAATGCTACCACAAACCGCTCCCCCGGGAGTATTTTATTTTTAACCAAAAATCGCTCTCGGGGGAGCATTTTATTTTTAACCAAAAATCGCTCCCGGGGTAGCGTTTTCTTTTTAACCAAAAACCGCTCCCCCGGTAGCATTTTGTTTTTAACCAAAAAACACCCCTTGGGGCATTTTTTTTATCACAACCCCGGGAGCGTTTTGTTTTTAACCAAAAACTTTTATACCAAAAATTCCATCAAACCGGCCAAAAACCGGTCCAGAGCATTTTCAAGCCGGAAAAAGCCGGCCAAAAAATTAGCAAGGTAAGCTTACAATTTTACCCTCAAAATTATATTTTTACATTGAAAAAAAAATCAATTAAAACCCTACCTCCTATCTCCTCCTTCCTCTATGTTTGCCTCTCCTCTCCGCCTCCTTGACTAAAAAGAATTTTCTCTCCTCTAATTTTCTCTCTTTTTAATTCCTACCAACACAGACCCAAAGTAGGCCGACCCGGACCAGCGGAGACCCAAGGAAGCCTGCCCCGACCACCGGAGACCCAAGGAATTTTCTTTATTTTCTCTTTTTCGATATTGCATGTTTCCGATTTCACATCCCAGCTTTTTTTTAACATTAGAAACACTCCACCTTGAGCGTTTTCGGTTTTTTTTTTTTGAACATTAGAAACGCTCCACCTTAAGCGTTTTTGGTTATATTTTTTTTTAACATTAGAAACGCTCCATCTTAAGTATTTTCTGTTATACTTTCTGTTTTTTAGATTAGCTCCCAATTTGACGGGACATCCCCAATTTGCATGTTTCATATTCATACTTTTTTTGTTTCCTTATACATTCTTTGGGTAAAATGAAAACGCCCCAGCTTTCGATTTCGATTTCGATTTCAACCTGTTATTTTTTTTTTTGGCTTCCATTAATTTGATATTTTTCAGCTTGTTATCTCGATTGCATGTCGTTTGATTTTTTTGTAGCTTTTTTGTAGCTTCGTTATTATTGTTTAGCTTGTTATCTAATAATTGTATCATTCATTAAATGTGTGCTTTAGTGTGTGATTGGAAAAGGATATTTGAAGTTGTTGAAAAAAAATATTTTGATTAATTTACATTTACTTTCTACTTGTTTTGTTAATAGGAAATTGGTCCAAGACAGAATTATATTATGATGTTTTGTGCTACCTGGTAAACAATATATTTACTATACTCGTGTAGTTTTTTTGACTTGTATAAAAATGTGGTAAGTTGATGACTCGACTAGTTTTCTTGACTTGTATAAAAATGTGGTAAGTTGATGATTATAAAGATGCTTAGACAGAATTCTTTTTTATTGATAAAAAAATAGCAATTTAAATTATTGTTGCTTTTCTTACAAATAGAGCAACGCCCATGTTTGTCTGATTTCATCGGACATGAAGGAACATCGCAATCTAGAGAATTGTTAACATTATCTAATGTTCATCGTGCAAGGGCCGTATAGACTAATGAGGTTCGTATAGTATAAAATTGTTTGTAAAATAGTACAAAATTTTTTTTATTCGTGATATGACAGTTGTTGTTAAAAACTTGTATTCAATTATACGAACTACCTCATCACCATTTTTAGTTATTTTATCTATTTTAAAATTTAGATGAAGCAACGTAAAAATTTTGTTAGAAAAAATTCTATGTTTTTAAAATCACCCAAATTTATATTAGTTAACCTAGTTAATACTCGGGATGAAAAACAATTTGATAAAAGAAACGAAGCAGAGCAAAACGTAACACCTCACCACCGTGTTTTGTTGTTAAAAACTTGAATTCAATTATATATTTTATTACTTTGTGAAACTTCGTGTAGGTTAAAAAACAACGTGGAGAGGCGTTCAACAACAAATTTGACGAACCAATAAGAGTTCGTCGTCGAGAATTCAAACAGAGGCCAGTTAAGAATGCGAGATTTGCATGTTATTTGGCTGAATCGGGTTTTGGGCATGTGTGGTGCATTGGATTTATAAAGCATGTCGATTGGTTTTTGATAACTGCATTGGTGGAGAGATGGCGTCCTGAGACGCACACCTTCCATATGCCTGATGGTGAAATGACCATCACTCTTCAAGATGTGTTAGTTTTGCTAGGGCTACCAGTTGATGGAAAACTGCTCACTGGACTGCAGACTCCGAATGATTGGGGAGCGTTGTGCTTTAATCTTTTTGGTAAAGATCCTTCTGAATATGCAAATGGTAGCAGAGGTAACACAATAAGTTTTAATTGGTTGCTATTTGAATTCAATCCATCTGATCTAAGTGAAGATGCCCCGGAAGAGATGGTTCGGCAGTATGTTAGAGCAAACATATATTTTTTGATGGGACCCTTACTCTTTTCCGAGAAGAGTGATGGCTATGTTCACACTTGTTGGTTGCCATTTCTCGAGAATCTGGAATCTCTTGATACATATAGCTGGGATAGCGCATGTTTGGCCCATTTGTACAACCAATTGTGTATTGCTATCAATCCAAAAAGCAACGAAATCACTGGAGCCACTTATTTGATTTCTATGTGGGCTTGGGAGCGGATTCGTCCTTGTCGTCCCATTCTAAAAAAGGAACGAATACCACAACCTGGAGAAGCTATAGGCATCAGGTTGGAATTTATAATTAGTTAAATGTAAATAGGTCTTTGTTATGTTATCCATTTTTTCTTGACAATTATTTTTCTAATGCAGGTGGACTTCGGTCATTAACAAGAAGAGGTCTTTTAAGACAAATATGTCTAATATAAGACGAGTGCTTGAACATCTTTCCCCCTCAGATGTATGTCATCTTACATTTTCTATTACATATCATCTTTAAAGAAAATGCATGCTCATAGTTTTTTGTATCAAATTTATTAAGTTTTCTTTTTTATTGTAGATTGTTTGGCACCCTTATCAATCACTAATAGACGAGGAACCTAGCTTTGATGAAGAAATTGTACAGTGCTGGAAAGTCCGAGTACTATTAATTAGTTTTCATGCTGTAGAGTGGCACTATCCAGATTGAGTTTTGAGATAATTTGGGATAGCGCAACCCATCCCACAGTATCCTGAGTCCGACGACGGTATCCATGCGGGAGGGCGCAGAGGTAGAACTGATATAGACTGGGAAGTCCAATATATATGTCATGTGGAAGTGTGGATAAATCGCCATAGGCATGTGGTAAGAGGTCCTCCTGCAAATAATATGGATATTCATTTCCACGGTAAATACTTGGATTGGTACAGGCAAATAACGGTACGCTTTATAACACCGCGTGGTGCCGTACAACCTATATTGGTAAGTAAATTTATTATAACGGTACGCTTTATAACACCGCGTGGTGCCGTCTTTTAAATTAATATTATATACTAATGATTCACAATTTTGTATAATAGGCTGATGCAATTGAACGGATGAGGCAGATGTCTCAAAATGATGAGCTCCGTCGTATGGCAGAATCAGCACTTGGTGTAGCTGAAGAGCAACGCCGCTATCTTGGTATGCCCATTTCTGAGAAATCCTATAGTGTCGAATTTAATGCGGATTATAGAATTCGAGAAGAAGAGAAGGTATAATATGTTACAAAGTTGACTCAACTTTTTAATATTAAATATATTAAGTTAACTTACCTAATTTTATCTTATTAGAAACCGTGGGGTAGACATAAAAAAATCCTTGCAAGTGGCAGGAGACCAGTTCCGAGTGTGCAACCGATACCTTATAATCCTGTTATGCCGCCCCTCCAATGGAATGATTACATGCCACCTCATGATCCTGGTGTTCCGGGGTCAAGTTTCCATCAATTGTATGGGCATTCAGAGATGGGAGGACAATCGTCACAGCAAAATCTGTATAGACCGCAGATGTTTGGGACACCAGCACTTCCAACCTTTCAAAATTTTGCTGGTACATCGTCATACACGCTTTTTTCCCATATCTCAGGGTCTTTTGCAGATGTCGGTGACTTGATGAACATAATAAGTCCAGGAGTACAACATGATATTGGTGGACCGAATGTTGCACACCTAACAACGGTTGCAAGTGAACCGATAAATAACAATGAAGACATGCAGGTTGATGGTGAAAGTGACACTTAAGAGGAAAGAGAATGTGACAATCAACCTGTGGAACTACGCCGAGGCAGTAGAGACCATCACGCTCCAGAGCCGTACACGACTAGTGGAAAAAATATGTTTTGAAAATGTAGAGGCAAACGCAGCTGAATGGTGGGACACTATTTTGGAAAAACTGTTAGTGATATATGTTGACTTTTAGTTTGGTTAAAAACTCTATTTTTAATAAATATTCGAAACTCTCGCTTGGTTATGGTATTATTTATAATTTGATTGTTCATATTCTTATGGCTGATTCGTGAATCTTAATTTGAAGCAGAAACCAAGGCCAGCTATCAATATTTTCACTCTCAACAAGTGCAAATGCTATCGGAATGATAGCATTGTTTCTATCTACTACTGTTGCAATTAACAGAGTTTGCTTGTATTTTTCGTATAGGAACGTCCCATCAATTAGCAAAATGGGAATGCATTTCTTGAAGGCATCGATGCATGGCTTGAAAGCCCAGAACACTCGCTTTAATATTCTAGTTCTTTGTGGCACAAGAATATTGGTGCCGGTGTAGCAATACTGATATTTCCACTCCACTATTGTTCCTGGATTTGCCGCTTGACATGCAGCAAACCATTTAGGCAACATGTTGTATGATTCTTTCCACCCCCCCCCCCCATATCATGGCAATTGCCTTCTGCTTCACAGCCCAGGCTTTTTTATAAGAGGGTTTAAACTTCAGATGGTCTTGAATCTCAGTAATAATAGAAATAATTGGAATAGTTGGTTGATGTTCCACCCGACGTCGTATGCACCGAGCAATAAATATGGAGTCTAGTTGTCTATGATCCTCAGACGCCCTTTCCCCAGCACAAGTGTGAGGATATCGGTATTTGGCAACCCCCCAAAAACTCTTTTTAATTGATGCCTGAAAATACCAATTACAACCTCCTTCCGCATGAACACACCTAACGACCCAACAATGCTTTTTTGACTCTTCGACAAAATAGTCACAGCTAACTTTCATGGAGTATCTCTTCACTGTCCGTATCACATCTTTCTTATTTGCCCAAATCATATCCTCATTCAAATCAGCATCTCTTTCTACTGATTGGTTGTTGACGACCCAACCTTCATCATAAGCGACCAATGCCTTACATACGTCATCCGCATCACCATCTAAATTTGGCTCATCTTCGTCATCAGTTGAATCAAAATTTGGATACAGTGTTTTCACAGCATTTTCATGACGTTGTACTGGAATTTCTAATTCTGGGTCATGTACAACATTATAATGACGCTGAGGCTCATCCGCAGGAAAAGAATTTATATCCAAATCATTCACTCTTGAAGTTCCAGGTCTACTCGAATTATATTGCATAGTACTCGTGAACTCAGAAGCAAGAGTACTATTTATATTCAATTGACCATCCACAAAATGAATATTTTGTGGTATAGCAATTGCTCCTTTCTCAACATAAAGTTGTAGATATTTTAAACCAGGAAAATCATTCATACTATTAACCATGGTGTCCACATCAGCATCATCACAAACATCCATACAAGTAAACTGAATAGGTGGTCCTAATAATATCGGCAATCTAAACAGAAGCCTGCTTATATATTCATTTTCACCAAATCTAATCTTGCTTCTAATGGCTCCACAAAGACTGTTATATTTAACTGAATGTTCAAATCTGATCACTTTGTTCCATCCCCCGATATAATCCAGACCTTTGGGACCGTTATAGTAATTACCATCATATCTCAACAAGAATTCTGCTACCATATTATGCTTCCACTACAAAAAAATCTTAAATTAGTCTAATATAACCTATAGAAGTTATAACAAATTCAGTAACTTTTTACGAAATGTTAAAATTACCTGGTTCTCTCGTTGAAATTAGGAAATGTCCTCTGATTTTTTTGGTTTTTGGTAGAAGAAAACTCGGTAAGTACAAATGAAATCGTAACTCAAAATTTATAACAATTAAACATGCAAGAAAACGCTGCGAACATGGCATTTTCAAGAAAACGCCATGGCCGGAGTGGTTTCAACACAATAAAAATTTAAGAGATTTATTGGAATTAAATAGAATGTTGTCGGGTTTTTTTAATTAAACCGGCCAAAAACCACTGCGGATGGAGTATTTTTTTAAAACCAAAAACCGCTCCGGTTGTAGCATTTTTATTAATACCAAAAGCCGCTCCGGCTGGAGCGATTTTGGTATTAAAAAAACACTCCAGAAGGAGCAATTTTTGGTTTTTTTATGAAATTTTTTGGTAGGCCAAACACCGCTATGGCTATAGCGGTTCCAACACAATAAAAATTTAAGAGATTTATTGGAATATTGTTCGGTTTGAAATTAAACCAGCCACAAACTGCTCCAGCGGGAGTAGCTTTTTTTCGTAGGCCGACCCCCACCCTGATTGCACTACACTTGTCACAAGATAAGATGGCCTACGTAGAACGAGTGATAATAATCAATACAGCTCATGCTATATAATATAGGTTTCAGTTGGCAGAATGACAACATCCATGTGCCTAGGGCACACTATTACTAAAATACGAAAAAACTAGCCCTAAAGGCTGCCTGTGAGACCTAACAGGCCTGTGAATTGAAGTATACTTTTTGTAAAGTGAAATTTTAGTTTTTGGAAATGAATCAATATGCTATATAATAGACGTTTCAGTTCACAGAATGACGAGACACGTCAATGTGCTTAGGGCACACTATTACTAAAAAAAGACAAACCTAGCCCTAACGTGCCTCTGAATGGCCCTCGTACTTTTTGTAGAGTGACATATTAGTTTTTGGATATGAATCAATATAGCTGATGCTATTACTCTTTGGACAATAGGTGCAATATACTTTTTTGAAAGTGAAAGCTAAGACAACAATATTTTTTGTCGAATATTATTATATTTTTATTAAGATACCTCGTTCTCTTGTTGAAATTAAAAAAGTCCTCTGAAATAGTTACATTTTTCTTTTTGGTAGAAAAACTTAGTAAATCAGTATGAAATCGTAACTTGTTACTTATAAGAATAATGGAACATGAAGATATGGGTATTTTTAGTACATTAAAATACCACTTTCAGAGCATTTTTTGTTATTCACTGTAATAGGTGCAGTATACTTTTTCGAAAGTGAAAGCAAAAATTTTGGAAACAAATCAAAACAGCTGCTGTAGTAGTTTTTGGTCAGGTCAAAGTTTCAAGCCTGAATCGGCGACCGACCGACCTGATTGCACTACACTTTTGGCAAGCTAAGATGGCCTACGTAGAACGAGTGATACAAATCAATACAGCTCATGCTATATAATAGAGGTTTCAGTTGGCATAATGACGAACATCAATGTGCCTAGGGCACACTATTACTAAAATATGACAAAACTAGCCCTAAAGGTTGCCTGTGAGACCTAACAGGCCTGTGAATTAAAGTATACTTTTTGTAAAGTGAAATATTAGTTTTTGGAAACGAATCAATATGCTATATACTAGACGTTTCAGTTCACAGAATGACGAGATACATCAATGTGCTTAGGGCACACTATTACTAAAAATGACAAACCTAGCCCTGGCCCTCATACTTTTTGTAGAGTGAAATATTAGTTTTTGTATACGAATCAATATAGCTGATGCTATTACTCTTTGGATGTTATTAGTCACGACTGTACTATTCGGACAAGACTACTCTTGTCTAGTGATTTAAAGGTTGTTAATAAAATACTCTATTTTTCACATTTTTATTTATTTAGCGTATGGACTAATGCGTCTAATGTTACTCTAAATATAGGTATATTTTTAAACGAATAAAGATGCCTTCCTATGACAGATTTGAAGTCCTTAAAAAAAATCGATTAAGTCATCAGAAAATCATCTATTTATAGTATTATTTTGAGACTACTATTTGGTTTTAGAGATTGTTGTTATGTATTCTGTTGTGTTATTTGAGATGGATGCTAGTATTTTTTATTTCAGGTTATATGGTTGTTACTTTCTTAAAGACAGCGTATAAAATTCCATAAAAATTTATTTTAATAACAACACATTGTTTCTATTACATAGTCGGGGAAACACAACATCGCAAAATGTAGACAAAAGTACATAAAATCACACTCTCATATGGTTACATGGTTGAACCAGGTGCAAACACTACCACCACATTATTGATGGTTATGTTACTGTAGAACACATTCCGCTGCAATGGAGCCCAAACGACAAACTGTTGAAAAATACAGCAATAAATATTTGTTACATAAATGCACTGATAATAATAATGTCATGTAACATTTCATCGCTAAATGGATATACTCACATTTGATAATATTATTGCACATCCAGCACCAATCACAAAATTTCCCTCAGTGAAGACACGGTGATGTATGCTAGCAGGCAGAGTACCGGTTGGGTCCTTAAAAAATTAAATTAATTAAAGTAGTCAAAAATATAGTAATTATGGGGATATTTAAAATTATTATCATTATACCTTCAAAACTACCATGGCATCACCTAAACCATTAGGAGTGAAAGTTTCGACCATCGCAACCATCTACAACAATTATAAAATATGCATGTTATAAATGTTACATATGAAAAATAATCGAATATATTAATATATAATAATTTTGTTGTACCTGCATAATTTTATGCACATCTCTGGTGTGTTTAGCCTCATCAATAGTGGTCATGAAAATATCTCTATCTACCAAACCTATTAAAATAACATAATATTTTTAATATCACATGCAGATAGATAAAAAAAAATTATAGAAGATGTTGTGCATCATACCTTGAGCCATTATATAGGAAATTGCCGTTGTCCATGGATCTGTTTCAAAAATGTCGTCAGAGATTGGGTTGGTAAATTCTCTATAAATGGCCTGCTGAGTTGTCAGTTCAGGATGCGAGCTAATGCCATCACGACGATTAGCTAACGCCCTTCGTGTAGCATTTTGGTAGTGGCCAGCAGGACCAGCGATCCTACTAGTTCGAGGTTGAGGAGGAAGAGATTGTGTTAGGGACAAAGAATAATACGATTCATCATCGCTATCCAATTGTAAATAATATTCCCAATTGTTTAATGGATCCATTTTTTGGAGTAACAATTTTTTATAAAAGATGAGTTGATTTGGAAAAGCTGCAAAAGGTGTGAAAGAAAATTGTTGTATACATGCATATATATAGAGTTGTTAGATTATTTAGATTTATCATAAAGATATCCATATTTCCAGATTTTGGATAAGAATCCCAATTTTTGTAGGGTAAGACATGACATAGCAAAAATTAGACAAACAAATGGGTTACAGTAGAGAAGGCCTGAAAATGCTAAAGTTTTAGCAGTTTTGGTACCACGCTCTAATAACAGCGTTTTATGTTAATACGCCGACTGTATGACATTTTAAATAAATTTGCTCAGATTTTTACATCTTCATAAGAAGCACTAAGTAGATTTGGATTTTACATACTAGGGATAAGGGCAATCCGATCTATATATATGTGTGAACATCATCATTCTTTCGCACCTTCAAAATCTCAAAACTTTAGAAAATGAATCCATCACAAAATTGGGAAGAATATATAGACATAGAGAGCGAAGAAGAATCTTACTGTCCATTGTCACTATCCCAGCTTTCTCCTCAATGTCAGGGTATAGATTATAAAAAACTTTATGGCTCACATTTTGATATGAAACAATGTATTAAAGATCGACGGCTAGAGCTTCAAGGCAAACCGAAGGACTACAAAAAAAATCTCCCTAAATGTTGTCTACCTCTTGTCCCGAAGCATAGCGATGAAATTTTCAAAAGAGATCCATGGACATCAGCAATTTACTTTGTTAAGGCTCAAGGTATCACATGTTATTAGCTAAATTATCTTATTATATTTTTATTGTGGTAATATATATATATATATATATATATATATTTTTTTTTTTTAGGTATGCTAATTAGAAATACCTTTATTGGGATACCTATTGAGGAGTTTAATAAGAAGCCTGGTGGTAGTATAATTTCACAGGTAATATTTTACAGAAATTCAATTTGTTTATGAAATCTCAGAAAAAATAACCACATAAAGTATTATTCGTGTTTGTATTGTAGATGGTTTTGTATGTAAAAACTTTCGTTCCTAAGGGCATTTTGATTTTAGTGGACCCTACCGGTAGTCTTTTTGGTATCATACGTGACTCCACATATAGTGTTGTTGCTGGATGTGTGTTGGTTCTAAAAAATGTAAGATATTTTATCACTGTCATATGATACCATAAAATAGTTTGAAAAAATATTGACTTACTAATGTGTTATTTTATTAGGTCAAAGTGGATGATACTGGGGATGGCCAAAAATTACTTAAGGGTACTAATGAGAACGTGATCAAAGTGTTCAAGAAACATGGCGAAACTTCATCAACTTGAGAATATAATCTCTATATGTATTGCTTTATTGTTCCTTGAATTCGGTAAAAATGTACTCATCTTAGAGATTGTTGTAATATATTGTGTTGCTTTATTATTTTTTTAGCCATTGAGGCGGTTCACTTTAATTTAAATTTTCTAATTTTTAGATAATTAACAAAATAAATTTAAAGTTTCTATTGTATGTTGTCAATGTTTTGCCCAATAACATATAATACTATATATACTATAGATGTAAAAGTTAAAAAATTAATGAAATCTGAGATTTATGACGACAAAAATTTAAGAGATTTTTTGCAAGCTTACATGTATAATGGTTAAGACCGTTTAAATGGGACAATTGGAATTGAATTGCGGGGTAAAAAAAAAGCTCCTGGCGGAGCAATTTTTGGCCAAAAATTGTTCAAAAACGCTCCCGGCGGAGCAATTTTTAGTAAAAAAAAAGTTTTCCTCCACTTTGTGTTGCTTTATTGTTTTCTAATTTTAACAATAAAGCAACACAAAGTGGATGTTTTGCCAAGCTAATTTTAATTTTAGTTTTAAATTAAAATTAACAAAATAAATTTTAACAAAATACAAAAAGGCGGTTCACTTCAATTTTAATTTTCTAATTTTCAGATAATTAACAAAATAAATTTAAAATTTTTATCGTATATTGTGGATGTTTTGCCAAGCTAGACTCGTTACCAATAACATATACTACCATATATATTATACATGTAAAAGTTAAAAAAATAATGGAATCTGAGATTTATTACGACAAAAATTTAAAAGATTTATTGCAAGCTTACGTGTATAATGGTCAAGACCGGGGTCTGGTTTAAATGGGACAATTGGAATTAAATTGGTGGGATTTTTGGTAAAAAATAATGCTCCGGAGGAGCGGTTTGTGGTATTAAAAAATGCTCAGTGGGTTTTTGGTATAAAAATAACGGTCCGGCGGGAGCGGTTTTTTGGTATAAAACAAAACGCTCCGACGGGAGCAGTTTTGGTATAACAAGAAAACGCTCCCACGGGAGCGGTTTTTGGTATAAAAAGAAAACACTCCCGCGGGAGCGGTTTGTGGTATAAAAAATAACGCTCCAGCGGGAGCGGTTTTGGATATAAAAAAATCTCCGGCGGGAGCAGTTTCTGGCTCAACCACAGACAAAGAATACATTCCCTGACAACCCCATTCTGGAAATTGTCGGGTAAACCCCTTTTGGAAAATTGACCCAGTGACTACCCGTGCCACATCCTGGGTGTTTGCTTCTCGTGCCACATTCGAAACAGCTAATCACATCCAAACCCAACCAGTCTCCAACCAAACAAGAGTTTCCATCTCCAATTAGGGTTTCCTTAGCGATGACCGATCGAAACGCCGCCGCATCGGCTTCCTCCTCTTTGGCCATCACCGCCGCATCCCCCCTCGGCGCACCGGCGAAGCCGATATGGATGAAGCAAGCTGAGGAAGCGAAGCTTAAGAGCGAGGCCGAGAAAACCGCCGCCGCCAAGGCCGCCTTCGAGGCCACGTTCAAGTCCGTCTCCGCCAAGCCCGAGGGTCCCCCGGACTCAGACTCCGACGAGGAGCCCGAGGACGACCTCTCGCAACGGCCTGTGGGCCCCGTTGATCCTGCCAAGTGCACCGCTGCTGGGACTGGTATTGCCGGCGGGACGGCCTGCACCGCCTCGACCTTCGTGGTGGTTACAAAGGACGCCGACGGGAGGAAGGTCCTGCAGGGGGGCGCGCAAGTCAAGGTGACTGTTTCGCCCGGGGTGGGCGTCGGGGGAAGCGGTCAGGAGGGGATTGTTAAGGATATGGGGGATGGCTCGTATACGGTTACTTATGTTGTACCTAAGAGGGGAAATTATATGGTGAATATCGAGGTTAATGGAAAGACCTTATTGGGTAGCCCTTTCCCTGTGTTTTTCAGTGCAGGTACTTTCGTTTTTTGTAGGGATTGTTCTCTTGCTGCACTGCTGAAAACCGCTCGTTTCATGTTGATAGGATTCGGCTTTGACTCTTAGTATTATCAGTAGTTCTTTTCGTGTGTTTCTTATTGTGCTGTGATTATGCAGGTACGTCCAACGGTGGAGTGCTGGGTATGCCTCCTTCATCCACATACCCGAGCATGGTGAATCAGACCATGCCAAACATGCCAAACTATACTGCATCTGTCTCTGGCGCGTTCCCCAGCATGTTAGGAATGGTACCAGGTGTTGTTTCTGGTGCTAATGGAGGTGCTATTTTACCCGGAATTGGGGCCTCACTCGGGGAAATTTGCCGTGAGCATCTTAATGGCCGGTGCGCGCGGACTGATTGCAAACTGAGTCATCCTCCTCATAATTTGCTCATGACTGCATTGGCTGCAACGACCTCAATGGGGACACTTAGTCAGGTTCCTATGGCACCATCTGCAGCTGCAATGGCTGCTGCTCAGGCGATTATGGCTGCCAAAGCCCTTGAAGCTCATGCTCAAGTCCAAGCCCAAGCCCAAGCCCAAGCCCAAGCTCAGTCTACCAAGGATTCTTCAGGTATCTCCCCTCATCTGTCTCTGAAAAAATGCAATCACTTGATAACTGTTATCCTGGCACATGTTCATTTCATATTTGAGGGGAGTCTTCCGCAGGTTGTTCCACTTCTTCGATGTTTTGCATGATCTTTCTCCCTGTCATGGTCCATCATCTTTCCACTGATATTCTGGATTCTTTGTGCTTTCCTAGGTTCACCTACCAGTAAAGAAGATGCTTTAAAGAGGACTCTACAAGTTAGCAACCTGAGCCCACTCCTGACTGTGGAACAACTGAAGCAGCTTTTTAGCTTCTGTGGCACGGTTGTTGATTGTACTATTACTGATTCTAAGCATTTTGCTTATATAGAATACGCAAAACCGGAAGAAGCAACTGCCGCTTTGTCTCTGAATAGTATGGATGTTGGAGGTCGGCGATTGAATGTTGAGATGGCTAAATCACTCCCTCAGAAGCCTGTTTCAAATCATCCTCTAGCTTCTTCTTCACTACCAGTAATGATGCAGCAAGCTGTTGTGATGCAACAGATGCAGTTTCAACAGGCTTTGATCATGCAGCAGACTATTACTGCTCAGCAAGCAGCTAACCGTGCAGAATCCATGAAATCTGCAACAGAGTTGGCAGCAGCTAGAGCTGCAGAAATTAGTAAGAAGTTAAAAGCCGATGGATTTGTTACAGAAGAGAAGGACCCGGACACAAAATCTAGGTGAACTATCTTATTTCTTGCTATTTCAGTTACGTCTTCACCCCACCTGCCTATCAAAGCCCTTTTCAATAACTAGTTCTTGTTAGCTTTTTTGGTTATGACTAGCTCTTGTTAGCTTTTTTGGTTATAACTAGCTCTTGTTAGCTTAACGTTTAAGTTACGCATATTGCAAAACTACTCTGAGCTGTTTCTCTGCCATTTGGAAAATAGCCTGTTTCAGCTCTATCTGCTGGTATTTGCAAGAAAAGTTGCAAATCTGCAATGTTGTTTACTTGTTCATTTTTTAGAAAGCAATTCTTCTTATTTTTGATTGAGGAAACCTTAATTAGAAGGCACTGGGTGACTTCCGTTATGAAAGATCATTTTCTCATAGAACTTTACAAGCACAAGTCTTTACATTACAGAAAGAAGATTTGCTTCTCTGTGAGGAGAGAATATTAATCTCTATCTAAATGACCTAGCCTTAGAATCCTGTATTGATGATTAGTATTATTACATTACTACTACTGATCTTCAAAGAGGTCTATTGGCTGTGCATGGAGTGATCCGAAGAAGTTGCTCTTTTCCGAACTAGTAGATTTCTGGTTTCATGCTAATAAATTTGCTTTTATCTGAAGGACTCCATCCCCAACCAAGGCAAAGTCTAGATCTAAGTCAAGGTCACCAGTTAATTACCGCCGAAGGCAAAAGTCTCCTTCTTACTCACCTCCGGCACGTAGATATAGACACAACAGGTCAAGGTCACCATTGAAACACCATCGCCACTATGGGCGTGATGGTTCAAGGCGATCGTATAGGGAGCGAGATGACAATGACAGAGCTAGAAGGCTGGACAAGGATAGTTCTCGTTATCGCCATTCATCCATTTCAAAGCGACATAGAAGCAGGAGTGTCAGTCCTCGAACAAGAAAATTTCACAGGGTTGATTCTGGCTCAAGATCACCAAGGCACCATGATGAAGTTGGTTCATCGCGCAGAGACAGGGACTACAAACAGAGGCACAGAAAGCAGTCCAGGTCCAGTTCTCGTGAAGTGTCAAATGACAGGGAGAACGACGCCCGTGATGAGAAACAAAAACAACGCCATAATGAGAGGAGGAAATCCAGATCATTGTCTGTGGAAGTTGTGCGAAAATCTTGCAGGTCTCCCATGAAGGATGCTAGGGAGTCGAAGAGCAGAAGAAGATCCAGGTCAAAGTCTGTGGAACCTGAGATCTCAGAGAGAAAAGTGAATGATCATGATGACAGATCTAAACGTCGTGCTAAAAGGAGGTCGAGGTCAAGATCTACTGATGGTAGGCATGATTCTCGTGTCAGAGTGAGTGAGGATCAAGGTAGAAGGTCGAAGAACAGGGATAGAAAGCATTCTAGATCAGTCTCTCCTATTCAAAGGCACCACAGAGGAAGCAGGCCATCTCCCATAGGCGAAGATGAAAATAAGTCAAAACATAGAAGGCGTTCAAGGTCTATATCTCCTGATAGCAAGCACCATAAATCACATAAGAAAAGAGATGAAAGATCTTCTAAGCATCACCATAGAAGACAATCACCATCAGCAGAAGGGAAGTACAGGAAATCTCCTAGTAGCCCGGAGGAACCAAAATCAAAATTAGCTGGTAGCAATCATCAGGCAAATGAGTCAAACATTCTGAAAGTAGAAGAGCATTCAAGAAACAAGGATGGTGGACCCGGCAAATCTGATGATGCCAATGTCAGAACAGATTCCTTTGTTAAGGATATGAAGAATTCGACAGGTGATGAGATGCCTGGCTCAAAACATGAGAAAAATGACCGTAAGGAAATAATGAATGGAATGGATTCAGATGATAAGATAGATAATACATTCATGCCAAATTGCAAGAATGAAGGAAGGATGTCACACAAAACAGAGGGCATACCACGGAGCACTTCTGGTATGCTAGTTAGTGTTGACTGTTGAGTAAAAGCTAATCTTTGGTTTATTCATTTGCCTCTTGACTCAGTAATCTTTATTCTGTCATCTGCAGTTTCAGATAGTTGAAATGCACCGGAAAGTGCTGAACTTATCGGTGGTTTACATTTAATAATCAAGCATGACCTACTGTAGAAGACTGTTGACAATCGGGATCTGGAACTGATGAATCTGCATCGCTTAGAGAAGATGGCGGTTCCCTTTGAAGATTTTAGCTTATATTGGTGCTCAGTTTCTCATATGATTGGCCAGCTCTGCTTAAGCATGCACATTTCTGTGTTTGTTCGTCTCTTTCAGGAATCTTGTACCACATTGGAACTATATTTTGTGACCTGAGCATGCTTGGTGGATTTTAGTATTTCAGATGTTTCCTGCTGTTCCCTGCATCAACAAATCAACTCTGTAGCAATCTTCTGTCCCTGCTAGATGTATGTCGGACTATGATCTCTTGCTATGTTGTTGTTTTGTTCGTAAAGATGTCTATTCAAGCAGTTACAAATATGAACCATTTCTCTTGAAGCATCTGCTATTAGTAGTTTGAAATGTGATTTTCTATTAGAAAATTTTATTTTTCTTGCCTGTTTGGTTTCTTTCTGAAATTCCATCCGAAGTTCGTGATTGTTTTGTGAGCCTCTGTATCTGTACTTTTTCTTCGAGGGGATTTGGTCAATTGTAGATGGCGAAGCCACCTTGTAGGCATTCTAGCTTCTGCTTCCAAGTACGAGCAGATTCATTTGGTTTAGTGTATCGAGTGTTGGCATGTTTCTCAGTAATTGTCCTTGTCCCCATCTGCCTTCAATGGTATTTTTGTTCTGTCTTAAGCTGAATTGTAGTTTCTCTTTTAACTTTGGTGGTGTCGTTTGCCTATTACATGCCAAATGCCTGCAGGTCATACCTTCTATGTTCTGCGCGGCTTCCTGAAATCAGTTTTTCAGGGTTATGGATGAAGGTATGCAAATTATTAGGAGATTTTATGCCTCTATTCATCTTGCTAGTCACAGCTTTTTGTGAGTTTCCACTCATGGAATCAGCATCTGTTGATCTTACAAGTACAAGAAGCGAATTTTTGTGTTTTGATTAATGATGCGACTGAAAGATATGTTTCTACAACTTCATGTCCGCTGGAACTTTGTTGTCTTACCCCACCATTTTTCCTTTTTTTTTCTTTTTTTATTCTCCCCTTTTCTCTTCCCAAGGTACTCTATGGTTTTTCAAGCTACTTTTGGGGTTGAATGAATACCAGATGTTGCTGGGGTGAACTTCACAAGGTATTGAGTATGAGCAGATTTGCCGCCGTTTTCTAGTGTGTGCAAATGGAAGTTCTGGTTTCAACAGGTAAATTTTTTCCAACTTCCAGGTTGAGTTGCATTTGGTGCTGAATTGGATGTTTAGACTGCAGTTTAGCACTCTTCCTGTAGTATAACGGAACTTTCTGCTTTCTGGTTTTGCATGACTTGAATAGCTATGGCACAGTCCTCTTTGCTTCTTTCTCATCTGGGTAGTCTAAGGTTTTACAATGATTAATCTAGGATATTCGGCAAAGGGTCTCAGTTTTTTTTTAAATATAAATTTGATGAGCCTACATCGTATTTTGGTGAACTTGTAATGTCTCAGACATGCTGCTTTTTTTAGCACAGCGTGTAATGTCTAGTCTAAGTCACTCCCTTGATCCGAATTTCACAAGTCCGCCTGAGGTCTTTTTCTTTGCCTTTTTTTTCATGAGTGAATTGGAGCACGTCTAAGATCACGATGACCTGCGATTAGTAGTATATCCGGTTGGATGTGAAAAGAACCCTTCACATCCTTGCGTGATTTTTTACTAACCTTTCCTCTTCTCCCCTTGTTTTTCCTCTCTTTTGTTCTTCAATTCTTTCCGCCTTTTGGGTTTTTTGCTTTCACCTAGCTATATTCCAGGACTGCTGTTACGACGAAACCATTCGGCGAGACAGAGCTTGTGGCCTGGCATTGCCATGAGCACACAACAGCATAGTTTTCTGCGTGTGGCGTGGAAACCGCTATGAATGCAGTTCTCTTCCCATTTTCTCATTAAATTTGCTTTGGTCAGTCTGTAACTGAAGTAGGTATCCAGGTAATGTTGCTTGTCACACGCTCTAGTGCTATCTATAACCCTTTCTTGAAGGGGTAAGTAGATAAGATCAAACGTTTGTGGAGGCTAATTATAGGGTTTTTCGGTCCCCCATTACAAGCCCTTAGCTTTTATTGCCTACTACTGTGCCACGTGCCTTTCAAGTGATATGTACAGCTTCTTTACTTCATTTCTTTGTCCAACTTGCTTGATGTCTCAATTTAATGGATTAATTGGCCTCTTGCATCCAATTTAGTGGCCATAGTTTCTTGGGGGACCTCGATTGGACACTGATGGACCGTAATAAACCAGATTTTTCTGGGGTCGGAGGAAACCAGATTTGACGTCAATGGACCGTAGCTTTTGACATTTCGGCATTTTCGGTTCTATCAGACAATTGAAAACACAAATTAAGGTCGAGAGGTTCGAAGAACCAATCGACAGAATACGATTTTTAATCCGTTTTTCCACTCGCCAAGAAAAAAAAATGAAGCATCGAATTAGGTGAAGTAAGGTGAAGCATGAGATAAGGGTTTGAACCATAACCTGCCACGTACTCGCTCTATTTAGAATATGTTCTAGCTGACCAGCCACCTCCACCGTTGAGCTCATCCTGTCCAGCGAAGTGTCGCAATCGTGACATTATTGGTGCAATTGTCCTTCCGTTGCTGATTTAGGTTATTTTACTTCCCTGGGATAAGCAAATTTGCAATCAGCTTTAAAACACAGATTGAGCTCAGAATCTCGGGAATACAAATGGGCAGTAATACGTTTTTGGTTGATACTAACAGATATCTGGATATTCACTAGATCAACTAACTTAAGTTCAATTTTAATATGAATTTTAAAAGATGACAAATCTCACTAAATAAATAATTAATGTGTTCCAAAAAACAAAAGCTAACGCGACAGAAGAACATCAAGCTAGGTAACTGTTTTTCATGGGAGAATTTGGGGTAAACTCGCGTGGGAAGAAAAAAACATCTTTTGAGTATACGTTTAATCGCTTATTAGTTGAACTGAATCCCACCACCTAAATTTTTCATTTGGTTGATTAATTATAGGAAAATTTATTCATGATCCCAGACTAACGCATCTTGGTTAAGAGTTACGGTTTCTCTTGGGTTTCTAAAATTCTAAATAATTGGAGCAGATCCGTACAACGAGATGGGACTTGCAATCTGAAACAAGTACACCAGAACATTCATTGTGAAATAACAAAATCAACTACCACATATATTAATTAATTGATGAGAGAGTTAATTACGTTACTGAATATCCATTTACCACGTAATTGCGTTAAAAATAGTAACAAACACATAATCTGCTTAAAAGAGTTTGAAGCCAAATCCGAATATCCAAAAACTTCGGTGACCAAATAAACAGTTTACCCGCTACAAGATTGAGATATTATGCAAAACACCATAACCGCCACTCACCCTCTCTCTCTCTCTCTCTCTCTCTCTTCCCTTTATCTCCCACGAAATAACCGCCGCCGTCCTTTCAAAAAGTAACCGCCGCCCCCAACCCCACCCATGGATTGCTGCTACGCCCTAAAGTTCCCAGGGAGCGAGACCTGTCGCCTCCCGGTCCCCGACCCGGCATCAGGCCTCCGAGCGAGGCGCCTCGCCCCAGTCCGGCTCCGGGCCGGCTCGTTCAGGGTCCGGGCCAGCGCCGCGGTGGAGGAGCGGGAGCCGGCGGTGAGCTTCTACGAGCTGCTGGGGATACCGGAGTCCGGCGGCCTGCCGGAGATAAAGCAGGCGTACAAGCAGCTGGCCAGGAAGTACCATCCGGACGTTTGCCCCGACCCGGACCGGGTCGAGGAGTACACCCGGACGTTCATCCGGGTTCAGGAGGCCTACGAGACGCTGTCGGATCCCTCGAGAAGGGCAGTGTACGATCGTGACGTGTCCAGGGGAATCCACCTCGCTTTCTCCTCTAGGAGGCGCTACTACCAGCCCCATTCCTCCCTGGTACTTCTTCGACGGTGTATTTTTTGCAATTGCAATTTACGAAATTTTTATTATCTTTTCTTAATTTTTTTTTCAAAAGGCTCTGACTTTCATTTCCTTCTTTAAATGGTCCTTATTATTGTATATTGTTTTAGAAGTCACAAACTGAGTCTTAGTCTATTATATGCTGGGTACAATCTGGGCAAATAGAGAGAATACTATTTTTTTTTTCCTTTTGAATCAGTAAATGTTATTGATAACATAATACTATATGTTGCAACGAGAAATCGCCATCTCGCGGCCGTCGGTCTCTTCAAAACCCCGGTACGATAAAACTTTTTGGGAAAATGTCACACTAGGAAAAGAGTGCCGTCGACACGGATACTCTTGCGATACTGTGTTAGTGGATCTCTGATCTTGTGAGAGTTGTTAGTTTGACCAACTTCAATTAATGAACCATGCAATTTTCTCTGAAATTGAACTAAATAGGATTCGTGTTTTGAGAATTATCATATAGAAGAATTCTTTATACATGAAACTGTTCCAACTTGTCGGGTATTGAGATTTGGCGAATATAGGTTAAGAGAATGGAAGGGTTGAATGTGTAGTGTGACATACATAGGGTTTGATTGTTGTCAGGATTTGGAAGATAAGGTTGAGTGGAAGAGCAGATGGCAATCTCAGGTATCTGAGCTCAAGAGAAGAAGCGTGCACAAGGATGCTGCTGCTGGGAATATGTCTTGGGCTGCCCGGATGCGCCAACAAAGGGAAGATGATTTGCCGGAACAACTTTAAGGTCGGGTCGTCATTCTATATCTATCTGCCCGTCTTTGTCATTGTTCATGCTCAAGGTAGACAACATACCGTCTGGCTAAGGAGGGGTGTCTTGTTGAATGTGCTAACCAAAGAATGTATTTTTAACTAATAATTGCATAGTTTTCAACCTATAACCTCTTTTAGGTATTTTAGTGTTGTACATAAAGTTTAGAGCTTTATTTAATATCCTCCTTCTATTTAGTCCTTTTTCGAACAATCTATTTTCTTGTGCCCGCGTTTGCTATTGTTTCTTGCTTCTTATCATCTCAAGAATTATAACTCCTTTGTGTAATTAGAAAAACATGATTTCTAATTATCTGTCAAAACAAATCAGAAACATATATGAGAAAATTCATTTCTCGTAATTTCTTTCATTTTTTTAAATTTTATTCTTAAAATTTTAATTTGGGATAAGTTCATTTTAGTACCATGTGGTTTTACCCATTTCGCCTGGAGTACCATGTGGTTTCAAATTGGTATTTTAGTACCTTGTGGTTGACCATCAATTATCCGGGCAGGTCCAGGGCAGCTATCCGTCCAAACCCGCCCGAAACAATGTCGTTTTGAGACGACGTGGAAGACACGTGGTGAAAGACTTTATTAAGTTAAAACTGACGTGGATCGTGGTAAATTATCAAAATAGTCCCAAGTTACTTATATTTTTCAAAAAAAATTCTATTTAAATATTAATTAACTTCTCTCTCCTCTCAACCTCACACCTTCCGCCTTCTTCCTGCTACCTCTCCCTTCAAACCATAAAACTCATTACAACCAAAAGCAACAAAAAAACCCAAAATCGACACCGCGATGTTGGAGAAGGCCAACGTTCTGCTCGACACCGCCAGCCTCCAGATGTAGCTCGCGACTCGGTGAGCACGCTGGTGGTCCCAGACCATCGTAGCTCGGCGCGTGCTGCCCGGAATAGACATCGCGACAGAGCTCGTCTGAAAATGATGAGGATTCAGGGCTCGACGACAGATACCGATTGAAGCCGTTCTGATGCTCACCGCCGCTCCCAGGACGATGCCCGCAACGGGGCGAGCACGTCGGTGGTCCCAGACCCCGTATCGACGGTACGTGGCGGCCAAAATCGACGACGCGGTGGAGCTCGCCTGGAATCAACAATGACGCGAGGCTCAACAACAAGGCAGACCACTTGTCATCCCTATTCATCTCGGCAGCGGCTTCTCCAACTACGACTGGGGTAGGCCCCGCGGTGGTGGCCGAAGCACTCTGGCGAAGGCGGGGGTGTGGGCAGGAGGCAGTACGGGGGATTCGAGGAGGTGGTTTCGTGATTCCCCAGGGGCCGAAGCAGATTGGTGGTTCCGAGGAGGTGCCGGTGGTGGGTTTGGAGAAGGTGCCAGTAATGGGTTTGGAGGGGGTGCTAGTGGTGGGATTGGAAGAAGCTAGATGTGCTGGTGGCATGCCTTCGAGTGCCCATTCCAGTAGGTCGGAAGTGGTACAACACTGGAGACTCGGAGGAGGAGGAGGAGGAGGAGGAGGGGAGAGAAAGAGAGAGTAATATTTAAATGAGAGTTTTTTCTAAAAAAATATAAAAATTAGGGACTATTTTAGCAATTTACCAGATCACACGTCAGCTTTAATTTAATCCACTCTGACGGCTTGGATGGGTAGCTGCCTTGGACCTGCCCGGATAATTGGTGGTCAACCACAAGGTACTAAAATACTAATTTAAAACCACAGGGTACTAAAATAAACTTATCCCTTTTAATTTATTGATGATTGGAGATATTTTTTCTTAAAAATTTGAGAAAAGTACATTTTAGTACCTTGTAGTATCACTGATTATCACTTGGGTACCCCTGTAGTTTTAAACCCATCAAACTGATCCAACTTATTTCAAATTTTATCACGACCCCAAGTCCGGTCCAGAATTTTTTGGACATACGTTTTGACGCCTACGTGGTAGTGCCACGGATTAGTCGATGATGACAGGGCGATGGGTAAATTATCAAATTAGTACCAAATTTATTTATAATTTTTTAAAAACTCTATATTATATTAAATAGAGAAAAGTACACTTTAATACTCATGTGGTATCACCATTATCACTTAGGTACCCTGTAGTTGATTTGCAAGCCGAAGTTAGGAATATTATAGAGGCTTATCCTCTCCTTTCAACAGATGATGCATATTCCCTTGAGGCTGAATCGTCTGTTTGTTCGTTCGTCTCACCTTTTGAGAAGGAAAGATAGAACTAGTGAGTAACAAGAAGTCACATTAGGAGAGTCACAATAAGAACACTTACCCTCCATTTGCAGAGAACCTCCTATGGCTTCGTCCCATCCTAACTCGTTAGCCTCAGCGTGGGTGAATACTTCACAGGAATGGGGAGAAATCTCGTGAGTATTTATGGTGAAAGAAGAAGATGACTAGGCCTTATTTAAAGCATATTCGAGTCTAAAACCCTAGCCACGAAATTCCCTTAGGTGCGACTAGGGTAACGTGGTTAATTACCAAATGGTGAATACGAAGACTGGGCCTTATTTAAAGAAGATTCAAGGCTAAAACCCTAGCCACGAAATTGCCCTAGGTGCGACTAGGGTTACGCTGTTAATTATCAAATGGTCCTCTAAATTAAGAAAATCAAAACACCCCAGAATTTATTATATGTTTTTATTTAGGTTTTTCATTTCTCACACATTCACGTTACTGGTGGGAAATTTTTTAAAATGCAAAATGTACCTCTATATATATCCAAAAATTACAAAATTTTCATTTAACCAAAATGACCTCCCATCGCCGGGTCATCATCTCATTATCCGTCCCTTTAAAAATTATATAGTAATTTCAACTTCTTTTGACATTATAAAACAACTATTTTGTAATGCTCGAACTCGAAATTAACTATTTTCATCGATACATGCACTGTGGTGGGACTACCCTTGTTGAGGGCGCAGATGGAGTCGGCGGGGCACACGTCACGAGAGGGGAGTGGTGGCCGTTGATCGACATGGACAGAGCGGATAAGGCGTTGGATTTTGGCGGAGGTTGTTGAGTAGAGGAGGCGGTGGATGGAAATATTTAGAGTTTAGGAAAATGTAAGATATGGGTTTAGTGGGCGGCTTAAATCCTATCCAGAGACGACTAACGAGTAATTTATCTTTGTTTCTTGTTGTCCAAGTCTCCAACTAGAGGACAAGCAATGGAAGAACATGTAATTACAATATAATTTCTAAAGGGACGATTAATGGCATGATGATCCGGGAGATGGAAGGTATTTTAAGTTAAATGACAAATTTTGTAATTTTTTGGTAGGTTTAGGGGTATTTTAGCACATTAAAATTTATTTTGCTGGAAATTTAGTTCGAAAAGAAAATTCTGTACCCGTCCATCATATTTTAGGATTCTAGGGATGAATGCAGAGGGCATGAGAAGATTCAAACTTCTAACGGTTACAAGAGTTTTTTTCTTTCGCGTGCGTCATTTGGGAAGAAAGATCAAGTTAGATGAACAAAATAGAATAAAGTATTTCACATCTTTTGTTGATTAGACGAAAGAAATTAACTTTAAAATTTTGAAATATTAGGAACTAATTAATACTATATTTCTAATTAATCAAGTACTTCAAAAATTAGACAACTATAACTATTTTACCCCATGTATTCTATCTCCTTGCTAAGTACATGGTACAAAATGATGTTTATTCGTAAAGTAGTTTACCAAAATCTATTTCAAATTTTGCGAGCGGACCAAAATCTACTTCAAGTTGTAAGAGAAACATAATAAAAAGGGCAAATTACCCTCACATCCTTGAGGTTTGGTCACCCTTCTCCTAGGGTCCCTAACTTTTGGAAAAAGATTGTCCCATCCCTAAGTTTTGACGATAATAGACTCTCGGGTCCCTGGCTGACGTCATCGGCTCTTTTTTTCATTTTTGGTCATAGAAATGACCAAAATACCCTTAAACAAAAAATAAATTTTTTAACCTTCTTCAACCTTTTACCTCCCCCTCCCGCTCCCCCCTCCTTCCCCTCTCCCCCTCCTCCTCCTCCTCCTCCTCCTCTCTCTCTCTCTCTCTCTCTCTCTCCCTCTCTCCTTCAGGATGGCAACGGAGAAGGTTTCGAAAGGGACAGGGGGAAGCGCGATCGTCAGCTTCGGGGAGATGCTGATCGACTTCGTGCCGACGGAGTCGGGGGTGTCTCTGGCGAAGGCCCCGGGCTTCCTCAAGGCCCCCGGGGGCACCCCCGCCAACGTCGCCATCGCCGTATCCAGGCTTGGTAGGAAGGCCACCTTCGTAGGGAAGCTGGGAGACGACGAGTTCGACCACATGCTCGTCGGGATCTTGAAGGAGAACGGTGTCTCTGGCGAGGGGATATGCTTTGACTAGGGCGCCCGCACCGCCCTTGCCTTCGTCACCCTCCGAGCCGACGGCGAGCGCGAGTTCATGTTCTACCGGAACCCCAGCGCCGACATGCTCCTCCAACCCGAGGACCTCAACCTCGACCTCATTAGATCCGTGAGCTCAACTGATTTCTGTTACGATCCGGTTGGTGGTTGGGGGTGAGTATCGATCACCCGCGGGGTGGCACGTGAGTCTTGCTGGATTAGGAGTCTGACACGCTGCTGTAGTTAAGGGGGGATGGACGTAGGTGTAGGGCCCACTTCATCTTCTTGGTTTGGGTGAGTGCTTGGATCTCGCTGGATCCATCCCCGCCTTTATAAAGGGAGCGAGAGAATCTTGCCAGTTGTGGAGGGGAGAAGGGGGAGAGAAAAGGACGAGGAAGCGGGAGCGGGAGCGGGAGGGGGAGAGGGAGGGAGCGGGAGGGGGGGAGGGGGAGGTAAAAGGTTGAAGAAGGTTAAAAATTTTATTTTTTGTTTAAGGGTATTTTGGTAATTTTCATGACCAAAAATGAAAAAAAGAGCCGATGACGTCAGCCAGGGACCCGAGAGTCTATTATCGTCAAAACTTAGGGACGGGACAATCTTTTTCCAAAAGTCAGGGGACCCTAGGGGGAGGGTGACCAAACCTCAGGGATGTGAGGGTAATTTGCCCTAATAAAAAACGGAACCTGTAGGAGGTCAAACTGTTGTCATAGACTCAATGGTCGGTACGCCGTCGTTTCGCTTATAGCAGATGGCGGATGTTTTACCAAAATAGTACTACAGTAGAAAAGTAATACAAAAATGGGATCCAAACTAAAGTTTTACGAATCTAGGACTTTTTATGTCGTATTTAACCAAAATATTACATATTTTGTCGTAAGTTGTATTTTGGTTGAATACAACATAAAAAGTCGTATTCTGATCGAACTGTAATTAAATGGCGTATTTATTGGTTGCCGTATATAATTGGTTGCCGTAATTAATTAGCGTAATTTTTTGCCGTAATTAAATGGCGTAATTGGTTGCCGTAATTAATTAATTTTTTGGTCGATATAAATGATGGTTCCCAAAATTGGTTGCCGTTTATTAGTTTTTCTCTTACAAAAATGCTGGAAATAAATACCTCCAAAGGGTTAAATTGGTAAGAGAAAAGATTTATTAATCACTAAAAATAGCCATCATTTATTTAAAAAATAAGACGGAACTAATTTTGCGAATGTTATAGCTAAAAAATACTCTAATTAAGATGACTCATTTCATCTATTAAAAAAATTAAAAATAAGAAAGACCTATATTTGCCAATGTTAATTCAATAAATGAATTAGACATTATAGGTAGAGTACTATTTTTCTCGAATGTAGTATAATTTAAACTTTTCTCTTTCCAATTAAAGACTCTTCCCAATTTAAACTCACCCTTTATGTTGGCAGTTTAATATCTAGCCTTTTGAGGTATTTATTTCGAGCCGTGAAAGTCATTAATTTCGACCACATTCTCGGGAACTAAATTTAAACCACCATTTTTACCAGCCTTTTTTTCATTAATTAATTAATTACATCCCAATTGGGGGTTATTAAGTACGACCACCATTAATTACGCCCCAGTTGGGCATTATTAAAGACGGCAACCAATTGATTACGCTATTTAATTACAGTTCAATCAAAATACGACATTTTATGTCGTTTTTAACCAAAATACGAGTTCTTTAGTTTATGACAAATAATGTCGTATTTTAAAAACTGTGGACTCCAAATTCGTAAAACTTTAATTTTAGACTTTTTTTTACTTTTGTATTGTAACACAATTTGGTATTAAAAAAAAATCCCAGATGGCAGATATTGTTTTTGGAGGTTTAGATTGGACAATTAAAAATCATTTAATTTAAAAGATATCTATTTAGGTGGAGCCGACTCGGGGCTCTTAAACCTCGCCAAGAAATAGAAAGGAGTTGAGTCCTTAAACCCTAGCCGACTCTCGTTTCCTCTTCTTCTCCAAGTTGCTAAACCCTAAAAAAAGGAAACCTCTCCTCCCTTTCCCTTCGCCTAAACTCAGGTATTCCTCTCTCTCTCTCTCTCTCTCTCTCTCTCTCTCTCTCTCTCATTGATTCCTTTGGATATAAGCTGTTGTTGTGTATGTGTGAGCCCAACTCTTGGATTAACTATCCTATATGTTCTTGCCTTTTGTATTTTCTTCGAAAAAGCCATCTTCTTTAGGTTTGGTAGGTTAAAGGGTAACCTGTTCTGAAGTCTCATCGAGTGATTGTGTTCAGGAAGTTATTTGCCTTTCTGATTTGGGGTTTCCTTGTTCCCTGTGGGGTTTAGGGTTTTAGTAGACTATCAGTATGGCTCTTTCAAGCAAGCTCGGGAGCTTCGTGAGGCAAACATCGCTGTCGTCGATGTTGAACCCTGTTCGGTACATGTCATCCTCGAAGCTCTTTGTCGGAGGTATTGATTGATAGATATATGCTTGTTTGTTTTGTGTTGATTTTGCGATGTCTCTGTGCTTGCCTTATGCCTCTTGTGCTTGCAGGTCTTTCTTATGGGACCGACGACATGTCATTGAAGGATGCTTTTTCTGAGTATGGTGAGGTTGTTGAGGGTAAGAAACATTGTTTTGGACTTTATGGTTTGCTGCTGGTCCCGAAAGATATCTGTACATTAGTTTTCAAGATATTTGTTGTTTTGGTAATGATACTGCTTGCTACATAGATGGCTTGTCCCAGTTGTCATACCCATGAATGTTACTTCTTATTCCGGTGCTAATTTTGTGCAAGGTTTTCGCCTTTATCTTAAAGGAAATTAGATGAGTGCCGTGTCTCCATGATTGTCTTAAGATGCTTCTGATTGTGACAGCCTCAGCAAGGAGTCCAATTTTGAGTTGTCTTTTATTTTGGAGTGTTTACTGCTTTTAAGATTTCATGGAGTCTCGATGATTTGCTGACACAGTATTTTGATTAAATTTTGGTATCTCTTGAATTCTATGGTTTATAGGTTTTGGAGTCTCTTAAGTATGCACTGCTGGTTTATAGATTTTGTCTCTTATGATGTGAGATTAATCAGCCTACTCTGTTGTACTTGTTGGGAAATCTTGGACATTCTAGCTCTTATCTCCGATTCTGTTATTCCATCTATATATGACCTTACTAAAATTTCATACTATGAGGTGTGGAATCATCCTTCCATTTTGTGGACTGTGGTATTCCAGCTGTTTATATAGTTGCTTATTGCTAGATTATTTTTTTACGCTGGTTTGATGTCTGATACAGTCCCTGCCTTGTTGTTATGTCGTGGTAGTGTCCTGTTTGAATGACTAGCAGACATTATCAGCATCATGTAACTGATAACTGGAAGAGACTGTAATTGAGTCCCTGCTTTCTCCTCCCACACGAGATCAAGAAGTCCTCTGATTTGCTTTAACCTTGGTTTTGATTTACAGCCAGAGTCATTAATGATAGAGAGACGGGGAGATCCAGGGGATTTGGGTTTGTCAGCTACGGTGACAGTGAATCCGCAAGTACTGCACTTAATTCCATGGATGGCAAGGTGGGGAGTTGAATTTCCTTTTTATCTTTCAATGCTTTTCTTTTTACATCATACTTAAACATAAAATTTACAATTCCAGGAGCTGCAAGGCAGGAATATCCGTGTGAGCTTTGCCAACGATAGACCCAGTGCTCCAGGTGGCTTCGGCAGTAACCCGCGGGGGAGTTCATCTTACAGGAACAGAGACGAAGGCTACTAAGCTGATGTTGCCTGCAGGAAGCGATGGCCCTTGCCCGAACAAGTGCATGCCTGCTACTGCCTAGTTCTCAACAAAGCATTAATGGTTGAACTTACTTGTTCCGGTTGTCAAACTCTCCCAACTATGGGATTAATGGTTGAACTTACTTGTTCCGGTTGTCAAACTCTCCCAACTATGGGACTTGTCCTAATTGTGTGGTTTTTGGAATTAGCAGCAAGTTGACTTCATGGTTAATTTATTGTTTCTTGCTCTTCAAAATGGGAGAATTGTTGAGGCTAACTATGTTTTACTGCAGGGTGTATTTTCTTTCTCTGTGACTGCTACTAAGCTAATTCTAGTCGAGGTTCGTTCAACCGAGGTTATCAGAAGGCTGCTGCAATCTGATGTTGCAAAATGATTTTGCTCTATTGAGGCCTTTGCATTTTAGGCACTTAAGGTCGAGGGATGCTGCAGGGTGTTTCGATGAAACCGCTTTTGCAGCACATTGATGGGGCTATTATTTTTCCCTCGGTTGTTAAATGGAACCTTATAATTCAGGATGGCTACTTTTTAGTATCCTTGGAGCAACTTCCAAGCAAAGAATGAGCCTCTCCTTTATCCTGTTTCCTAGATGACTTATCCCTCCTATAACTTACTTTTCTTTGATGATGCCTGGGATAAAAGGTTGAGATGGTCCAATTGCTGCTTTTTTAGAGGAAGATGACAATAAGATTTTCTCTTGGCCGTAATAGAATAGCTGTTGGTTAGCTTTCGATTTTATGTGATTGATGGTACTCGACTTTGAATTTAGTCGCATATTGACTATGAATTTAATCGTTATTGAACATATAACGGTAGAAAGTTGTAGACAAAAAACTTTGAGATGCTTTTAGTGTGTTAAATGGTATGTACGAGGGGTTGAATTCTTCTAAGGGTATTGTTCCAGTGAGAGAGGACGAATCGCAATGAAGATCCAACTCCTTGCAAGAAAATCGTCCTCCCTGTCACTTTGTCAACCAAAAACCGCGACCTCAGAGCTCCTCCGGCAATGGCTTCTCTCTCTTTGTTTTGGCATTCTACGTCCCACTTGATTCCATATTGCAGAGCTGCTTACTGCCTGTTTGGAAACCCAAAAAATGTGGGAATTGGAATCTAATTCCTGAGTTTTAAAAAGAAAGTTCCGCTCTTTTGACCAGTTGAGAGTTTGGATCCAATAGATTTGTTTAGGATCCTCTTTTGACCATGGAAGGTTTGACAAATTTTGTCTCGCATCTTTTATTAATTCCACTGAATCAGTTCTTCTCAAGTCCTTAGAATCAGACAAACCTGTTAAAAAAAAATCAACCTCGCAATTGATGGACCTCTATCGTTATATATAGATATATAATAATTAACATACTAGTCCATAACACCATTCAAAGAAGACATCAAAAAGTTGGGACTTTTTTTTCTTTGCTGGATTCTTAGATTCCATTAACTGGATAACCCACTCTACTTATAAATGGGTCCTTAAACTAGCAACTTCCAATTGTTGGATTTATTGATTTTTTTTGTGAGGTTGGATTTATTTAACTTCTAGTATACAATGACTTTTTCCTTTTTTGGTAAAAAACATACCAATATTCTCAAAAGGGTAACAAACTAAAGTGATTTGATTTTTTTTCCGCATGATTTTTTGAACTCTACGTGGTGAGTTCAAATAGTAGAAAAATAAAAAATGTATTCAAATATCCGAACATCAATTAATTGTATTTCAAAGATTTTGACAAACTGTAAAAAATTGTCACATAGCAGCTGCCCAGCAAGGCGCCTCTCTCTTAATTTTTTTAATTATTCATTTCAGGAATTTTGTTATCCTTTCTGATAATTCAGTAAATTTTTAGTCAAAAAATATCTAATATTCATAGTCAATCATTCTTGCAATATAATTTTTTTTGGAATTAACTCTTTCAATTGTTAGATTTGTTTAGTAAACCTATTCTATCATTATTGAAAGGCAAAAGGATCAAATCAACCCCTATATTTGCACAAAAAGTGCAATTACAATTCTGTACTTGAAATTGGGTTATATAGTACCCTATACATGTTTAAGCAGGTCGATTTACCCCTTCCAAGTAATATTTTGATGACGTTAAACACATCAACATCCTCTGTGGCAGACACATCAGCGTGGTGGTGCCATCTCACTTGAAATTATATTTTTTTTAATTGAAATGTAGATTTGAGTTTTAGGTTTAATTATGGCGGCGGTGGGCAACAGGGAGCCGATCCCGACGTCGGCAGTGCTTACAGCGGCGTCGGAGGACATGGGCATGAAGATCGAATCAAATACTGCAACACCATCAAGTTGAAAATCTGCAGCAAGGTGTCAATTTGCTGATTTAATCACCAAATTACAACGTCAATTATGTAGCCGCCGCCGGCGGAACTGGAGGACAGGGAAACACATAGCTCCATCTCCATCTCCCTCGCCTCGACATCCAGCAGGTCATGGCCCTCGCCGTCAAGGCGGAGCCTTTCCCGGTCGACCACCGCAAAGAAATGGAGGATGTTCTTGAGACTTGTCGGTGTGTTAAAGCTTAACGGACTTAGTAGTTTGGTTTACAGAGAACTATGTTATTTTGTACGTTTGGGGACTCATTCTATTGGGTTTTTGTTTATCCACTGGATGATGTTGGGTTACGTCCTGTAACTCTTTGTAACTGTTTCATGGTGTTGTAACCCTGGATGCTTTGGTGATGAATATATTATACCTTCCAAAAAAAGAAATGGAGGATTTATTTTTGGGAAAGGTTTTGTTTCAATTTTTTTCTGAGAATGAAAATTTGGAGATGAGGTTAGGTGCAATTAAATCGGAGTGCCAGACTTTGAATTGGCTGGGGACCGTCTTTCGAACCCTAATGTGCATGTTTGATTTGATCCATTGATGAAGACGATGAAGGTTGCCACCATGGGTTTGTCAATGGAGTAGAGGACTATGAATAACCTATGTGATGACTTGGCAGGAACTATGTGGCACCACCATGTTGATGTGTCTGCCACGGAGGATGTTAATGTATTCCGGTCATTAGAGTATTATTTGGAAGGGGTAAATTGACCTGCTTAAACAAGTACAGGGTGCTATACGACCCAATTTCAAGTACGGGGTTGTAATTACACTTTTTGTGCAAGTATAAGAGCTGATTTGATCCTTTTGCATTAATAAAACCCACTTAACCTCCAGAAAAAATATATTAATCATTACCCTTTTAAAAATATTCAATTAGTCAATGTCATCATCAGTCACAAATCGAATGTCTTTGGAAATTGAGACAAATAGTCGGTGACACGCGGTTATGAATTTAATTATATCCCTGATATATTATAGTATAATATATGGAGTACTGACAATAATAGAGAGAGAGAGAAAAGGACAACCCAGAATAGCAAGAGATGCCCGGTGGGAAACAGATCGGGAGTAACTCTGACGAAAACAGAATGATAGGCCACTATACGAACAGTAATATTTTTTTGACCAAAAATAGAAAGGCTGTTTACTCGGAGAAATCGACTGTAATTCAGATTTCGAGATCTAGAATTATGAATAAAATAATGTTAATTATGAAACATCTGGCCCCTAGTGTTCCATGAAATAGACATAAGATTCTTATAGTCTGATTTTTGATTTTGTTGTCTCTTTAGTTTGATTTTATTGTACTCGTGGATCTTTTGTCGATATCATCAAACGATTTTTTCTTATTTATATTTGAAATGACTATTATATCCTTACTTTGATCAACCAAAATCTCTGATATTTTTTCCGGTTATTTTTTCGGCGAGAAAACCGACTCCCGCCATCATCTCCTGCCAAACTCACTCAGTTCCTTGTGGAAGCTTTCTTGATGGGTTGAAGGCCACCTCACCTTCTCCATGAAACTCGAGATTACTCCTACAGATAATCACAAAATTCACTTTGAAAAGAGATTCCTCATAGAGATTGAAAGAAAGAGGCGTAAAAAGAATTGGGGATCTGAGAAGCGGAAACCCTTAAGCGAAAACAGATTACTCCTGCACCCGTCGTTGCCCTTCCCGCTGGACCCGTCGCCGCCCTTCTGTGACCCAGGCGACTTCAGCCCGAGCGCCTTCGTCATCTTGCTCGCCGCCGCCGACGTCAGTAACCTCTGCATCGCCGACGACGCCGAGTTAGACATCCCTCGTACCATAACCCGCCCAGTGGTGGGGTGCCTGTCACTCCTGCTTCTGGGGCGCATGCATAATTCCTGATAATCCTTTTGAGGCTATTTTTTTTTATTCTTTCCTTTTTTGAGTCCAATTTGAGGAATTGGGTCTGTAAACGGGATGTCATTTTAAGGGTAAAAATGTCATTTTACATAAAAAATTTTGATTGATGGCGTAAACGAGGGATTCGAGAGTAAAATAAAACCAAACCAGAGAGACAACAAAATCAAAAAATAAACTACATAGACCATATCGTCTATTTCATCAAATACAAGAGTTCAGATGTAATTTACCATTAAAATTTTATATAGTTGAAATTATATCAGAATTTTCATATTAGATCTAAAATTTAAAGTAAATATGTTGATTTTTTATTGTTTATAAACAAGTTCACCACTCTTGAAACTACTAATGGAGTAATCTCAACACGCTCTCTCAAATGAAATCTACCTGATAAAAATTTGTATGGGCTTGATTTTGGTAACCTGCTATGTGTGAGTATAACAATGTGTCACGTGTCTAAGTGACCATATTCGAATTTACATATTCAACCAATAACTGTAAACTAATGGGTGGGTGAAATTTTTACTTATAAACAAGTTCATTTTCTTATAACTAGTAATATGATAATCTCAACAAATTTGATTAACCGATTTAATAAATAATAAAAAAATGTGATGATTGCGAAAAAAGGAAAGATGAAAGAACATGAAGCACCAGATGTAGATGGAGAGAATCTTATCACGTCATGATTGCAACTGCATTTGGTTTGCCAAATTGCACATTTCTTTAAATATGGTGATCAAGTGGCTTTTTATCTGCCACACCTTTTTTGGCAGGCCCCACTCCAATTATTACAACTTGCTTGCCAAAATTACAACAGATCTACTCCCTAAAAAATTAAGGGCAAATTATTATGGTATTTTCGTATTTGATTTAATCAACGATTTAGTCTCTCGTATTTTAAAAATTATTCTCATGTCTCCTGTCTTTGATTTTATTATACTCTCGGGTTCCTCGCTGACGTCATCCATTCTATTTTTTATTTTTGTCATTGAAATGACCAAAGTACTAAAAAAAATATCTTCAATCCGGACGGGTCATTGCCCATGCCGGAACTCATCTTCAAGCCCAGCTTTCATCGTCCTCAACAATCAACAACCTAAGTTCATCAATAAAATGAAATTGAATTTGTTATGAATTCAGCAACTAGAGAACAAAACGCGCAAAGAACACGGACGCAAGAGTTTACGTGGTTCAGCCTAGTGCCTACGTCCACGGTGAGAAAAGGAGAACTTTTATTGATGAGTTTCCGAGCCACAAAGCCATACAAAAAATCTAGGGTAACATGTCTTTATATAGAGACAAACCCTTGGTGTACAAGTAACCTATCTAGGTCAGATTATGAGTCCAAAACCTAGTCAGAATAGGAATAGGAATAGGAAATAAGTCTTTCCTACTTCTCGCCATCCCAACAATCTCCACCTTGGAGAGAAATCATTTCGTGGAAGAACCATGAAGCTCCACCCGAACTTCAACAAACTCTACCCTGACAAAACACCGCCCCATGAAGAAACATGAGATCTTGCAAAACTAATCTGACTCCACCGATTCCATGTCGGACCATAGATAACTGCTATCAATAATACCATCTCAACTTTCTCACCACCTTTTTTCGTTCAAACACATGGAGTCAGCCCTCAAGCTTGAGCTTCCGAGATTGCTTGGCCTATTCCCTCCAATCTCCATTGAATCCTAACTAGCAAGTCCACTTGCTGAAGCAACCTTGCGACCAATAGATGCATCCTCTATTTTTTGGTCAGCCCCATGCTCCACAACCTCGAACTGCTTCTCTGCTGGACCTTCTTGCCTCAAACCAATGCTACACGCCATAGCATACAAAGGACAACCTTTTATTTTACCAAGTAGAACCCTCGACATACCACGAACTCCACCATTCGGCCTTGAGTGAGATACCCGATTCGCCCTTGGTGCTACCAACAGCTTTGTATTCTCTATGCAAAACCTACCCAACACCTTTGACGTGCAAGTCTCTTTAGACAATCATAGCGGGAACTTGCTAACTTTGTCTCCACGAATCCCAACTCTACTCAAACCATTCACGTCAAGCCTTTGCTCCCTCATACGAACCAACCTCATATGACCTGAGCTTTTCCCGACTTTATCAAACCCATTGATGTGACTCTACCTATAATAATATTCCCCACTAACCTGTAGGTATTTCCTTTCACCCTTCATCCCTACCAGCGCATCCTTATCCGTCTTTTTTAGCCTACCTTTATAACTATCATTGTTATAATTCAAGGTCTCTAACAAAAAGAGATTACCAGGATGCATTAGACTTGATGAGACAGAAAGCTAGTCACCATCCGACCCGCCTGAACATGTGGCCATGGTTGTGGATGCAGATTCCTCCTCGTTGTCTTGATCCCCAGTTCGTCCTGGATAGTCCCCTTCATGCGCCCTTTTCAGCACTAAAAGCTACTTCTATTGAACTTCTTTGACTCCGACCTGGATCCTCTTCAACAACCCAGCTGGTGGCTCCTCATCATCCGCCAAGAACAAGCGAATCTTCGCTACTGTCTTGGCCTCCAACTCTTCCCACTCTTACTCCTCCATCTTCTCAGACTTCTTCTCCGAGAGCACGATAACCATTCCTTGCTGGACGAGGAGATCCCTGACACGCCTTTGCCATAACCAAAAATTCGATGAACCATCGAACTTCAGTAGAGCAAACTTCGCCCCGTGATTCGACATCCTCCAACCTTAGCTCTTGATACCAATTGTTATGAATTCAGCAACTAGAGAACAAAATGCGCAAAGAATACAGATGCAAGAGTTTACGTGGTTCGGCCTAGTGCCTATGTCCACGGTAAAAAAAAGAGAACTTTTATTGATGAGTTTCCGAGCCACAAAGCCATACAAAAAACCTAGGGTAACATGTCTTTATATAGAGACAAACCCTTGGTGTACAAGTAACCTATCTAGGTCAGATTATGAGTCCAAAACCTAGTCAGAATAGGAATAGGAATAGGAAATAAGTCTTTCCTATTTCTCGCCATCCCAACAATCTCCACCTTGGAGAGAAATCATTTCATGGAAGAACCATGAAGCTCCACCCGAACTTGAACAAACTCCACCTTGACAAAACACCGCCCCATGAAGAAACATGAGATCTTGCAAAACCAATCCGACTCCACCGATTCTATCTCGGATCATAGATAACTGCCATCAATAATACCATATCAACTTTCTCACCACCTTTTTTCGTTCAATCACATGGAGTCAGCTCTTAAGCTTGAGCTTCCGAGCTTGCTTGGCTTATTCCCTCCAATCTCCATTGAACCCCAACTAGCAAGTCCACTACCTGAAGCAACCTTGCGACCAATAGATGCGTCCTCTATTTTTTGATCAGTCCTATGCTCCACAACCTCGAACTACTTCTCCGCTGGACCTTCTTGCCTCATACCAATGCTACATGCCATAGCATACAAATGGCAACCTTTTGTTCTACCAAGTAGAACCCTCGACATGCCACGAACTCCACCGTTCGGCCTTGAGTGAGATACCCGATTCGCCCGTGGTGCTACCAACGGCTTTGCATTCTCTATGCAAAACCTACCCAACACCTTTGACGTGCAAGTCTCTTTAGACGATCATAGCGGGAACTTGCTAACTTTGTCTCCGCGAATCCCAACTCTACTCAAACCATTCATGTCAAGCCTTTGCTCCCTCATACGAACCAACCTCATATGACCTGAGCTTTTCCCCACTTTATCAAACCCATTGATGTGACTCTACCTACAATAATATTCTCCACTAACCTGTAGGTATTTCCTTTCACCCTTCATCCCTACCATCGCATCCTTATCCATCTTTTTTAGCCTACCTTTCTAACTATCATTGTTATAATTCAAGGTCCCTAACAAAAAAAGATTACCAGGATGCATTGGACTTGATGAGACAGAAAGCCAGTCACCATCCGACCCGTCTGAACATGTGGCCATGGTTGTGGATGCAGATTCCTCCTCGTTGTCTTGATCCCCAGTTCGTCCTGGATAGTCCCCTTCATGCGCCCTTTTCAGTACTAAAAGCCACTTCTATTGAACTTCTTTGACTCCGACCTGGATCCTTTTCAACAACCCAGCTGGTGGCTCCTCATCATCCGCCAAGCACAAGCGAATCTTCGTTACGGCCTTGGCCTCCAACTCTTCCCACTCTTACTCCTCCATCTTCTCAGATTTCTTCTCCGAGAGCACGATAACCATCCCTTGCTGCACGAGGAGATCCCTAACACGCTTTTGCCATAACCCAAAATTCGATGAACCATCGAACTTCAGTAGAGCAAACTTCGCGCTGTGATTCGACATCCTCCAACCTTAGCTCTTGATACCAATTGTTATGAATTCAGCAACTAAAGAATAAAATGTGCAAAGAATATGGACGCAAGAGTTTACGTGGTTCGGCCTAGTGCCTACGTCCACGGTGAAAAAAGGAGAACTTTTATTGATGAGTTTCCGAGCCACAAAGCCATACAAAAAACCTAGGGTAACACGTCTTTATATAGAGATAAACCCTTGGTGTACAAGTAACCTATCTAGGTCAGATTATGAGTCCAAAACCTAGTCAGAATAGGAATAGGAATAGGAAATAAGTCTTTCCTATTTCTCGCCATCCCAACAATCTCCACCTTGGAGAGAAATCATCTCGTGGAAGAACTATGAAGCTCCACCCGAACTTTAACAAACTCCACCTTGATAAAACACCGCCCCATGAAGAAATATGAGATCTTGCAAAACCAATCCGACTCCACCGATTCCATCTCAGATCATAGATAACTGCCATCAATAATACCATCTCAACTTTCTCACCACCTTTTTCCGTTCAATCACATGGAGTCAGCCCTCAAGCTTGAGCTTCCGAGCTTGCTTGGCTTATTCCCTCCAATCTCCATTGAACCCCAACTAGCAAGTCCACTAGCTGAAGCAACCTTGCGACCAATAGACGCGTCCTCTATTTTTTGATCAGCCCCATGCTCCACAACCTTGAACTACTTCTCCGCTGGACCTTCTTGCCTCATACCAATGCTACATGCCATAGCATACAAATGGCAACTTTTTGTTCTACCAAGTAGAACCCTCGACATGCCACGAACTCTACCGTTCGGCCTTGAGTGAGATACCCGATTCGTCCGTGGTGCTACCAACGGCTTCGCATTCTCTATGCAAAACCTACCCAACACCTTTGACATGAACGTCTCTTTAGACAACCATAGCGGGAACTTGCTAACTTTGTCTCCCCGAATCCCAACTCTACTCAAACCATTCATGTCAAGCCTTTGCTCCCTCATACGAACGAACCTCATATAACCTGAGCTTTTCTCCACTTTATCAAACCCATTGATGTGACTCCACCTACAATAATATTCCCCACTAACCTGTAGGTATTTTCTTTCACCATTCATCCTTACCATCGCATCCTTATCCATCTTTTTTAGCCTACCTTTATAACTATCATTGTTATAATTCAAGGTCCCTAACAAAAAGAGATTACCAGGATGCATTAGACTTGATGAGACAGAAAGCCAGTCACCATCCGACCCGTCTGAATATGTGGCTATGGTTGTGGATGCAGATCCCTCCTCGTTGTCTTGATCCCCAGTTCGTCCTGGATAGTCCCCTTCATGCGCCCTTCTCAGCACTTGAAGCCACTTCTATTGAACTTCTTTGACTCCGACCTGGATGCTCTTCAACAACCCAGCTAGTGGCTCCTCATCATCCGCCAAGCACAAGCGAATCTTCGCTACTGCCTTGGTCTCCAACTCTTCCCACTCTTACTCCTCCATCTTCTCAGACTTCTTCTCCGGGAGCGCGATAACTATCCTTTGCTGCACGAGGAGATCCCTGACACGCCTTTGCCATAATCCAAAATTCGATGAACCATCGAACTTCAGTAGAGCAAACTTCGCGCCGTGATTCGACATCCTCCAACCTTAGCTCTTGATACCAATTGTTATGAATTCAGCAACTAGAGAACAAAATGTGCAAAGAATACGGACGCAAGAGTTTACGTGGTTCGACCTAGTGCCTACGTCCATGGTGGAAAAAGGAGAACTTTTATTGATAAGTTTCTGACCCACAAAGTCATACAAAAAAGCTAGGGTAACATGTCTTTATATAGAGACAAACCCTTGGTGTACAAGTAACCTATCTAGGTCAGATTATGAGTTCAAAACCTAGTCAGAATAGGAATAGGAATAGAAAATAAGTCTTTCCTATTTCTCGCCATCCCAACAATCTCCACCTTGGAGAGAAATCATCTCGTGGAAGAACCATGAAGCTCCACCCGAACTTTAACAAACTCCACCTTGACAATACACCGCCCCATGAAGAAACATGAGATCTTGCAAAACCAATCCGACTCCACCGATTCCATCTCAGATCATAGATACCATCTCAACTTTCTCAGCACCTTTTTCCGTTCAATCACATGGAGTCAGCCCTCAAGCTTGAGCTTCCGAGCTTGCTTGGCTTATTCCCTCCAATCTCCTTTGAACCCCAACTAGTAAGTCTACTTGCTGAAGCAACCTTGCGACCAATAGATGCGTCCTCTATTTTTTGGTCAGCCCCATGCTCCACAATCTTGAACTGCTTCTCCGCTGGACCTTCTTGCCTCATACCAATGCTACATGCCATAGCATACAAATGGCAACCTTTTGTTCTACCAACTAGAACTCTCGATATGCCACGAACTCTACCTTTCAGCCTTGAGTGAGATACCTGATTCGCCCGTGGTGCTACTAACGGCTTCGCATTCTCCATGCAAAACCTATCCAATACCTTTGATGTGCACATCTCTTTAGACAACCATAGCAGAAACTTGCTAACTTTGTCTCCGCGAATCCCAACTCTACTCAAACGATTCATGTCAAGCCTTTGCTCCCTCATACGAACCAACCTCATATGACCTGAGCTTTTCCCCACTTTATCAAACCCATTGATGTGACTCCACCAACAATAATATTCTCCACTAACCAGTAGGTATTTTCTTTCACCCTTCATCCCTACCATAGCATCCTTATCCATCTTTTTTAGCCTACCTTTATAACTATCATTGTTATAATTCAAGGTCCCTAACAAAAAGAGATTACCAGGATGCATTAGATTTGATGAGACAGAAAGCCAGTCACCATTCGACCCGTCTGAACATGTGGCCATGGTTGTGGATGCAGATCCCTCCTCGTTGTCTTGATCCCCAGTTCGTTCTGGATAGTCCCCTTCATACGCCCTTCTCAGTACTTGAAGCCACTTCTATTGAACTTCTTTGACTCTGACCTGGATCCTCTTCAACAACCCAGCTGGTGGCTCCTCATCATCCGCCACAAGCAAATCTTCGCTACTACCTTGGCCTCCAACTCTTTCCACTCTTACTCCTCCATCTTCTCGGACTTCTTCTTTGAGAGCACGATAACCATCCCTTGCTGCACGAGGAGATCCCTGACACGCCTTTGCCATAACCCGAAATTCAATGAACCATCGAACTTCACAAGAGCAAACTTCGCGCCGTGATTCGACATCCTCCAACCTTAGCTCTTGATACCAATTTTTATGAATTCAGCAACTAGAGAACAAAATACGCAAAGAACACTGACGCAAGAGTTTACGTGGTTCGGCCTAGTGCCTACGTCCACGGTGAGAAAAGGAGAACTTTTATTGATGAGTTTCCGAGCCACAAAGCCATACAAAAAATCTAGGGTAACATGTCTTTATATAAAGACAAACCCTTGGTGTACAAGTAACCTATCTAGGTCAGATTAGGAGTCCAAAACCTAGTCAAAATAGGAATAGGAATAGGAAATAAGTCTTTTCTATTTCTCGCCATCCCAACAGAATTAAACAAAACCCAGTCGTCTGCACTGGGATCCTCCTCTCGAGGTCAGAGACGAAGAAGCTGCTGAAGTACAAAGTTGTTGCCGTCTCAATCGAGATTCTGGCGATTCTTAACCTCCATACTCTTCTCTCTCTTTCTCTTAACCAATGACGACGATGATGAGGAATCCCAGGCACTGTCGATGGGCCTCGCCTCTGCCCAGGTCTTCCTGCCTGTCGATGGGCCTCGTCTTTGACCAGGCGTTGAACGGCTCCCTCTCCCTCTCTCTCTATCGACTGCTTCTGGGCATAATTAGTTTTTGCTGGATAGTTCGCGAATCAAATCCCCTACCTAGCTCCCCTTCATCGCGACCTGGAATATCCCAGAGTGTAGAGAGAGCGTGGAATCTCTCGATCTTCTAGAGAGAGAGAGAGAGAGAGAGAGAGAAGTAGTAGAGGAGAAGAGAAGAGACGAGGATCGAGATTAATTCACCGGGTAGGAAGCCGATAGTGTTCACCGGCGGGGCAACCGCAACCGGCGCAGGCAGCGAGGGTTCTTCACGTCGGGAACCGCCCCTGAATGACCGGAGTTTAGCGCATCCACGAACCTGTCCCGATTGGACCTCCCGCTGTCGGAGCCGTAGGTAGAGTGAGTCTCAGAACCATCGCCACCGTTGGGATCAGGAAGTCGATGTTGTTGGGTCGCCGTTGGCTAGGATCAAGAGGAAGGGATGGACTTTTTTGTGTTTTGGAGGGCATTTTTGTCATTGAAGATAACAAAAATGAAAAAAATGACATCAGCTAGAGACCCGAACGTATAATAAAATCAAACACAGGGGACGAGAAAATAATTTTTCAAACACGAGAGACTAAATCGTCGATTTATTCAAATACGAAAAATACTACAGTAATTTGCCCAGAAATTAATCTTCTATAATAATCTTTAACCTCATCATCCACTTGCATTTAATTTAATTCACACTTGTAAATGTATATCATCCCGATCTCTATGAATCGCTATCATCATACACATGCTACGTAGATACATTTTGCACACGCAGTAAACGAGAGCGGTAAAACAGTAAAAAAAGGGAAGAAAATGAGAGAGGAGGAAGTGGGGCCCGGACATGTGAAAAGTGACGACCGCGATGTTGTCTTGTCCGTACACCCATTCTTGCCCTTTTTATGTGCGAAATTACAAGTTAGTCCTCGCCGGCGGCGGGAACGGCTGATCCCTTCTTGACCTTGGACTCGATCCCGTAGTATCCGACGTACCACTTGACGAACTTCCGGAGGCCGGTGGCGAGGTCGGTGGAGGGCTTGTATGAGAAGTCCTTGTAGGCGAGGGTGACGTTGGCGTGGGTGAAGGGTACGTCGCCGTTTCGGGGCATCTTGATCACGTGCTTCTTCGCCTTCACCTGGAGGATCCCCTCCAGGATGGAGACGAGGCGCCCCACTGGGACGGGTGCCGTGTTCCCGAGGTTGTACACTCTGAGCTGGGCCTGACCCCGTTTCTTCCCGCCGGACCCCGTGCTCTTCTCGGCCGTGTCCACCGCCCCCACGCACCCCTTCACGATGTCGTCGATGTAGGTGAAGTCACGCGCCACCTCGCCCCCGTCTTGCGTCTTGTACAGGTCAATGGGCTTCCCCTAGAAACACATCAATTAAGGAAAATTTCATGGCAGTCCAACAATTTTAAGGTTTATGCAATTAAGGACATCTAGGAATTACGCACCTGGAGGATGTCCTTGGTGAAGAAGAAGTAGGCCATATCAGGGCGACCCCAGGGTCCGTACACGGTGAAGAACCGGAGGCCGGTGATGGAAAGCCCGTAGATATGGTTGTAGGTGTGGGCGATCTCCTCGCCGGCCTTCTTGGTGGCGGCGTAGAGGCTGGCGGGTTGGTCGGTCCGGTGGGATTCGGAGAAGGGCACGTCGGTGTTGAGCCCGTAGACCGAGCTGGACGAGGCCCAGACGACGCAGGGCTGGGGGTTGGCAACCTTGGCCACCTCGAGGAGGTTCACGAACCCGGCGATGTTGGACGCCACGTAGGACTGAGGGTTCTTCATCGCGTAGCGGACCCCGGCCTGCGCCGCCAGGTGGAGCACGTGGGTGAACGGGACGACGTCGAAGAGCTTGGTGAGGAGAGCGGCGTCGTTTATGTCCCCCTCCACGATGAACACCTGGTGGCGGGAGAGGAGCGCCTGCCGGTCCCGCTTCAACGAGGGATCGTAGTAGTCGTTGAAGTTGTCGAGGCCCAGAACGCCGTCGCCGCGTTTCTTCAGGGCGAGGGAGCAGTGGGACCCGACGAAGCCCCCCGCGCCGGTGACCAGGACGGATAGCCCGCTGGGGCGGCGAGGGGTGGCGGAGTGGCGGACCTGCTTCTCCCAAGCGCCTCCACCGGAGGAGAAGAGGGCGGAGGAGATGAACGCGGCCCTGTGGTGGAGGCGGGCGGTGTCGGCGACCGGGGGGTAGTTGAGGGTGAGGAAGAGGACGAGGAGGAGGGCGATGAGGAGGGTGGCTCGGAAGAGGAGCTTGGAGGAGGCGCTGAGGAACTTGGTGCTATTAAGCCGGCGAATGTAGCTGTTGTACCTCTCCAGTTTTAACGTCTTGCTCGTGTCCGGCGGGGATGGAGCCATTTTTTTTATTTTTCTACTGCAGATCACCGAGCTAGCTTAGTAGCTGCAGAATGTGGAGTTGTTATTGGATGGAGAGAATTAGATCACTTCATTTGGCTTCTTTCTTCTTTATTACTTTTCTCCTCTGTCGGTCAGAGATTCTCTTTGTTTAAAAAAAATAGATATATTTTTAAAATGGGTAAAAAGTTAGATTTTATTTTAGGAATATGTCTGACTCTTTTTAATTGGTTTTTAATGATATTTTTTACGTTCGTAAAGTCGAGTGAATTTAAGTTTTTATCGTATATATTAATTTTGAGTGCTTGTGGATTTTGGTGGTTTAGGTTGGCGTCCGTCCATTTAATATGCAAATGGGAGAAGGGAAGGGAGTGGAAACTATGATGTGTATACATAGTGAGATGGGCCAATGTGGAGCATCGCCCTGCTCATGGATGCAAGTCCATATATAAATTATTATTATTATTATTAGAAGGTAAGTATTCTACGATATTAAGGGAATGCCATTGTTTGTCGGAGTGGTATACTTATTAGGATCTACGGCAGTCGAGGCAAGTGTCGGACACTTTCTCCGTAAGACGAGATTGTCCCGTATATTTCAGTGCGGTACGGGCTTCGGCAATCATTCCCAAGATACAACGACTGTTTAGGGCATTTCCAAGAACGTTGCACACGTATCTCGAAACTTTCGGGCGAACTCTTATATACCCAGAACTTTCAGACTCTTGTAAGTGAAGAACGGGGGGAGAGGAGAAGACAACAATGCTATGAATGCACTTGCTGCTGGGATGAGGGATTATGGCAAGGGGGCAGGCCTATTTATAGGCTGGAGGAGGCAGGGAGGCAGCCACCTCGAAGGGACGCGTCCGCTCGGCCAGCAGGCTGGTTGGCTGCGCTCATGGCCCTTCGGTGGCTTCTGGATCCTTCCAGGCGCGCCCAGGCTGCGCTGGCGCCCTTTCGCGAGGGATCTCGCACCCCTTCGACCTTCTGAAAGTCTCCTGCACATTCCTGCCCGTCGTGCCTCTTCGGTGGCCAACCTGAAGGTGCTCGCAGCTCCTCGTCACTCCGGTAGCTGTGCAGCTCTCTCCGAACCCGGGCAAAATACCTAAGACTCCTCCAGCTCCTCGCGATGATGCGCACGTGCGAAGTACCAAGTGCACCACAAAGCGCCCATTGTGACCTGCGTCCAATGCGCGTGCGCGTGCGCGTGCTCCTGCTCGGATGGTGCTACGCACCATCCTCGTCGCGGTCCGAGTTGGCTTTCCCTCCTAGTGGTCAACTTATTTCCTGGTCAACAAGGATTTCCTCATTATAAACTAGGAAATGTTGGTGCCACTTTCCAATGTGGGATTGCACTTTTCATTTCCCTTTTGGGCCTCCACTTTGGGCCTTTCTACTTTGGGCTTGCATTGAATTTTCATTCAAACTCGACAATCCCCCACATGAATGATGATTAATGCATGCAGACTCTAATCGAAAGTTCTGACGTGTTATTATTGCATTGAGATAGGTAGCTTGCGGCTTTGAATCTTCTCTAGTAATATGTTATCGGATTTACTCGCTGCTCGATGAACGTGATGTCTTGAACCGTCAGCTTTTGGCCTAAACCAAGACAATAACATTTACACAATAATAACCCTAGTATATTTGGGTTCTCACGTTGTGTCCGTTTTGGCCATGGACCATTTCTTGGATTCATAAGTATTTTTCCCATTTGAAGCGGCCTCACTTCATACTTACATAGGTGATCTCCTATGAGGAATGTCCTGCCATACTCCACCTTTATCAAGGTATAGGAATCATTAAAAGCGTAACGCTTAACCTTACCACACCTCTGCAGGTTAATACCTGGGCAGCTTTTGAGAATGAGATAGGTTCGAGGTGATTAACTGAACCCTCCATAACTTAGTTGTCTCATTGAACCAAGTTTGCGGGATCTCCACTCATCATGGTTGAGTTACCGCTATGGACATTCTTTAGTGTGTGGATTTTAATCCCATTCGCCTTACTGCATTATACATTTGATCTCTATTGATTCCTTTCGTAAAAGGATCAGCTAAGTTATCCTTGGACTTTACGTAATTAATGGTGATCACCCCACTAGAGATCAACTGTCTAACGGTATTGTGTCTCCGATGGATATGTCGAGACTTTTCATTGTACAATGTACTTTGTGCTCTCCCGATTGCAGACATGCTATCACAATGTATCAATACGGGAGGCACCGGTTTGCTCCAGCACGGAATATCCTCTAGGAAGTTTCTGAGCCATTCAGCTTCTTCCCCAGCATTGTCTAGTGCTATAAACTCTGACTCCATGGTAGATCGAGCTATGCACGTTTATTTAGAGGACTTCCAAGACACAGCTTCTCCTCCTATGGTGAATACGTATCCACTCGTGGATTTGGAGTCCTTAGTGTCTGATATCCAGTTTGCGTCACTGTATCTTTCTAATACAGCTGGATATTTGGCATAATGTATGCCATGGTTTATGGTATGTTTTAAGTACCGTAAAACCCTTTTCAGAGCTAGCCAGTGATCCTTCCCTGGATTACTTGTGAATCTACTAAGCTTACTAACTGAGTACGCAATATCGGGACGTGTGCAGTTTGTTAAATACATCAAGCTCCCGATAATCTGCGCATACCTCAGTTGAGATACTGGGTCCCCTCGATTCTTGGCTAAGTGTAGATTCAAATCTACTGGAGTCTTAACCGGAGGTTTGTCAAAAGCTTCAAATTTCTTGAGCACGCTTTCCACGTGGTGGGATTGCGTCAAGGTAATTTCGTCAGTTTTTCTAGAGATTTTTATCCCTAGTATGACGTCTTCTAGACCCATATCTTTCATGTCAAAATGGTTCTTTAACATGTTCTTAGTTTTCACAATAACCTCTTTATTGCTTCCCATAATTAGCAAGTCATCTACGTATAGATATACAATTACGTAAGCTTCAGGTGTGCCCTTAATGTAAACACATTTATCGCACTCATTGATCTCAAATCCATTCGACAGCATTGTTCAGTCAAATTTCTCGTGCCACTGTTTTGGAGCTTGTTTTAGCCCGTATAGTGACTTGACTAGCCGACATACTTTATGCTCTTGACCGGGAGCCACAAACCCTTCAGGTTGCTCCATGTATATCTCCTCTTCCAGTTCTCCATTTAGAAAAGCTATTTTTACGTCCATTTGGTAGATCATATCAAAGAAATCATATCACTCCTTCTGTTTGAACCCCTTAGCTACCAATCGAGCTTTGTACTTGTCGATTGATCCATCAGCTTTGTATTTTCTTTTTAGGATCCACCTGCATCCCAAAGGTTTGCAGCCCGGTGGGAGATCCACGATTTCCCACGTGTGATTTTACATAATGGATTCTATCTCACTATTGATAGCTTCCTTCCAGAGAGGAGCATCTGGCCTGGACAATACCTCTTGGATTGTCCTGGGTTCATCTTCTAACGCGTAGGTTAGATAATCCGGACCAAAGGATTTGGTTACCTTCGTCCGTTTACTACGTCTAGGTTCATCATCTTTCTGATTTGACCCATGCGTAGTCTCGTGAGCCCTTTTCTTTGGACTTCCTTCCTTTCTTTCTTTATTAGGAAAGCTATTCTCAAAGAATATTGCGTTCCTTGATTCTATGACCATTCCTGCGTTTATCTCAGTGTTTTCAAATTTATGCACCAAAAACCGATAAGCACTACTATTTTGCGCATATCCGATAAAGATGCAATCAATAGTCTTGGGTTCTATTCTTACCTGCTTAGGCTTAGGTACTTCGACCTTTGCTAGGCACCCCCACACTTTAAGGTAACCGTAGGAAGGCTTCCTTCCTTTCCATAGTTCATATGGGGTTTTATCCCTTCTTTTGTGTGGTAATTTGTTTAGAATGTGGTTAGCTGAGAGCACAGCTTCCCCCCACATGTTCTGGGGTAAGCCCGAGCTAATCAACATAGCGTTCATCATCTTCTTAAGAGTTTGATTTTTACGTTCAGCTACGCCATTCGATTGAGGTGAGTAAGGAGCAGTTGTCTGATGAATAATGCCATGTTCTCGACAGAGTTCATCAAACGGAGCTACATATTCTCCCCCTCGATCACTTCGGATCATTTTAATTTTCACGCTGAGTTAATTTTCAACCTCATTCTTATATCTCTTAAAGGCATCAAGAGCTTCGTCTTTGCCCTTTAGGAGATATACGTAACAGTATCTTGTGCAATCATCGATAAACGTGATGAAGTATTTCTTTCCGCCTTTAGTTTGCACGTGTTTCATATCGCAAGTGTCCGTATGAATTAACTCTAAAGGTGTAGTACTTCTTTCCACCGAATGAAAATGTGCTTTGGTCATTTTAGCCTCCACATATACTTCACATTTATCGGATGGGTTGAATTCTAGATTTGGTAATAATTTTAGACTTACTAACTTTCTTAGCGAGTTTAAATTTACGTGTCCTAATCTACCATGCCATAAATTAGAACACTCGGCCAAGTAAGAAGAAGCGTTAACTTTATTTTCACCGTTAAAGGTGCGATGTACAGTTATTATATTCATCTTAAACAACCCCCTCTCTAGATAACCCTTTCCTATGAATTGACCCGCTTTGGTCAGTACAAACTTATCAGCCTCAAATACAAGCTTAAGACCGGCTTTGCTTAACAGTGAGCCGCAAACTAAGTTCTTGCGGATGTCTGGGACATGTAGCACATCCTTGAGGGTCAGCTCCTTTCCTGAGGTTAGCTTCAGGACCACCTTTCCCAGACCGACGATCTTGGACGTTGCGGAGTTTCCTATGAACAGCTTTCGGCCGATGATCGGGATATAGCTCGAGAACATCTCCTTGTCCGAGCAGATGTGGCGGGTAGCTCTTGTGTCCACGAACCACTCTCTCGGATTGTCCACCAGGTTGGCTTCAAACACCACGGCTGACAGATCCATCTGGGACAAGTCTTCAGCCAGGTTAGCCTTTCCTTGGTCGTCCTTCTTCGGCTGGCGATAGTCCTTAGCCATGTGTCCGGGTTTGCCGCAGTTGTAGCAGTCGCCCTTGATCTTCTTGTTCTTTTTCTTCTTGGGCTCTTGCTTCTCCTACTTATCCCCAGACTTCTTCCTCTTCTTGCTGCCTTTTCCCTCGGCGAGGTGCACGGTGGTCTCAGGATTGGCCTTGCTTTGCTTGACTTCGGACTTTCAGTTGTCTTCTTCGATCCTAAGTCTCACGATCAGGTCTTCTAGGCCCATGTCCTTCCTCTTGTGCTTGAGGTAGCTCTTGAAGTCCTTCCAGAGCGGGGGGAGCTTCTCGATCATTGCAGCTACTTGGAAGGACTCGCTGAGTTGCATCCCTTCGGCTTGGATCTCGTGAAGGATCAGCTGCAACTCCTGCACTTTGTCGATGACCTTCTTGGAGTCCACCATCTTGAAGTCGAGGAATCGTCCGACGATGAATTTCTTCATCCCGGCATCCTCCATTTTGTACTTCTTCTCGAGTGAACTCTACAGCTCCTTAGCGGTTTTGGTTTTCGCGTAGACATTGTAGAGCGTATCGTCTAGTCCATTCAGGACGTAGTTCTGGCATAGGAAGTTGCTATGACTCCATGCATCGAGGGCGTTGATCTTCTGTTGATCTGCCTCATTTTCTGCCACCTTCGGAGCCTCTTCCTTCAAGAATCGGACTAGGTTGAGCGTCGTCAGATAGAACATCTTCTGTTGCCATCTCTTGAACTCGGTACCGTTGAACTTGGTTTATCTTTCGGTGTGGACAGTTCTCGGGACCGGTGCTGAGCTTGTCGATGCCATCTTCAAGTACACAATCTCGTCTTACGATTGTTATTTGTCGGAGTGGTGTACTTGATTAGGATCTACGGCAGTCGAGGTAAGTATTGGACACTTTCTCCGTAAGATGAGATTGCCCCGTATATTTCAGTGCGGTATGGGCTTCGGCAATCGTCCCCAAGATACAACGACTGTTTAGGGCGTTTCCAAGAACGTTGTACACGTATCTCAAAACTTTCGGGCGAGAACCCTTATATACCCAGAACTTTTGGACTCTTGTAAGTGAAGAACGGGGGGAGAGGAGAAGACAACAATGCTATGGATGCACTTGCTGCTAGGATGAGAGATTATGGCAAGGGGGCAGGCTTATTTATAGGCTAGAGGAGGCAGGGAGGCAGCCACCTCGAAGGGACGCGTCCGCTCGGCCAGCAGGCTGGCTGGCTGCGCTCGTGGCCCTTCGGTGGCTTCTGGATCCTTCCAGGCGCGCCCAGGCTGCGCTGGCGCCCTTTCGCGAGGGATCTCGCACCCCTTTGAGGTGGCTGCCTCCCTGCGCACGTGCGAAGTGCCAAGTGAGCCACAAAGCGCCCATTACGACCTTGTCCAATGCGCCATGCGCACACGCACACGCACACGCGCGTGCGCGTGCTCACCATCCTCGTCGCGGTCCGAGTTGGCTTTCCCTCCTGGTGGTCAAATTATTTCCTAGTCAACAAGGATTTCCTCCTTATAAACTAGGAAATGTTGGTGCCACTTTGCAATGTGGTATTGCACTTTTCATTTTTCTTTTGGGCCTCCACTTTGAGCCTTTCTACTTTGGGCTTGCATTGAATTTTCATTCAAACCCAACAAATTCTTTATGATGCAATGACTTAACGGTATTATGGACAGAATTTTAAGTCATGCTTAACAATATCCCATGTCGGTAATGACTAATCTCGAATTGAATATTGTTGGGTCTCATGAATAGAATGACTCTTCCACTGTATTGGTTATCATTAGTTAGTACAATTAAATTATTTTGAGTGATGTTTTATAAATTCTATAAATTGAGAGGGACAACAAGTTCAAGTAATTAAGGGGCAATTTCGTTAATTTATTGGTGAGTTTTAAGGGGGGGGAGTCAAAGAGTGCCAGCTATGTTCCGGCTGTTTAGATACTCGGGACCTACCATGTGCCTTCAGGTGTGCGAATGCTCTGTCATCTTACGAAATTATTCCATCTAATTCCGCGGATGGAAAAACTGAATGGTCCAAGGATGAACACGGTTTGGACGAATTTTCGATGAATTGAATTGAATCTGTATTTTATTCGATTCGTGGAATGATCACCAATTTGTTTATGAGAGCACAAGGTGAGAAAGATGAAACCTATGAATATTTTGGTGTAACTAACTCTAGAGTTAATTTATTTAGAAAGTTTGACACAATTCAAAATTTATATGTTGCTGCGATTAAATTAGTTGACTCATTGAACATCCGAATACATGTGTTATTAACCTACTTGTTCAGCCATTTCCAAAAAAAAAAAACCTACTTGTTCAGTTCAGACGTAGAGTTCATACTTCATTTTAGAGTTAAGAAACGGACAAATAACGCGGTTTGTTGCTTCGTTGGTTTTCTGTGAGCAGCGGAGGGGAATACTTCCCTTCTTTGTACATCTGTTTGAAGCTAACTTGTATTTAAATAGTCTGTTGATAGTTGACTAATACATATTCGAATTTGATATTTGCAGAAAAATTAATCAATTATCAATCAGGCTCATTGGGTCAGCGAGGAGCATGAATATTAGGGCAGGGGGATCGCAGCCCACCTCGCTGCGCCAATATTCTGCAGCTTCGTATTTAGTTTTCTCACCTATCAAATGTTCTACCCGATCCAATCTTTCTCGCGTCCCAGGCTGGGCTCCTCTCCCGTATCCCCGCCTACGTCGCAAGTGGTCACGTGGGTAAAACATGGAACGCGAGGATAGGCCCCACTCGGCCGGCTTTCGGGCTCGTAGGGAATGCAGACATCCCCAGATTCTAGGTAGACCAGTTGACTAACTAAAGATGTCAGTTGGCTATTCAGAATCTTGATACAGGGACCATAAAAAATAGAATTATATATTTTCCAAGATGCAGGGACAAATTAGCAGATTTTCTGAAACTACGAAGACTAAACAATATTTTACTATAAAAGAAACGAAAGGAGACGCGTTTGTGTTCTTTAATATTTTTGTTGAACTCTATTTTTTACTATTTGCGATTTGACATATCATTAATTGTGATTTTAAATTCTAACCAAATGATTTAGATTTTAACTAATCAGTACGTGAGATATTACTAAATTATAAGGCTACCCACGATCCATACCAACCTGGGTCATGGAATAAAATATTAATTTATCTCTTATCTATTCCCAACTCAATCTAACTAAATATTTAATACCCACAATAACAACTCATCCCAACTTAGGTCACGGAATAAATAATTAATTTTTCTCTCATCCACATATTAATCTACTATCTTTTTAGTTTATATAAATTTATAACAAGTATACGAAAATGATTAATTCGTAATACGAATTAAGAAATGATTAAAAAATTTAATTAAAACTAACAAAATTAAAATTATATTAGTTGCAATTCAAAATTAGTACTACATAAATCTGGTTACAAATACATGGTTTAAATGATAAATTATAAATACGAAAGGAATTATTAAAAAATTAAACTGGATTGCCAATTTTTTGCCAAATATGCTCAATCAAATCACTTCTAAAAGCGTTATAAGCTTTTCTATTGCAAAATTATTCCCTAGCAGACATATAGTTTGATAGGTTTTTGATGCGTTCAGTAGAGAATTGAAAAGGTTCTTCATCATCCCCTCCTTGTTCTTCATTTGTTCTTCTTCTAGGTCTGTCATTGACGAATTCTGTGGGATCATAATAATGGAGGTATGTGTCGCGTTCATCCTCTACTATCATATTGTACAATATGATACAAGCTATCATTATTTTTTCCATTAAATTCTTGTCCCACAGAAGACATGGGTGTTTAATGAATGCAAAACAAGCTTGTAGAACTCCAAATGCTCGCTCCACATCCTTTCTAGCAGCCTCTTGATGCTCAGCGAACAACTTGTGCTTTTGGATTGTTGGAGATGTAATCGACTTGACAAATGCAGCATATGAAGGATATATCCCATCAGTAAGATAATATGCCATATCACTTTGGCGACCGTTGACGATGTAATCCACTTCTTGTGCTCGGCCTTCCAAAACATCACTAAAAATAGGGTGACAATGTCTTCTTTGACACCCGAACTAGTTGGTGTCGCCTTTACAGTCCCTTTGTTTCTAGGCTCATTCTGAAACAGAGGTCATGGCAAATTTGGGCTTATTTGGTGTTGGTATGGAGGAATTTGAGAAAGATTAGGCGATAATTGAGAGTTATAAATAGGTTGACTATAAGAAAACTCTTCTGAATTTGGATAAGATGGGGGATAATAAAAAGAACCATATGGTTGATAATTTGAAGGATTAGTATCATTAGGATCCATAGTAGAAGAAATTTTTTTAAAGAGAGTGGGTAATTAAGGAAGAGACTAATTAAGGAAGAGAGTGACAATGTCTTCTTTGACACCCCAACTAGTTGGTGTCGCCTTTACAGTCCCTTTGTTTCTAGGCTCATTCTGAAACAGAGGTCATGGCAAATTTGGGCTTATTTGGTGTTGGTATGGAGAAATTTGAGAAAGATTAGGCGATAATTGAGAGTTATAAATAGGTTGACTATAAGAAAACTCTTCTGAATTTGGATAAGATGGAGGATAATAAAAAGAACCATATGGTTGATAATTTGGAGGATTAGTATCATTAGGATCCATAGTAGAAATTTTTTTAAAGCGAGTGGGTAATTAAGGAAGAGACTAATGTCGTGAAAGAAGAGAGAATTGAAAATTTGTGATGAAAATATATCAACATTGGGCTCTATTTATAGAGAATTAAAAAAAATTCATATAATTTAAAATATTTTGGTCATAAATTAACCTGAATTTTCAAAGCCGCAAAACTAACGTCCATAAAAATTATTTTGAACAAATTAAATTGTGCCAAGTATTACTAAGTAGGTAGAAAAAAAGAAGCTCCGTCAGTCCCGAGCGGCCGTGTGTCAAGAGCACCCGAAAGCTTCTGTACGCGAGCGCTCGGCCTGACTTTTTAATTTTTTAATTTTTTTTCTCCTTGTCGCCTAGCTGCGACCGATCGGAGAAATGGCCCCGTTATGGGTAGCCTAAACTTTAACCTAATATTTTTGCAATAATTGAAGTTGGTCAACGTGGGACTGTTTGTTGCCGACAATATTTTTTTATAGGGCTGTCCTATGCCCCTTTTTTAGGCTTCTGGGTTTTATTGTGGACCAACCAGATGGAGTCTTCCACACTTAACTGGGCATAATATCTCTAGTATGGTTTATGGCATTATTTACTTAGCTAGGACCAAAATGTTACCGTAAACAGCAATATCATTGTCTCTAGTTTTACTTCTTTCGGAATAAAAAAGCACGCCTTATATTGGCAGGAGAGGCAAATAGGTGTGTTTTTGTGTATATACATTGTTAGTGGCTGACATGTCTCGTGACGTACGAATAAATTTTGTACTTGTGAAAAAAGATGCAAAAATCTTTCAAAATTGCAACTAAAAGCCTTTAATAGGGGCTTTAATTAGCTAATTAATTAATAGTTTTTTGATAGAAAAGTTTTTAACTAATTTTTTGGTTTATACCACATGGAGTGGAATCCGATTAATGGAGTACTTGACCTTCGCGATTGTAGATGGGTGTAGATTTGGGAGGAATAGGTGTCGTTGTGTTGTCAGGGATACTCTTTTTTCATCATGAATTTTTTCCAAGATGACTTTTACCACGATAGATTTTTTAACGAGGTTCACGGCCGTAATTTTATAGTTTTTGATAGAAGGGCTATATCACTTTGGAGGATAGGTCGGGTAGCTTATTTGTACTTGGGTCTCAATGCTGTTGGTGTATGTCTATCTTGCTTGTCTCGTGCAAGTTGGACGAAGGATGTAAATTGTGTTTGGAGTAATGCAATGTACCATTTTACTTCTAAAAAAATACCTAGTATTATATGCTTAATACCAGTAGATCGATTAATCTAGATTTGAGTTAAATAAGACATTTAAAAAGTGGTAAAGTTTTCATAACAAAAATATTTTAATACTCAAATATTTAAATTAAACTATAACAACTCTATCGTCTTGTTGATAATCGATTAATTAATTATTGCTTCAGAATCATCAACCTATGAGCCTGCCGACGTTTTCCAAACTTTTCTTTACGGGGGATTCACCATTTAGAATCTTCCCGACTTCTTTAATATTTACTTACAATTTCGTCGTGGACTTTTGCACGGTATTGTTTTTGTAAGCTATGAACAAGTAGTTTGATTTTTTTGAAGTATCTAGTTAGGGATACTTGTTAGAATCTCCATATCCAACCCAAAACCTTAAGACAATGGGTTGGTGAATTTTTCACACTTACAAACTTGCCCCCCACTCGTGTTTTAATCGATGTGGGATTCTCAACACGCCCCCTCAAACAAGACCCAGACGAAGGAGGTTAGCTTTAGATGCAAACCTGTCCTGGAGAGCTTGCCAAAGAAAACAAGAGATCTTAAAAGGGACAAGGTTGGACTACTCCTTGTCCAAAACATATCTGAAGCCAGAGAAAGCTTGGGCATACATGCTACTGACTGAGAAGAGCCCAGAACATTCGAAAGCCCACTTCAGCCGATCCTTGCCCGAATTGCTACAGGAAACATTTATTAATACCTAGTTTAACTGATCGAGACATGGCCGTTCCCAATCTCTAAGAGGCCTTCTCCAGGATAAGTTCCAGTACCAAACACCGAGAGAGAGTACCACATCTCGCAAATGACGCACCCTTTAAATTAGATACCAGGAATAAAGAGGGGAACCTATCCATGAGGGGTTGGTCACACGCCCAAACATCTTCCCAGAAGCCAGTGCCTTCAACATTTTTGATCGACATAGAACACCCTTCTCTGAGCTTGCCAGGGACCAGAGAATTATCTAGAGCGAGCTTGACATTGGAAGCCCAAACTCCACAATTCCTTGTACGGCACCTTCGAAATAGGAATAGGGAGAGCGGTACTTCGCCAAAAACCATGAATACCTGACACTACCTTGGCCCAAAGTATATCCTGATTATTAATAAAATGCGGGATCCACTTAGAAAGAAGAGCTTCATTTCGGATGCCCAGTCTAGAAATTCCAAGCCCGCCATTATCAATAGGCAGAGATATGTTGTCCCTGGATATCCAGCACAACTTTCGATGATCGATGCTGCCCGACCAAAAGAACCTCCTCATTTTAGATACAAAAGAAAACTGAACACCCACAAGAACTTTAAATAATGAAAAGTAGTAAGTGGGGAGACTCTCAAGAACTACTTTAATCATAGTGATTCTGCCCCCTAACGATAGAAGGGAGCCCTTCCAATTGGACAATCTTTTATCGAAGAGTGGAAGGATAGGCTGCCTAGAGCAAACCCGATTCATCAGAGCTCTAATATGAAGCCCTAAGAAGAATCAAAGGCGGCCCACCATTCACTCAACCTGATAGCAAAATCTTTCTCCTTGAGCCAATGGTTAACAAATCTGAAAGATTTTGGCCCCCAGTTAAGCCGCTCAAAGATTTTGGCCCCCAGTTAAGCCCCAAGGCCTTAAGGTTTTGGGTTGGATATGGAGATTCTAACATGGTATCAGAGCGGGTTGATCCCGTGCCCATTGTTGAACTCACACGACCCCCATTTCTCGCACGTTGGTGAATTCAAAGCCCGTGCCGCACTTTGGTGAAGTCAAAGCCAGTGCAATCTTCGACCCGTTGACGTGAAGCCAAAAAAAGATGGCGTTTCAGAATGTGCATATTAAAGAAATTATTCATTTCTAGATGGTATAATATTTTTTTAATACCGCACAGACACTCATTGAACTGACTAATCTAGGTTCGAATTAGATAAAAACTTTGGAAGGTGGTGAAACTCTCCCATCATGTATTAAAAATTGCTGTATTAGAAGGATCGAACTTGAGACCTGGTTAAGATAGAGCAACTAAATATTAGTTGGATAATATAATATATTCCTCCATTTGAGAAAAAATAATTCTTGATGAATCGTTCTGGAGCAAACCAGAATCTGCAGGCTGCATGTGAAGAGTATAGAGCCGCCTGCGACCCAGATTCAAGAGCCCCATTAAAGCAATCTTGTACTGCACACAGACGTTTTAAAGAACATCCTTGCTACCTTCTGCAACAAATTCAGGGCTTTCTACTCTAGCCAAAAAGATGAATCAAAGCCTTGGCCCGTCTCTGCATCACAGGAAAACAAATTTGAGTCCTATTAGAAATCATTGTAAATAGCTAATCATTATGCACTTTAGTTTCAAACTAGGAAACTAGCAATTGCAACTTGGCACGATTGCAACCTTTCAACGAAAAGAATTGGCATAATTGCTTAAATAAAATTTCCCCCCAACTCATGTGTAAAAGCTCTAAAGGCTCGTCAACAAAATCACAAGTTGTTGAGATCATTTATACAAACACTCGCAAGAAATTTCATAGTATCAGAGCAAATGGTTGAAAATGCAACCACTGATTCTACTGCCACAAAGCAGACTTCAAACACCACTAGAAAAATTATCCATCATTGAGAGTGATTCAAGCATAAACATCAAAATTACACTCATTCCCCTAAATGGACATAATTATCTGTCATGGGAAAGAGTTGCAAGGATGCCTTGAATACTAAGAGTATGCTAGGCTACATTACCGTCAGAATTCCACCTCTGATTAATGGAGAAAGTGAGGAATTTGGGAAATGGGAAGCTAATGACTAGTTGGTCATGGGTTAGACCTAAACTCCCTTGATCCTAAGATCTATGATGTTTTCTCAAACACATCATTCAACTATGGGTACAATCAAGGAGACGTATGGACCCAGAGAAAACCTCTTTACAGTCTATGAGCTAAAGAAAAAACTTGCTGAAAATAAGCAAGGAGATGTCTCTTTTGCTGAGCATCTTGGAAAGATGAAAAGCATGTGGGATGAGGTTGCCATTGATAGGCCACCAACCAGTGATCGTGTCACTATTCAAGATCTTTTATTGATCAATTTACTAGAACTACTTGGTTATATCTACTAAAACACAAAACTGAAGTGTTGAATGTATTTAAAGAATTCAAGAAAATGGTTTCAACCAAATTTGAGAAAAAATTTAAGATTGTAAAGATTGATAATGACACAGAATACTTGAATCTTTCCAGACAACTAAAAGAGCTACGAATAATACACCAAAAGTCCTGCACCTACACTCTACAAAAAAACGGAGTGGCTCAAAGGAAGAACAACCACCTACTTGAGGTAGCTAAGGCAATCAAATTTCAAACGAATGTCCCTAAAACTTATTGGTCTGATGCAATACATATTGTATGCTACCTAATAAAATAGAACTCCTAGCAAGTTTCTTCTAGGGCTTGGTATCATAAACATGGCAATGTATTGGGCTGATTATACATTGTTCATCCTCAACGATTTTGACCATAAAATTGTGGTACGCATGCATGTTGATGACATTATTATAACTGGTAACAGCTTCGAAGGCATCGATAATCTAAAACTAACTTTAAAAAGTAAGTTTGATATCAAAGACCTTGGTTGACTCAAATACTTTCTTGGCATTGAGTTTTCCCACTCAAAAAAGGGAATACATCTGTGTTAAAGGAAATATTTCCTTACTAAAAGAAACCTTGAAAACTATGTTGTCAATCTTATATAGTGCCGCGTAGTGACGACCCCACTAAAATGCTATAGCGGTATAGCCGCTATTGCAAAGACTAAAAATTAGTGTATAAAGTTGTTATGTGGGGATGAGCTTACTAACATAAGAGGACTAGTTCGGGTCCGGATATATTTACCGTTTATTCCTATTAGTAGTCTTTCCCTTTCGTATTTCTCATTCCAAATTAGTAAATGTTCCTAATTCGTTGTAAGCGTTTGCCTATATAATGTCACGCTACCTTAGGGTTATGCAATCAAGAAATAATACAAGAAGTCTCTTTTATCTTCCCCTCTCCCCCTCTCTTCTATCTTTCACAACGTCCAAGGAGCCACAACAGCGCCTAGACGTCGTCGTCGAGGTCGTAAGCCTCCGCCTTCAGTTCCACACAGCTACAACCTACGTAGCACTCAGATTCGTACCAATTTGGTATTAGAACCACTTCTGCCGGCCGACATGCCCAGCTTCGGCGACGAGGCTGGCGACGGGTCCACGACCCAACTGCTGCAATTCATGGCGCAGATGCAAAATCAGAAGGGCAACATGTTACAGCGGCTCAAAGCTCTGGAGAAGCAACCCGACGACGGGTCCAGTAGCGCACATCAACAATCGCCCGTCCTTCCAACAACGGTGACATCACCGACTGCCAATCCGACCCAGACCAGCTCGATACAGACCCACCCGACCCAGACCTGGCCCAACACGCAAAACGCCGCTGCTCGTGGTGCTCAACCCCTGCTACTAGCGACTCGTGACTACCAACAAGGCTCCCATCTTCTGCGATACTCAGCACCGTACGCAGGGTACCCACCCGCAGTTGCCTTCCCGTCGGTAACAAAACAGTACCCAACTGGGGAAACGACTGAACTCAAAGAGACACATATGGGGAACCACAACTGGAGGAGGAGCGAGAGTTCCCTGTTACTATAAGTTCGAGTTTTTGACTTTTGATGAGAAAGAAGACCCACACGCGCGGCTGAACCATTGCAAGCAATTCTTTTGCGGTCCACGAACCCCCGAGGCGGACAAGGTTTGGTTGGCCTCATACCACCTTATAGGGATCACGCAACATTGGTATTTCCAGCTCGAGTGTGACTACGGACCACCCATGTGGCCTAACTTTGTCGAGCTCTATAACCAGCAATTCAGGCCCCACCCCAAAAGCAACTACTTAGATGAACTCGCTAGACTGTCGAATCCAGTACGATGTAGAAGTACCAGGAGCAATTCTAAGCTTTGAAGGGTCAACACCCTATCCCCGCAACACAAGGTGGAGCTATTCACCGCCAGGCTGCCTAGCCCACTTTAGACCGACGTCGAATTGCTGAACCCGTTGGACCTTCAAGATGCCACAAGTCTGGCTCATGCCTACGAGCGTTAGACAATTTCAAAAAGTCAACCATCAGCGATAGGACTTCCGCGAGGGTGCCAAATTGGCCATGGGCATCTACACCCATTTCGATCGGCCCAGAGACACCCGCCGCAGCCACAGGGGGCCCAGCCCCAGCTACTCCAGGATGCCTCTGACGCTTGTCTCCCACCGAATTGGCGGATCGAAGACAACAACGCATGTGCTACAACTGCGATGAGCAGTACGTACGCAGACACCGATGCCAACAACTATTCTACATCGAGGTCGAGAACTACAAAGTAGAGGGGGACATCGATGCCACCGCCGAGCCGAGATAACACACTTTCGGATTTCCAGCTCGAGGGCGAGCTGTTTCCCCGAGGATGGGAGATATGTTATGTGGGGACGAGCTTACCAACGTAGGAGGACTAGTTCGGGTCTAGATACGTCGACCGTTTAGGAAGTATGACTTACCAAGGAGCCACAACGGCAATTGATATCGGCGTCGATGTCGTATGTCTCTGCCTTCAGTTCTGCACAGCTACACCCAACATATCACTCAAATTAATACCAATTAAACATAAATATTCAAAAATAGAAAAATATACAAAATTAAAGAGACCATCATACTTAATAATTATAATCAACTTTGTCAAAATTAAAGAGATCCCCATACTTAATAATTATAAGGGCAAATTACCCTCAGGTCCATGGTCTATGTCATAATTATGGGTAGTGTCCCTGCTATTCAAAAAAATATTTTTCCGTCCCCGCTCTTTGTAAAAATATTGGTCTCGGGTCCCTGGATGACGTCATCACTCGATTTTCTCTTTTTTTGTCATATGAAATGACCTTTATACCATTGGAATTAAAAAAATAAGATAACTCTTCCATCTCTCCTCTCTCCTCCCCTTCTCTCCTTCATCCCCCTCGTCTCTCCCCTCCTAATATCCCCACTGTTTCTCCACGGCATAGAGACATTGATCAAGGTCATTGATCTCCCGAGTATCTATTGGTTTTGTTTCTCCATGGCTTTCATTAATTAGGCAAGCGTGATTTACTCGCCCTCTTCACCTGAGCCCAGCATGGTTGATGCACGATTTGACTCTAATACCAAATTGATAGAACCCGAAAAGAAAGAAATAGATATAGGGAAGACTTATTATTATTTTGCTTGATGAATAAACCCTAAGGTGCCAAGGCAATATATATCGCCTTCCTAATCAATAGCCTAATAACAAAAACATCCACTCTTTCCGTTATAGCAGTATAATCGGTATAGCGGAAAACCAGTGATATTTTCTGTGCAGCAAAGTTGACATGCCGTACCGGCTTTCGTAGCGGCAACCCCAATTTCCAATACATAATAGCGGTATAGTGCCGCTATATCGGTTATTTAACAAAATTGCCCGCTACTAACTAAATAGAGAAATACTAAATAGTAGATACTGAATAGGGAATACGAAACCGCTAACTAATATGAATAGAACTAATGAAGCCTCGAGAACCCCTAACACATAAAATCTAATTGATGACTTAGGCTTCACGCAAGAAGGAGCTATGCTCATGTTTGTGATAATCAATCAGCAGCACACATAGCTGCTAATCCAGTCTATCATGAAAGAACCAAACATATTCAGATAAACTGTCATTTTGTAAGAGAGAAGGTTCAAAGCAAAGAAATTGCTAACCTTTTATTTGCAGCAAATAACAAGCAACTAATATTCACTAAGGCTCTAAATTCTAGTCATTTTCAACATGCCTCTAACAAGTTGGGTTTGTACAACTTGAAGGGGGGTGTTGAAATATCTAATGATTAATTACTAACTATTGTTGTTTGACCTTCTGCAAACGTCTAGTAGTTCTACAGAATTTAAGTATTTTGCAATACACTCAAGAACACTGTTGTAGATTGCTAAGGTTGAAAGAGCATTGAGGATCCATGTAAACATCATCCCTGATGTTCATAGTTGTCTAAAGAACAATAGATCACAGAAAAGAATCATGACGATCATGTTGATATTATACATCAAGTGACTGAGCCTATAGCTCAGATCGGTCAATAGATTATGTTAGTCCTATTAGGAATCATTGTAAATAGCTAATCATTAGCCATACACTTTAGTTTCAAACTAGGAAACTAGCCGTTGCATTTGCAACGGCCAGAATTAGCAGAATTGCTTAAACAATTCCCCCCTCTAACTCATGTATAAAAAGCTCATCATTAATACAAGCACTCACCAGAAATTTCACCTCTGTCCATTTTGGAAGATTGAAGCGAAAAGTTTGGAGAAGTTATACCATTTCTACCAAAATTAGTATAACCATGACCCGTGCATTTGGGATAGTTCATCTCAGAGTAGTCCTTGCCATTTCCAGCATCCAATGAGCTCAACACATCACCTGTAAAAACACTGTCGTTGCAAGGACTTGTTCTGCCAACTCCATTCCTCACCTCCACCTTAGGGTTGTTACTGTCACTAGATTTGGCTGAATTACCACCAAAGATACCAGCAGAAACACTCCTTTTAGATTCACAATAGGGGACACCAGAAGTATTGGACATACAACTACCAGTCACTGCAACAGAATGATCGGCCCCCACATGTTTTGGAACCTCCATTATGTCACGAGGAATACCAGATGTTGAAGGTGCAATTCTCTTCTGAATGGTTGCTACTCGACCTGAAGATGAAAGTCTCTTTACATAGTCTTTTATGTGGACCCCAAGGTGACCATAGAAACGCTGCCTTTCCTTATACATTTTGTTACAAAATTGACACTCGTAGTTTCCATTCTTAACTACCCCTTCCTCAGCCATCAACATTTCGAGTCTAGGTCCCTTTCTCTGATGGGATAAAAACAAGTGATGTAGCAAATAATCCGGCTCATCATAACTCATTGTACATTTATGACATCTGTACTTCATTCTTTTCTGGCAATGCTCGTGATCTACACTCGACAGGGTTGCTTGCTTCTTACATGTAGTAGTCGTAGAAGCAACAGGCCTAGCTGAGTCCCAAGGAGGATTAGGCCAATTATGTTCATCTTCAACCTGCAAGCCATTTTGTTAATGAAATGAACTGACGGGGGAATCTTAAAAACCAAAAACATAGTATAGAAACAGACATACATTCCCACTTTGTAACTTGTCAAACATTTCATTGCTACAACCAGAATGATAAGTGTTCGAAAGCTGGCTCGCATCATGCACTCTAGAGAAAGAATCCAAATAGGATAAAGCTTCATGATAGGATGCAAACTGCTGTCCACCAGGGCTGAATAGAGTCAATTAGCCAAATTAAGAAATCTGGGTAAGAATCACTAAAGCAAAGAGGCAAAATAAACAGACAGGAAAAGATAATGACGAGCAAAACAAAAAAGGGGCAGATCTAGCAGTCAGCCAGTCATGACATAGTAGCCGTAAGAATATCCCACCATGAACTATCTGATACTAAAGTATGTTCAAGCCTCGGACGACCTTAGTTATATTTTCAATAGAAGGCAGAGAAATTTTACAAAGCAAAACTTCAAGTGATGCAACCACATGATGCACAGAATTGAGAAATCTGCGCAAAATCTTTAAAATGGAGAAAATCACCTGAACAAGACCCAAGTACCAAAACGAAATGGTCATATCACAATTCTAAAAAAAATGCCCCCTGCAAACTGAATAACAAAAACTAGTATACATGAACCAGCACTTCAAGAAATTCCTACCGAACTTCAAGAACAGCAGAATTCAACGCCGGGCCTTTCTAGAACAGATGTACCAACTTACAAAAAATAGTCATTCTCACATTCTAGTCCTCTTCTGCAAATACAAGAAAAAAGAAATAAAGAGAAAGGGTAAACCTTATGTAACAGGAGCAAGTCAGCCAGAAGAATGACACCCTCTTCATGAGGCAAAGCTTGATCCTCCACCCACTAGGCAGCCACTGCCCGAGCCGGAAGGCATCCACAACCTTCCTCTTCCTCTTGTTGCTAGCCCACTCCCCTCCCACCCCTGCCAGGAACTCCACCAGCTCGGCCTCAGTACTCATTCCATTGATCCCCCTCTTCAACTCTACCTGGTAGGGGTCCTGCTTCCTGGCCACCAGCCCTAACTCAACCTCACAGTTCCCTTCCCCACCCACATTACTCTCCGCTGAAGCGCCCTTAACCTCATCCCTAACATTGGGAGGTCTCCTCGGGTTCTCGACCTCCCCAGCGACTAGGCCAATCACGTCACTGGAAGGGCGCAACAGCGGGTATTCCCGGTTGAGAATAGGGACTGGGCCAAGGTCGCCAGAACCGTCAAGGGCAGTTCCGTAATTACCACTAATTTCCACGCCACCGGTTCCAGCGTCCTCCTCCTCATCTCCTCGCTCGGCAAAACCGCCAAGGTCAGTTCCGTAATTACATCCAACTTGTCCATCGCGAAACAGGGACTTGAGGAGAGACGCGATCTCGGTGTTATCCTCGTCGAGGGGCTGACTTAGGAATTTTGGCGGCGGAAACGCCGCGCGGGCCGGAGCGAGGCGGAGGCGGAGGCGGGAGAAGGTCTGGCGGCGACTACCGGCTGACTCGTTGAACACGGATTTGTCGATTTTAGGGTTCGCGCGAGAGACGGCGTCGTTTTGGGGGGAGGCGGCGAGGGCGAGGAGATCAGCTTGGGAAAGGAAGCGTAGGTCTATCAGAGGGAGGGAGTTCCGGTGAAGGCGGCGGTTATTGTTCCTCGCCGTTGCGTCCATTAGAGTGTTTCTGTTTACTTATTATTATTATTTTTTGGTTATTGGAGAGAGAGGCTAGACGACAGCGAGAGAAGGGACCCGGGAGATTGTTTGGATTCGGGTTCTGTCGGTCTTGCGGCTATTAGGAGATTCCACACTTTTATTGACATGTTGTTGAGTGTGTTTTTTGAAATAGATTTTATTCAGCAATAATATCCTTCATATATAAATATTAAATTGGAAAGTCCGAGTAACGTAGTACATCAAGGTCTGGTGGATGACATCCGGAAGAAGCGTAGAATGTCTACAAGTTTTGCTAACCTAATCAGCAACCGAGTCTTGCCTTATGGTGATTACGCTAATATTATAAAAAGGTAGACTACTTAAAGAATGTCTAAGATTCTTTATAAGGAGTTCAAGTTCCCAATCAACCAAAGGATCCGGATCACGAGAAAATGTGTGCTAACTCACAGTCCGTCCAGATGGCTGAAGTAGAACTTACAAAAAAGATCTTTGATCATATTGATGGCCAGATGAATGGCTTTGAGTTTGGCCTCTAATGGAGACCTGGCAAAACACGAAAGAGCTCAACCATATAGGTCTGGCAATTGTGGCGATTCCAACAGCGGATGTGAGAGCTGTCCAAGAGTCGTCACAACTGAGCTCACAACACCATCACTTGGGGGAGCCGAAGATGCCTGCAAAAATTTATTACAGTAATCAAAGGTTCTTTTGACAGTGAGCAATGGATCAATATCAATGCCTTCAAAGATAAGTTTGTTTCGAGCAATCCAAATATTCCAACACAAGTACGTCGCAAAGAAAAGTAAATGTATGTTATCAACCGAAGTAAACAAAGCAAACAAAGAGGCTAGTCAAGTGCAAAGGGTTGTAGATGCTTAGGCATGAGTAGAACAATTCAGTGGACTGGCAAACCATGAGGCACGAGCATGTGAGCAATCAAACAACATATGCATAACGAATTCATTAGCATTAAAGCATAATTGTCATATAGTAGAATATGACATGTCTTTTATTCAGATTTGCAGAAGTAGGGATGACATTTTTGGCTAACTTCCAAATAAAGTTTTTAACTCGAGGAGAGATTTTTAACTTCCAAATAGAATTTTAGAAATTCGGGTCAACAGGGGAAGAGCTAGAGCTAGCCAAATTACTAGTCAGAGTCAGGATTTGCTTAGATTTTAGCTCATGGTACCCCATTTAGGTTATATCATCACTGCCTCTGTGGCAGATTTGGACCTTTGAAATAATCACATGTTTAGAGTTAGAAAAGAGAGACTGTAGCAGCTCCTAATTCCAAGTTTTAGAATCTAGTCAAATCAGATCAGCAACATTTGTCAACAAGTTTGGATCAGGTAGGTCACATGAATGCTTGCAAGAGGTAGGTCAGGGATCCAAGAGTCCCTCCAAATATCAGTTGATAAACCATTGCCAATTCTATTCAGAAGGTCATCAGAAAGATGTTTCATACTAGTAAGCAAGCTAGACCAAACCTAGGAGGGTCTACAGCCTCGGCTAGTATGAACCAAATCAGTATTGTGGTGATAGAGTCCTTTAAGAATTTTAGCACAAAGTGAGGTGGGTTTATTGTGAATTCTTCAGGCCTGTTTAGTGAGCAGAGCAATATTAAAGAGGTTTAGGTCTTTAAAACCCAAATCAACAGACATTTTAGAGGTTGAAAGCTTGTCTCAACTAAGCCAATGGATCTTTCTAGTCTAAGAATATCTAGACCACCAAAACTTAGCAATTAGGCTGTTCAATTTAGCACATAAGGTGAAGGGGAAGAGAAGGCATCGCATTGTGAAGCATAGGATGCTCGAGATAACAAATTTGATCAGAATCTCTCTCCCATCCATGTATAGCAATTTTTATTTATAACTAACAGTTTTATCCCTCACTCTATCAAAGATGAACTGAAGAGTATCCTTTTTGGACCTACCTGCAGAAGGAGGGAAGTCCAAAGTATTTTTCATACATCTGCATTTATTTTACCATGTCCATGATATCAGTAATAAGACGTTGTTATCTTCATATTATCACTTTAAAAAGAAGATACTGGATTTCTGGAAGTTAATATCTTGCCAAGTACAAGGAGAGAAGTGAACCATTAGGTTTTTCAGAGTTGTAGCTTTAGAAATACTAGCTTGTCCAAAAAGAAGTGTATCATCAACAAAGAGTATCTGAGTCAGAGTGGGGTAGTTTCTGTTGAAAAAGAGGCCATGGATGAGACCCTGAAATTTAGCATGATTCAAAAAATAAATTGAGGAGTTAGAGATAAATAGAAATAATACCCCTATAGGATTGGAACCAAGGCATAGCTTGACCATTGAAGAGAATGATGTATGATGCAGTTCTGATGCAACTCATGACACATGAGACCCATTTAGGAGGGGAAAGCCAAGTTTTCAGAGGAAACTTTCTAAAAACTGCTAGTTGACCAGGTCATAAGCCTTTTTAAGATCCAACTTAATTGCCATAGAGAGATTAGATTTCGTAGGGGAGGTCTAGAGAAAGTGAAAGGCTTCATGAGCAATCACAATGTTATCATGAATGTACATATTCTTCACAAAAGCTCCTTACAAGTCATCAATGATGGAGTCCATCGAAAGTTTAAACCTATTTGCTAGAACTTTGGAGTAGACTTTGCAAGAAAAATTACAAAGTCTAATCGGCCTGAAACCATGGATGCCAGATGGGTTTGACTTCTTTGGAATGAGACAGATAAATGTTCTATTGAGTTCAGTAGGAACATATAAGGAGTCAAACAGGTTTCTGACCGAAGTAATAAGATCACCAGAGACAATGTCCCAATACTTTTGAAAAAAAAAATCTTAGAGTAACTAACATGACCACATGCCCTTGTTCCACCTATTTTAAAAGATTTGATCTCATCACAAAAGAGAGGTTTAGTTAATTCACCAGCCATCAGTAGGGAGACCAAAGGTAGGATAAAATCAAGAATGGAAGAAGCATCAGAGATGGGGGCATCCCTGTAGAGAGAGCAAAAGTGGTTATGAACAAGAGTCCTCAGTTGGCCAACAGCCTCAATCCAAAGGCCATAGTTATTTTGGAGTTTGATGATCTGATTACTCTACTCCTCTAGATGGCAGAGGTATAAAAAAATTTATATTTTGGTCACCCCACTTGAGCAACCTAAGCCTAGAACTTTGGTGCCAGCAGATTTTTTCTTGCTCTTGAAGAAGAGCAAGTTCTCTTTTGATGGTGAGTTCATAATATTTATATTGTCGAGCGTGTGTAATGGGTTGGATTCTCTCCAGCTTAGCCACAGAGAGTTCTATTTCACCTATTTTCATTCTTATTTTTGCACCAGGACAGCAAACCACTAGTTACCAGCCAATTTTCTTTTTAAATCTAATAGTAAGGTGGTCATAAATAGGGCAAAGCCAAGAGCCCTCAATAATTTACCTACAACCAATCTCATTGGTCCATGCGATGAGATTCATTGACACTCGGGTGATAGCAGATCTATCACCACCGAGAGAGGTGTAGTTGAGGAAAGAGAAATTAGATTTCATTTTTGCTGGGTTTATCCCCGAAACAGGGTCTAGATTGATGAGAAATGGGCCCTTAAGTTTTTCCAGTAGGCCCATATGAGGGCTTTACTGGGCCTAACTAGAAATCAGCCCAACACCAGGTAAGTCGATTAGTTACAATCCAAAGGGAAGCCAAAACTAGCCATTGGCTGAATAGATTTTGTCCCATCCTCAGAGTGGGCAACAGTAGCAATGGTATTCAGAATGGGGGGGAAGGGTGCGGGATAACCCCCATTTTTAATTTCAGCTCAGCACTTATGAGATCACGAAGATCTTTCTTGGCTAATACGATGAGAATGGCCATCACCTCTGAATAGTCTCCCACCCGGTCCATACCATCCAAAGGGGAAGGCGAGAGGGCAAAAGGCAGCCGGATAAAAGGCAGCGCTAGTAGGCTCACCTGACCAAGCGCCCATCGAAGGAACCTCATTGAGATTCAGAATAGGAGCCAGAGAAGAGCTACCAGGGGCCGTCTCCAGTTGAAGTACATGCAGAAATGGCAGAGAGTTATTCTTGGAAGGCATGGCACGACAAAAGTCGGGCTTCTCCTAGGACTTCTTCCCCGGATAGACCAGATTTACCTTTATCTAAAGATCGTATGGGAGGTCAATGGAATGAAGGTAACAAAGCCAAGCCAAGTGGACACCATCTTAGGTACAAGAAAGAGAGGAGTGTGTGATAACACCACATAAAAATAAAACTCGGGTAGTGCCTCTTACTGGAAATTAATTTGCCATATTTTTAGATTCTTGGCAAGAATGTGAAAGCCAGTGAGCAACAGGAAGGAGACCAGAACAAGCACCTTAATCCTCAAGATTGCCTCATTGACAGGGGTAACGAGGTCATATTCATCAACCAGAAGGAGCTTATGGAACTAAGCTCTAATAAGCTCATCGGTGGCCTTGTTGATGAGTTTCCTAGGTAGGTCGTATACCTGTACAAAAAATTCAGATATAGAGAAGTCGATACTCTTCCAGGAGACACAAGCATCCCACTCCTTGAGGATGAGGTGCTGGTCCGAGATGGACCAGGGAGTGTGGTGGAAAGCCCTTGTGTTTGTTTGCCTCATTCTTGAAGATAAATGAGTAAATGTTTGTGGCAAAAAGGCCTCTACTCTAGATACGTACCAGCCGCTCTGACGTGACTAGTATTTGGCCACACGCCTCCTCAGTATGAAGACCTTGCCAGGTGGAGGATGAACCAGGCTTCAGCTATAACCGATTGAGATTACTACAATCCTTGCCATATCTGCTAATTAAGACTCGTGTCCAGAGAGCATTCTGAGATTGATGAGTCTCCATGACAGTTTGGCAAAGGATGCCAAATTGACACGCTGCATTGATGAAACCACGAATGGTTACAATCTTTTCCTAATGCACACATTTTATATTAGGCCGTCAGATTCATCCAACGGCAATAAGAACAGTAAAGATCACCCTTCTAAGGTTCTCATAAAAACAAATTGCTGCCCAACAAATGCATATGGTTTTCCCGAAAAGTTATGCTTGTGATCTTTATAAAGTACAACTAGCAACTTGCTAGACAATTGCTCCGATTCTATTGAAACTCTATTAAAAAATTGGAAGACAATTTTTTGAGCATAATAGAATTTAAATTCTATATCTTTTTAAAATTTAACACTATATGTTATTAGTCTACATGTATTTTGACAACATGAGAAGACAGTTGCCACCTAAGTTCTTCCAATATAGTTTAAATAGCCGACTCGAATTTGGATTACACACATTGTGGAACCATGACAATTTAAGAAAAACAGTACCAGTTCTCTCGATATTCTGGGTTCGGACAAGAAAGAAAGAACATAGGTGACAAAACCAAAAAAAAAAAGGTGACAAGAAGGCTCGCCTAGGGTACGGTCCTGAGACTCCCGGCGGCGACCCAATTGCCCTTTGAGAACCGGCAGACTGCGATGTTTCAGTGGGTAGCTGGATGGGAGAAACTTCAGTCCACTTGCTTCCTCTCTCATTCTACGCTCCGTAGAGTTTCTATCCCCTCTCTTCGCTCAAGGACGCTCAGCTTCTCTTCTTCTTCCTCCTCCTCCTCCTCCTCCATGGACAGCCATAACCCAAGTCCTGCATTGTCCTGTCGTTCCTCTGGCGAGCCTCCTCCTCCTCCCAGGTTCCTATCTTTTGACCTCTTTTTGGCCCTACCCAGATGGAATTCCGGTTCCTTTTTGTTGCGGTAACGACTGAGTTCCCTTCGTTGTATTCTAATGTGAAGTAGGAGTGATGTTTTGTCTGTGTATGGACCATCCAAGACGATAGTTGGTGTACTTGGAGGGGGCCAATTGGGTCGTATGCTCTGCCAGGCAGCTTCCGAGATGGCTATCAAAGTGATGGTCTTGGACCCACTTGAGAATTGCCCCGCTAGTGCTCTTGCTCACTGGCATATGGTTGGGAGCTTCGAAGATAGCGCCACCGTTCAGGAGTTTGCGAAAAGGTTTACATCTTCTCGAGGCCCCCGGCTGGTTCTGGTTGATCCGAGATTTGTGAACTGACGAGCTTTACTTTTGTTGTTGCTGATTAGATGTGGAGTATTGACTGTGGAAATCGAGCATGTCGATGTTGATTCTCTGGAGAAGCTTGAACAACGAGGAGTTGATTGCCAACCAAAAGCTTCTACCATTAGAATTATTCAAGTATGTGGTTATTTTCCTACCTAATGTTGGTATTCACTTTGCTTAAAGATGGCTTCCCTGTTCCGATTCTTCGGATTAGAACACTGTTTTTTATATGAGTGATTTATGATTCATCGTTAGGATTCAATATCGTTAGTGTTGAATCCTAACATTTGTATAGCTAACCTAGTTTACCTGTTATATTTACCGTAATATCTTTATTTTTGTTTTGGGACCCATATGATTAGGATTGTTTGACGAATTTAAGCTATATGGACTTATCATTTGCAGGATAAATATCTCCAAAAGGTCCATTTTTCTCGGCATGGAATTCCCCTCGCAGAGTTTATGCAGGTAAATGGCTGTCGGTTGAAACTGTTGTCCGATTTTTCATTGTGCTCAAGGGATTTGATGTCCAATGTAACTGGGACAGATTGATGATCTAGATGCTGCTAGGAGAGCTGGTAACATGTATGGTTATCCTCTTATGATTAAGAGTAGAAGGCTGGCTTATGACGGGCGTGGAAATGCTGTTGCTAACAGTGATGATGAGCTTACTTCAGCTATAGCTGGTAAGGTGTGCCTTGTCAAAGGTGGATATTTGCTTTCTAATCTTTGCATATTTGTTGTCCAATGCTCCTACTTCAACAATGTAAATAATAAACCTACTAACTCTAACTTTCTTCGATTCCGCACTTGAAGGGAAAGTAAATAATGGGGCACCATGTGTTCTATGGCTTTGTCAAGGATTCTTGCTTAATATCAATATTAAGATTTTAATCTCTCTTCACAGCTCTTGGGGGAATTGATCACGGTCTCTATATTGAGAAGTGGGCACCATTTGTGAAGGAATTAGCTGTAATTGTGGCAAGAGGGAGAGACAATTCCATCTCGTGTTTTGATGTTGTGGAAACTGTTCATAGGTAGGCACAACTTAGTAATTTGGAATCTACTTCCCTCTGATTTGAATTGCACATTTTTTGGTTCAGTTGATTGTTATTATTGAAGCTTTTATCTGAATGAAGTTTCATGAGTCTTGCAGGGACAACATATGCCATACAGTCAGGGCACCTGCTAATATGCCATGGAAGGTGAGGAAACTTGCCACTGATGTTGCTCAGAAAGCTGTCACTTCTCTCGAGGGCGCTGGTATATTTGCCGTGGAGCTGTTTTTGACAAGTGACAATCAGGTCGAAAAAATATGTGTGGCCTCCTTGATTTTTCTCAGCTTCATCTTCTCTGTTTATATTTGCACTTCATTTACTGACCGCAGTTGTTCGTCAACAGATATTACTGAATGAGGTTGCTCCTCGGCCTCATAATAGCGGCCACCATACCATAGAGTCTTGTTATACATCACAGTTTGAACAGCATTTGCGTGCTATTATGGGGCTTCCACTTGGAGATCCATCAATGAAAACTCCGGCTGCTATCATGTACAATATTCTGGGTGAAGACGAGGTGAATTTAATTTTTTGCTGCTTTGGGTTATGCATTTTCACCTTAAATTTTTTACAGAATTCCATCATGTTTCATTCAGTTTTTTCTCTCGTCTATTAGACTTGATCACGGTACAGTTCTGCTAGACGAGCACAAAACTACAATCAGTTTCAAGGCTTTTCATTATTCCATTATTTTTCTAAATTCAACTGTTTCAAAAATGTTAGCTATATTGAATTGGATTCTAGATATTCTTTTTTCCTCTTTTAGGGTGAATCGGGTTTTCGCATAGCCCGTCAGCTGATTGGAAGGGCATTGAGCACCCCAGGGGCAAGTGTTCATTGGTATGATAAAGGTAAATCCGCACAGTTCAATTTGTCTGGCCACAAAGACTGAACAGATGAGACAACTGTCAGCAAAGTTCCTCTCACTTCTTTTCCACTCTCTCATTCTTATAACCATGTTACAGAAATGCGAAAGCAAAGGAAGTTGGGCCACATTACTATAGTTGGTTCTTCGATGGGGATTTTGGAAGCACGAATGCAATCAATTCTGAATAGTGGAAGCTCTGTGAGTCACCCGGCAGGTAAATTTTGCTTCTCTAAAGACAACTTGTTGTGACAGCTTTGTAATCTCCAGCATGTATGCTTATTGGACAAAAGCTTGAACTTATTCCTCAGTTGCTTAAAGGAAAGTTCTTTTTTTTGTGTGACATTTTGTTTTTTTTTAATAAGTAGAATCTTGTCACAACCATGGTTTGATCCCTGGTCATTCCAAGCCAAATCCCCGCCCCTCCTTTATACCGTTAGTGCACTGCACCATTGGTTTGTGTGGCATTTGTGGATTAAGTTTCTAACAATGCAATTTGCCGGACTTCAAAATATGAGCTTTAACCCCAACTTTGCACATTGTTTGCTCCTCAAATTCTGCCTTTGTGGTTAAAATAAGAAAATCTCTCTTGTTTAATGTTCAAAAATTGATGATGCCTGCTTCTATTTGATGTTGTTTCAATTGGTTTTGATGAGTGCAGCAATTCCTCGTGTTGGGATAATTATGGGTTCTGATTCGGATCTTCCTGTTATGAAGGATGCTGCAAAGATTTTAGACATGTTTAGTGTACCTTATGAGGTGATTGACCAAAACCGCTCATTTTTTAATTATTTTTTTGTGTCTGATATATTACACCAGCTTAGTTGTTAATTTGGCTCCCACAGGTTAGAATAGTATCCGCTCACCGTACTCCTGAAATGATGTTCTCTTATGCATCACATGCACGAGGCAGAGGCATTCAAGTAATCATTGCTGGTGCTGGTGGTGCAGCTCATTTGCCAGGCTAGTTGTGACAAATTCTACTCTCCTAGTAAATTCCTTTCAACATCGTTCAGTTTTGTGCTCACTCGTCTACCATCTTCTTTTGTCAGGTATGGTAGCATCACTAACTCCGTTACCTGTTATCGGCGTTCCGGTGCGTTCTTCTTCACTGGATGGCATGGATTCACTCTTATCAATCGTACAGGTATACACTTAGTTCTTAACTCCTACTAATCTCTTGAGCAAACTTGTGGATATAGTGTGGTTGTATCCTCAAAATTTGCCATGATGCAGATGCCAAGGGGTGTCCCTGTTGCAACTGTCGCAATTAACAACGCCACAAACGCCGGTCTCCTCGCTGTGAAGATGCTCGGGGTTAGCGATGCTGATCTATTAGAAAGGTGAATAGAACTCTCTGAACCCGACACGAAATATTCGGATCGACTGCAACTAACTAGTGTTGTTATGATACAGAATGAGCCAGTATCAAGAAGACACCAGAGACGAGGTCACGAAGAAGGCAGAGAAACTACAGGCTGATGGCTGGGAATCTTACTTGAGCCCTTGATGACCGTCATTAGAACGGACTAATCGCGTTTAGTTACAGCTTAGAACAACTAACCAACCCATTTTCACCCTCAATTAGAAGGCCATTGCAGTTTGGTTTCCATTCCTCCTGCCCTTGATCCTTGTAATGCTTATGCTGGGTATGGAATTTCTGCTGTGAGCTTTTTAAGAGAAATGTCCACCACAATTTTGTTGCAATTTTATTTACAACCACAATTTTGTAATGTGAAGTTTTTTATACTATGTGGTTCTTTATTAGTATGCCTTATTTTATTGAACTCGACCACAAGGTATATTTGCAATATACTTTTATTATATTTTTAATAAAAAATATATAGAACATGTACAATTCACATACCGTAATATTATTGTACTGTACTGTAAACTAACATTGATACGAAATAATGAGACATACACAAAAAAATATTATATATGTTCATGCACTATATACATTTTTTTTCAGTCTCTGTATTTAGAGTCAACTATTGTTAAACCATATTTATGGAGATGTCCTCTCAATAATTTTTTTAAATTCGTAAAATTTGAAACTAAAATTTAGTTAAGTGATGCGCTATATACGGTGGACCTTCACTTACGTACAGAATCACAATCCACCAGACCCATTTCAACAGAATAAGCTACATCCAAAGGAATCATTTAGTTTGTTTTTGTTAGAATTAAATCATTGAATTTCTTGGTTACCATAATGTCCGCCATTTTTCAACCAAAGGACTCTTCATTTTTCTCAAGGATTTCGATATATATGGATAATTTACTCTTCAAATAGGGTGAGGTGATAACTCTATTATAGGACACATACATTCTTGTGGTGGGCAAATATTCGTTACAGGTCACAGATCCATAATATGTTATGTCGGAATTTTTTGGGATTAGATTATACCGACGTCAGCTTTTTTTTAAGAGAAGGCTAGTGTCTAGCACACATATTATATTTTTTAAATATAAAAGTATCATTCTTCTTGGATAAAAGATACCCACGGTCAATACATTTTTTGACTAATTTTAGTCCACAGTTAATAATTTCGATCGAAAATTTTCCTAGACAAGGTAATTTGAAATTGTAAAAATATTCATTTTTTTTCTCACCCTCTTTAGTCTTTCCTTCCTCTTATGTCTTCCATTTTTCTCTTTCTTCGGCAAGATAGTGCCAACCTTCGAATAAATAGTCCCGCTAAAAAACTCTCCTCCTGTAGGGCTTCTCTCACTTGTAAACTGTCCCAAGACTCTTCATGAATCTACACATTGCCCCTACATACATACATACAACTACACATCATCGTACACGCCGCCTATGTTGGGTATGGAGACTTCGTACTATACGGAGTTACTGTTTACGCGTTGAATATACGGAGTTACTGTTCACATGTTGACTGGGTACTATTCATCCGCGGCCAGAAATGTGATTTCTGGTGGACGATTTTGCCCCTGCCGACACCAAATAGTCCTAGGCTGTGGGCACTATAAATACCCACCTCTCAGTCACTATTCCTGCATCTTCTTCCTTGTGTAGAGAGAGAGAGAGAGACAGAGAGAGAAGAGGAGAGAGAAACACCATTGTTGAGCGAGTGAAGCTCTAGAGTGTAGATCGAGCTTGATATAGTGAAATCTCCTGGCTTGGTACGCCCCCGGACGTAGATCGGTTTAGATCGAACCGGGTGACCAAATTTTTGTGTCGTATTCTTGTGTGCGTGAGTTTCCTTTGTGTTTGTCATCGATCTCTAGCTCCGGTATTGTTCGTGTGGTGTTTGGGGCCCTCGTGTTTCCCAACAATTGGTATCAGAGCCCGGGTTTAGGGCGTGGTGGGAGCAATCACGATGGGTGATGTGAGATCGCCCGTGGAGAAGTTCGATGGCGTCGATTATGGCTTCTGGAAGATGCAAGTAGAGGACTACTTGTATGGCAAAGATTTGCACTTGCCCCTTGATGGGAAGAAGCCAGAGGACATGAAGGAAGAGGAGTGGAAGCTCCTAGATCGGAAAGCGATGAGCGTGGTGCGCTTGTCTTTGTCTAGGAACGTGGCCTTGCACACAGTAAAGTCAAAGACCACGAAGGAGATGTTGGAGACGTTGTCCGAGATGTACGAGAAGCCATCGGCGGCCAACAAGGTTCACTTGATGAGGAAGTTGTTCAACCTTCGGATGGCGGAGGGTACGATGGTGACCAAGCATCTTCACGAGTTCAATGCAACGATAGCCCAATTGAGCTCGGTTAAGATCGACTTCGATGATGAGGTACAAGCCCTAATTTTACTAAGTTCTTTACCCGATAGTTGGAATGGCACGGTCACGGCAGTGAGTGCCTCGGCGGGGAAAGTAACGCTCAAGCTAGATGAGGTGAGGGATTTGATTATGAGTGAGGAGATTCGTAGAAAGGAATCCGGAGTAGCCTCGAGTTCAGCTTTGAGCATGGGTAACAGGGGAAGGTCTGAGAATAAGTGGAAGGGGAAGAAGGACCGGGGTAGGTCAAGATCTAAATCGAAGGGTGGTCCGAAGAAGGACAAGAGCTCGGTGCAATGTTGGAATTGTGAACAATATGGTCATTTCAGAGATCAATGCACGGCACCAAAGAAGGAAAAATCTGCAAATGCGACAACGGAAGATCACGGGGATGCGTTGATCTTGAGTGTGAGCAGTCCATTGGAGGAGTGGGTATTGGATTCGGGAGCATCATTTCATTCTTGTAGCGATGCAGGGATGATGGAGAAGTATGTCATAGGTGATTATGGCAAAGTCTATCTAGCGAATGATGACCCTTTAAAAATTGTGGGCATGGGAGATGTTCGGATCAATACTCCTAATGGATCTTTGTTGTTGTTGAAAGGGGTGAGGCATATTCCTGGGTTGAAGAGGAATTTGCTATCCGTGGGGCAACTAGATGATGAAGGTTACACAGTGACCTTTGGTTGCAAGACATGGAAAATTACCAAAGGAGCTAGGGTGGTGGCTCGAGGTTTGAAGGAGGGTACTTTGTATATGACGAAGAACACCAATGAGAGCATTAATGTTGCAGGTGCAACGGATGATGCAGATTTGTGGCATAGTCGCCTTGGCCACATGAGTGAGAAGGGAATGAGGGTGCTATGCTCGAAGGGGAAGCTTCCAGGCCTCAAGACAGTGGAAGTGGAACTCTGTGAGGATTGTGTTTTCGGGAAGCAGAAGAGAGTGAGTTTTTCGAGAGCTGGCAGATCTCCAAAGGAGCAGAAGCTTGAGTTGGTCCACATCGATTTGTGGGGACCAGCACCAGTGGCATCCTTGGGTGGTTCGTTGTATTACATGACCTTTATTGATGATTCTACAAGGAAGCTGTGGGTGTACTTCTTGAAACATAAGTCTGAAGCCTTTGATGCCTTCAAGAAGTGGAGAGCCCTTGTGGAAAATGAGACAGGTCTCAATGTGAAGTGTTTGAGATCTGACAATGGTGGAGAGTATGAGCTCCAAGAGTTCAAGGATTACTGTGCAGCAAATGGGATTCGCATGGAGAAGACAGTAGCTGGAACCCCCCAGCAAAATGGCATCGCAGAGAGGATGAACAGAACAATCAATGAGAGAGCTAGGGCCATGCGACTGAAGTGTGGCTTACCAAAGATGTTTTGGGCGGATGCAGTGAACACCGCGGCTTTCTTGATCAATAGAGGACCATCAACTCCTTTGGATAATGGGATACCGGAGGAGGCTTGGAGTGGGAAGGAGGTTGATCTTTCTTACCTTCGAGTATTTGGTTGTGTGTCATATGTTCATATTGATGCAGGTGATAGGAGCAAACTGGATGCTAAGTCCAAAAAGTGCACATTCATTGGATATGGTGGAGATAATTTTGGTTTCAGGTTTTGGGATGAGAAGAACCGCAAGGTTATCAGAAGCCGAGATGTCATATTCAATGAGAAGGTTTTGTACAAGGACAGGGGGAGTGTATCCGACGAGGTGGGTTCTAGCAGTGAGGTGATTGAGTTAGACATCTCGAACTCAGGTGGGAGCAAAAGGGCACAAGATGGCCAGGTGGCCGAGGAGGAAGCGGAACCAAGTTCTCCACCACCATTGGTTCCGGTAAGGAGGTCCACAAGACAACGTGGGTCTCCAGATAGGTATTCGCCAGCTAATTTCTATCTCCTATTAACTGATGGAGGAGAACCAGAAGATTTTGCAGAGGTTCAGAAGAGTGGACAAGTGGAAGCTTGCAATGGATGACGAGATGAAGTCATTGAGGAGTAACATGACTTGGGAACTAGTCCAACTCCCTAAAGGCAAGAAGGCACTGCAAAATAAGTGGGTATATAGAGTTAAGCAAGAGGCGGATGGCACCGAGCGTTACAAGGCAAGACTGGTTGTGAAGGGATTTCAACAGAAATATGGTATAGATTTTACTGATGTTTTCACTCCTGTTGTGAAGCTGACCACTATTCGTATGGTGTTGAGTATGGTAGCTTCAGAGAATCTGATGTTGGAGCAGATGGATGTGAAGACAGCATTTCTCCATGGTGATCTAGAGGAAGAGATCTACATGGTACAACCAGAGGGATACTTGTCAGATGGTAAAAGTGAGCTTGTGTGCAGGTTGAGGAAGAGCTTGTATGGCTTGAAGCAAGCTCCAAGGCAGTGGTACAAGAAGTTTGATGGGTTCATGCATGAGATTGAGTTCGTGCGCTGTGAGGCTGATCATTGCTGCTATTTCAAAAGATTTGACAATAGCTATATTATCCTTCTGCTTTATGTTGATGACATGTTGATAGCAGGCGCCAGTGCTCGGGAGGTGAGCAAGGTGAAGAAGCAATTGTCTGAGAGGTTTGCCATGAAGGACTTGGGGGAGGCTAAGCAAATCCTTGGGATGAGGATTGAGAGGAATAAGGCTGATGGGAAGCTGTTTCTCTCACAGGCTGAGTACATTGAGAAGGTGTTGAAGAGGTTCAACATGCAAAAGACCAACCCCAAGTTGACTCCTTTAGGTGGGCACTTTATGTTGTCCAAGAAGGATTCGCCTAAGAGTAAGGCGGAGAAGGCTCAAATGGAGAAGACTCCTTATGCATCGGCAGTCGGAAGCTTGATGTATGCTATGATTTGCACAAGGCCAGACATAGCACATGCGGTAGGAGTAGTGAGCAGATTCATGAGCAATCCAGGTGAGCAGCATTGGATCGCAGTGAAGTGGATCCTTGGTTACTTGAGAGGTACTACTAAGAAGGCCCTGTGCTTTGAGGGCAAAGATGTGAAGCTGACAGGCTATTGTGATGCAGACTTGGGGTCCAATGATCATGATGGCAAGAGGAGCACTAGTGGTTATGTGTTCACACTGGGAGGGACAGCGATATCTTGGGCTTCCAGGTTGCAAAAGGTTGTGGCTTTGTCAACCGCAGAAAGTGAGTATGTGGCTGTGACAGAAGCAAGCAAAGAGATGGTATGGTTGCAAAACTTCTTGGGAGAATTGGGCAAGGAGCAAAGTGAAAGTGTGCTCCACAGTGATAGCCAAAGTGCGATACACTTGGCTAAGAATCCCGCATTCCACTCAAGGACAAAGCACATTGAGTTGAAGTATCACTACATTCGAAGTCTATTGGAGAGGAAGATCTTGCAACTTGAGAAGATTGACGGGAAAGTGAATCCCGCGGATATGTTGACTAAGGTGGTTACCTTAGAGAAGCTGAAGCTTAACATGGCTTCAGCGGGTCTAGTAAACTAGAGAAGAGACCCGGCGTACCAAGCAGTGAAGAGGAGAAGGAGGTCATCAAGTGAATGGTGACAAGTGTTGAGGTCAGTCTCCAGGTGGGAGATTGTTGGGTATGGAGACTTTGTACTATACGGAGTTACTGTTTACGCATTGAATATACGGAGTTACTGTTCAACATGTGAACAGCGGCCAGAAATGTGATTTCTGGTGGACGATTTTGCCCCTACCGACACCAAATAGTCCTAGGCTGTGGGCACTATAAATACTCACCTCTCAGTCACTATTCCTGCATCTTCTTCCTTGTGTAGAGAGAGAGAGAGAGACAGAGAGAGAAGAGGAGAGAGAAACACCATTGTTGAGCGAGTGAAGCTCTAGAGTGTAGATCGAGCTTGATATAGTGAAATCTCCTGGCTTGGTACGCCCCCGGACGTAGATCGGTTTAGATCGAACCGGGTGACCAAATTTTTGTGTCGTATTCTTGTGTGCGTGAGTTTCCTTTGTGTTTGTCATCGATCTCTAGCTCCGGTATTGTTCGTGTGGTGTTTGGGGCCCTCGTGTTTCCCAACAGCCTAGTGTTCTTCAGCTTCATATCTGGACTCGCCCTTGGTCTCCTTCCTTCCTCCAGGAAGCTAAGCAACTTAAAAAGGGCCCCTTCGATTCCCATTCCTCAGCTCAATAAATCGGACCTTGCCTCCCCTGACTTCGTGCTGTCCACAAGTTTCTCTCTCCAAAACTTTTTAAAGTTTTCGTGGCGAGGGCCAGCGTTGCCAAATCACGGGCTATTATCCCTGATGAACAAGATGTGGGTGAGCTGAGCTGCACACAAATGTTTTCTCTTCTACTTTCAAGAACCAAGTTGATAAGAACAAAGCTATTGATCATACTCCCTGGTCCGTTTCAGACCAGCATCTGGTTCTGAAAGAGTTGAGATTCTTGCGTCCTTTGGACTAGCGTGGATTTCACTCTCACTTACTTTTCGATGTTTCAAAGTAAGTGAGAACCTCATAAATATTCTAAATAACATTTCCAATGTACAAAATAGGGTAAGTTTCTTATTCATCCAAGTAATTTACTTTCGATACTTGAAAACATCCAACCGATAATTATAATAAAAAATCAATGTCTAAAATCACGTAATGCCATCAAACTAGCTCAAACTTTATATTCCTTGGTCCATTATTAGGTTACCCACATGTTTATAATCCATATAGAAATATTTTATGGTCAGAAGTATGCTTAAGGATCTATTTTACCAACCGAACCCACACCGAACACAAGGTAATCCCAATCACTTCTAACATTGACAAACAACCCATATAACTCAATATCATACAAAATCAAGTTCATATCTTCACCTACTTAATCACTTCTAACATTGACAAACAACCCATATAACTCAATATCATACAAAACCAAGTTCATATCTTCACCTACTTAATGCTTCCATGTTTTATGAAAATTCTAATTCCAAGCAGAAACACACTTACAGTCCAATCTTTCTCAACGTGTTTGCTAATCTTTCCTCTTGGTCTTTTCTTCTTTCTCTCTTTCCTTTCAATTTCTGCCTTGTTTTTATTTTTGTCCTTCTTAATACATATATTTCTGATCTTTTAAAGTGGCTGGAAGGTAAGTCACTTCTTCCTTCACTTATAACATGGTGTTGCCAAGTGAAAATATATGATTGGTTGCCTCCTCCATTGTCCAATAAAAACTCACCTTCATATGTTACTTATTTGACAAATCTCAAAATATTTAATTTGTAGATCTATGTCTTATCTTTTCATGCAATTTTTAATCATCTCATTTGGATTCCAAATGAATAAGTAATGATCAATTTATCACACCATATTTAGAACTGACTGATGTAGTATGAACAGATCCATTTCTTCCAACTATCATCGAAACTCTATTTGCATAGAAATGTTATTCTAAATCATATCCAATATCAATACGATTAAGTATACTTCATTAAAGTTAAAAATTTTAGACAAAAGAGTAGGATATTACGTTCTTCTAGAGATCATAAGTAATTACATTCTTGTGTTGCATTAGAACACATCACAAACCCACTCTTAAAGCATCACAATAAACTGCATATTTTTTTGATCTTGAAGGTAGAACCAATACCAACATATGAGTCAACTAGTGGTTCAACTTATAAGCTACATCACTCTTAGTCAAAACATGTCTCAGAACTAATGCACTTTGCATCCAAAACTAAATTATAGAAAATTTGACAAATACTTAGTCCACATATCATAGTGATTGATCGTCTCACTCCGTAGATGTAGGTCAGTTAACCACTTATATCACGTGTCCTCGTTATTCATATATCTCTCTTGTTATTGCTAAGAGAGTATTAAATCGCTTTGGTTATCCTAACAATAACCACCAGCACGGCCATCACATGAGAATCACTGACCATCTCGTTACACAAGGATGTGAGAATGTCCTGAAAATGAACTTTGAAAGACAGACCTGACCACATCGCACACTCAGAGAAACTCATGGCAATAAAAACGGCAATATAGTAGGCAAGTTAATTTTGAAAATGATCATGTATGTGTTTGGTTGTAGTTTATTACAAAACATGTAATTCGAATCATATTTCAAAATAAAAGTTTTAATAATTTATTTCTACTCGTAAGATTTAAAGATTAGAGAATCAAACTTTAGTCATGTCTCGCTCCTATATGAATGGCAATGCCATTGGGCTCAAAGTAAAAATTCAACGATGGGCCTAAACGGAAGCCCAATTAAGATCAGACCTGAACTTAATATAAGTTTAAGTTCGCTTTTTATAGAAATTTGAAGGAAAAATTACTCTCAAGTTCTTCGGATTTATTTAAATATACTTAAAAGTTCTCTCTGTTTGTAAAATACACACCAACGCTCTTCGTGTTTGATTTTATTGTACTTTTGGGTCCCTAAATAAATTTTTTTCTTTTTTTCATTAAAATAAAGAAAATACCCTTAGAACAAAAAATAAAAAATATGCTTACATCATGTCCTCTTCTTCCTTCGTCGTCTCTTCAACACGAAACCGTAGAAAGCTCTAAGCTAAATTTAGAAAAGAGAAAATAACAAAAAGAATCAATCATCCGAGGTGAAGGAGATCTTCCGGGCTTGTATCCTTCTTCATTAAATGCCAAAACCCGAGAAGGAGCAACCATGGTGGAAATTTCATTTCTCAAGAGCAAAACGCCACCGTTGGAGATGGCCCAGCTCCTCGTCATTTTGCACCACCCTCATCTTCTTGTACTCGAGGACGGCGGCGAGGTACTCGAGGATGCCGTTGGTCAGGGCTGTTGTCCCTAATTTCAAATCGTCCCTAACTTCAAAAGTCTCAATTTTTGTTGCTTTTTAATAAAAATGGTGCTTGAGATGTGGGTCTTAAAGAAACCTAGTCTGGGTGCCTCTAGAACCTCTTAGAGCTCTGGGAGAAGACGCTGTCTCCGACACGGTTTGCAAGAAAGGCAGAGTAAAGGGATTGGAGAGGGCGGGACGACGTCGTTTTGGTGGTGGAGAATGAGTGGAGAAGATAGAGCACACGATGGTGGCCATAAACGGTGGAGTCCATAAGGAAGGGCCCAGAAATCATCCTCTTCCTCCACGGCTTCCCGGAGCTATGGTACTCGTCCTCTCCGCCCGCAGGTACCGCTGCATTGCCCCTGACCTCTGTGGGTTCGGCGGCACCGACGCTCCGATGCCGGCAAGCCAGTACAACTCACTCAACGTGGTCGGGGACCTGGTGGGAATGCTGGACGAGCTGGGGACCGAGAGGGTATTCTTGGTAGGCCACGACCATCTTCTTCGTCGTTCTTGATCTTGGGGTTTTTTAATTTCTTGAGTTTTATTTTGTTCTTGGTTGTTTTTGAACTTGGATTTAGTTAGAAATTGGTTTAATTGAAAGTTTGTTTAGTTGGAAGCTGTTCTTCTTCTTTAGGTTATTAAATCGTTGAAGAAGAATGAAGAAATGATGATGTCACTGGCTAGGAGGAAGAAGAGGGGATGATGTCAGCAATTTTTCTATTTTGTGTTCTAAGGGTATTTTGGTCATTTTATTGACAAAATGAAAAAAGGAGTTGCTAACATGCGCCAGGGACCCGAAAGTATAATAAAATCAAACAAGAGGGACGTCGACATGTATTTTACAAACAGGAGAGACTTTTAAGTATATTGAAGCTCTGAAAGACTTGAGAGTAATTTTTCCAAATTTGAAACTCTCTCTGTACACGAACCTGTACTTATCCCTCGCCTAACCAAAATCCAAAAGCTTATACCAAAAAAATGCAAACGACCCTCAGATTTTTGGAGTTTGACGAAATCACTAGTAGGATTTTTTTTTTCAAAATCTTTCTTTTCGTCCTCCAAATTTTGTAAAATAGAACTCTCAGATGCATGGTTCCGATTCCAGATACTATTTCTGGCAAAATTAGACCTAGAAGGAGCAAAATGCCCGTTAGTTAAAAAATAATAAAAATTTTATCTTTCCTCTCTCTTCCCCTCGCTCTCGTCTCTCTCTTCCCCTCCCCTCTCTCTCTTCTCCTCCAGTCCACACCATTGTCGTCACTAACCTTCAACCTGGCTGAACACGTAAACCCCAGCTGCCCACCCACACCACGCTCTCCTTCTCTCCGAACAAAATCAAAGGGAGCCCGACGCTAGCCAGTTGCAGACAAATGAAGGACGACGGCGGGATCTGCATCTAAGGCGTTCCAATTGGATAATACTGGATTCGGGTCTTCATATACCGCTTCCTTGAATGTCGTCATAACACAGATTCCTTCTAATATTTGGACTGATTTCGGGAAAATTTTAGGTGAATGTACAGTCTGTTTGGAAACTTAAAAAATAATGGGAATTGAATCAATTTCCTGAGTTTTGAAAAGTTGAGTGTGTTTGGAACTAATTTCACTCTAGAAAGTGATTCCATTCCGGTCCCAAACTCTGGATTTAAAATCCCGTAAAAAGGGTTGGAATTTCTTGCGACCAAACCGAAATTGTAGCAAAATGACATTTATACCCTCATTATCTCTATTCTTCCATTTCTTCCTCGTCTCTGTCCCTCGGGAAAGAAGATGTTTCTACGCATCTTACCTTGTTAGTTTCATGATTGCTTGAAAGAAGCACTTTTATCCTCAATTTCGAAGATCGTGTCTTTAGCTTACTGGGTTGTTTAGAAGTGTGGATTGTTGTGTTGCTTCTGTGGATTGATCTGGGTTGTTTAGAAGTGATGGGAGCTTATTTGATTGCTTGTGTGTTTCTGGGAATTTTTTGTGTGCTTCTAGTTGAGTGGAATGATCTTAATGAGGATAGTTAGTTCTGCCAGTGGAATGAAAGAGGTTTGTTATGGGTGCGTGACACGAAATGATACCATGTTCAAATTTTTAAAACCAACTCGAAATCTAACGTAGTAAAATCAGGTAAACCAAGTCATGAACCTCTCTTTAAATATATATTTAGTTGTAGTTGTTTGGATGTAACTTTGTGTGAGCCTTTGATGTTCAGATGGGGTTGCCTTTGTTATTACATTGTTGAATCTTGATAAAGCTGTTTGTTTCAGCTTGTTTCGTTGATCCTAAATTCGGATTTGTTGGTTCTTATTAGCTCTTGGATATGGGTTTAAGTTGTAGGTTTATGTGTGATTAGTACCAATCATGTTAAGGGCTTGTTCATTTTCTATTAGCAGGTTTTTATTTTCCTAGTTAATCTGTCAATTGTTGGTTATTTTCTGGTGAGTATATGTTGGTTTAATCTATAGGTTAAAAGAGTAAGCATGTTTAGTCTAGGTTAAATGTGCTACAAGAGCGTTTAAATCAATTCCTAAGTTTAAATTTTACTTTCAAACATAAAAATATGAAAGGAATTCTTTTCCTATGTCCAATAAAACACGGGAAAGGAATTCTTTTTTCCTTAGGATTTGGTTCCAAACAGAAAGTAAGGGAAATTGTGCTCACCGTCAAGCTCCTTCAAAAACCCAATAATCCCTGGAATGGTGATGGTGATAATTGTATAAGTGGGTTCGTTGGTCTCTCCTTCAATTTTTTTTCTAGGTTCCAGCACAATTCTCCATTTGTAAAGATTGATAAAATTTTGCAACATATTGCTTCATTAAATTTTGTAGTGTTCGTCATAACACAGATTCCGTCTAATAATTTGGCACTTGAAGTTCCCGGTTAGTATATGTCGAAGATCTATGAACTGGGTTCTTTGATATGAACAGATGGAGAAGAAGACTTTCAATGGAGGAGACAGGAGAGGGGAGAGAAAATATTTTTCTAATTATTTTTTAATCGAGGGGCATTTTGGTCTTTTCATATCTAATTTTGCTGGAGATATTTTCCAGTACCGGAGCCAAGTGTCACACCTCGCACCTCCGTGGCCAGCAAGACATGCGAGGAGGTGCGAGCGCTCTGGCCTTCCTGGCGCACAGCGAAGAGCCACGAAGAGGCAAGGCCAAAAATGTGAAGAGTTGCAATGGAAATCAGCCAGCCAGCGAAGGATTGCGAGCCAGCCAGCGAAGGGTTGCGACAGCCTGCCAGGCTAAATTTGAAGGACTGCGGGGATTAAATAGAAGGGCACCAGGAGCCACGAAATAGGCCACCCAGTAGGCCATTTCGGCCAGATTGTAGGCACCTAAGGTGCCCATTCAGAATAGGAGTTGTACATGGCCCTTCGGCCAAGAGTTGTAAGGAAAGGGGCATGCCCACATTGTCTATAAATAGGGCCGACCCCTATTGTGTAATGTAACCAGAAATATAGAGCGAATAAAGTACTTACTTCATTGTGCCGATTTCGTGTTAAAAGTGAGAGTGAGTGCTACTGAAATTCTGAGGCATACTTAACCTCTTTCTGTGAGAGAGAGTGCGAGTGTGAGAGTGAAGGCTGACTTGGGGCGAGATAACCTCGAGTGCCGGCACGACTAAGCGAGAAACAAGTTTAGGCGTGACAATTTGGTATCAGAGCCAGGTTTCGAAAGAGACCCTGGTGCGTGGGACAACCAGTTACGATGGCTAGCCATGATGATGCGTCAATGGTGGACAATCCGGGTGGGACCAAAGATCCAGCCCCAGCGAAGAAAACTTCCAAAGGAAGGGATAAGTCAGTCCCTCCGGATGCATTGGCCAACCTTGAGGCAAGGCTGGTTCGGATTGAAAAGGTCGTATATGAGTACGCCGACAAGTTGGAAGATGTGGCCCTAAGCGCTGAAGAAACGGAGGCAAGAGATAACGCGCTTCGTGGCGAGATGCAAGAAGCACTGGACGGGACGCTAAACAAAGTTGCGGAGCAACTTCTTGATTTCCGTAAGACAGTGGGGGATGACATCGCTGACTTGAAGGTGAAGGTCGAGTTATGCAAGAGGGCGGTGGCGGGTGCCGATACAGGCGCGATTCGCGGAGGAATGGCCAAGTTCAAACCCCCTAAGCCAAAAAACTTCAGCGGAGGAAGAAATGCGAAGGACCTCGACAATTTTTTGTGGGGTCTAGAGCGCTACTTTGAAGCAACTAACATCGTCGAGGATGCTGCAAAGTTACGAACAGTCCCGCTTTACCTTGCGGATACCGCTATGCTGTGGTGGCGAAGGAAGCAAGGCGAAGTGGAGCGAGGAACCTGTACGGTGGCTACGTGGGCAGATTTCTGACGCGAAATCAAGAAACAATTCTACCCAGAGAATGTCGAGCACGAGGCACGTGCAAGATTAAGGAGGCTTGGACATAAGAGCTCGGTGAGCGATTATGTCAAGGAATTTTCGGAGGTGTTACTGGAAATTCCCGACATGACCGAGAAGGAGGCGTTGTTCGCTTTCGTTGACGGACTTCAACCTTGGGCAAGGATGGTGGTGCAGCGTCAGAAGGCTCAAGATCTTTCGACGGCCATAGCAGTTGCGGAGTCCTTGGTGGAGTTCCGTAAGTCTGAACCAAAGGGAAAAGGTTCGAAGGACAAGGGCAAAAGTGGGGGAGCGAGTTCATCGCAAAGCAAAGACAAGGGGAACTACTCGAAGTCAACCTCGTGCAAAGGGGGCGACAAGAGCGGGAAGGATTGGCTAAAGTCTTCGGGATGCTTAATTTGCGATGGCCCCCACCGGGCTGCTGAATGTCTGAAGCGGTACAAACTGTCCGCGGTAGGCTAAAAGGAGGCCGAGACAAGTGTAGACGAAGCACGGGTTAGAGCGCTACAGCTTCTGAGTTTGATCAGGGCAAATGTGGAGATGCCGAAATCAAAGAAGCGAGGCCGCATGTTTGTGACAGAAAAGGTGAATTCCCATGAGATCCGAGCGCTGATTGACACGGGGGCATCCAGCAACTTCCTTGAGGTGAAAGAGGCCGCAAGGTTGGGGATCTCATACAAGAAGGAGCGTGGCTCCTTAAAGACGGTAAACTCAACCCTTATCCCTATCTTCAGAGTGGCAAGAGGCGTGGAGGTGCACCTCGGAGATCGGCGAGGCTTGATGGATTTCTCGGTAGTAACCATGGACGATTTCCCTGTGATAATCGGTATTGACTTCATGGATAAGGTCCGGGCTTTCCCTATCCCCTTTGCTAACTCTATGTGTATTGTGGACAACGAGAGGGCTTGCTTGTTGCCTATCGCAAGGGAAGGAAGGCAGCCGACGAAAGTTCTGTTCGCGATACAAGTGAAGAGCGGGCTACGGAAGAAGGAGCCAACCTTCCTAGCCAACGTCCTACTTCTCGATGAGGAGCCAAGACAAGAGACGATGATGGTACCGAAGCAAGTGGCGGAGGTCCTTAGGGAATTCAAGCACATGATGCCGAAGGAGTTGCCTAAAGAACTACCACCTAGGCGGGAGGTGGATCACAACATCGAGTTGGAGGTCGGTGCAAAACCTCCTGCGGCAGCCCCTTACTGAATGGCCCCTCCAGAGTTAGAAGAGTTGCAGAAGCAATTACGAGAGTTACTGGACGCAGGGTTCATCAGGCCCTCTAAGTCCCCATTTAGAGCCCCGGTGCTATTCCAGAAGAAGCAAGATGGGTCCCTACGGTTGTGCATCGACTATGGGCCCCTGAACAAGTTGGCGATCAAGAACAAGTATCTGATTCTGCTGATTGCGGACTTGTTTGACCAACTCGGAGACACAAGGTGGTTTACCATGTTGGACCTGAGATCGGGCTACTGGCAGGTGCGTATAGCCAAAGGCGATGAGGCAAAGACGGCGTGCGTGACGAGGTATCGATCTTACGAATTCATGGTGATGCCTTTTGGACTAACAAATGCACCGACAACCTTCTGCACCATGATGAATAAAGTCCTACAGCCCTTCCTCGATGACTTCGTCGTAGTTTATCTAGACGATATTGTGGTGTACAACAAGACCTTGGAGAAGCATGTGTGCCACCTACGACAAGTGTTCAAGGCGTTGGAGGAACACCAACTTTTTGTGAAGAAGGAGAAGTGCGCGTTCGCACAAACGGAGGTGCCCTTCCTTGGCCACTTTGTGGGAGGAGGACGCCTACGGATGGATCCAAAGAAAGTGAAGGCGATACGAGCATGGGAGCCACCAACGAAGGTCCCCGCATTGCGGTCCTTCCTTGGATTGGCGAACTACTATCGGAAGTTTGTCAAAGGGTATTCAGAAATTGCCACACCCTTGACGGACCTGACAAAGAAAGACCGAGCATAGAAGTGGAACGAGGGATACCAAGAGGCCTTTGAAAAATTAAAGGCAGTAATGACGGAGGAGCCAGTGCTAGCCTTGCTCGACCACTTAAAGCCATACGAGGTACAAACCGATGCCTCTGACTTTGCTATTGGGAGTGTCTTGATGCAAGATGGTCATCCAATTGCGTACGAAAGTCGCAAGTTGAATGACACCGAGAGGCACTACACTGCGCGGTGGTGCACTGCCTACGGACGTGGAGACATTACTTGCTGGGTTCGAAATTCGTGGTGAAGACAGACAACGTTGCGACAAATTACTTCTTGACGCAAAAGAAGATCTCGCTGAAACAAGCAAGGTGGCAAGATTTCCTCGCGGAATTTGATTTCGTGATGGAATACAAGACGAGAAAGACCAACGTGTGGGAGGAGGACGCCTACGGATGGATCCAAAGAAAGTGAAGGCGATACGAGCATGGGAGCCACCAACGAAGGTCCCCGCATTGCGGTCCTTCCTTGGATTGGCGAACTACTATCGGAAGTTTGTCAAAGGGTATTCAGAAATTGCCACACCCTTGACGGACCTGACAAAGAAAGACCGAGCATAGAAGTGGAACGAGGGATACCAAGAGGCCTTTGAAAAATTAAAGGCAGTAATGACGGAGGAGCCAGTGCTAGCCTTGCTCGACCACTTAAAGCCATACGAGGTACAAACCGATGCCTCTGACTTTGCTATTGGGAGTGTTTTGATGCAAGATGGTCATCCAATTGCGTACGAAAGTCGCAAGTTGAATGACACCGAGAGGCACTACACTGCGCAGTGGTGCACTGCCTACGGATGTGGAGACATTACTTGCTGGGTTCGAAATTCGTGGTGAAGACAGACAACGTTGCGACAAATTACTTCTTGACGCAAAAGAAGATCTCGCTGAAACAAGCAAGGTGGCAAGATTTCCTCGCGGAATTTGATTTCGTGATGGAATACAAGACGAGAAAGACCAACGTGGTGGCTGATGCACTTAGCCGCAAGGCCGAGCTTGCTGTGATTGTAGTGACAAGCCTACCACAATCGCCCTTGATGGACAGGGTAAAGGGAGGAATGGAGCACGACCCTATCGTGGAGCAGTTGCGATCTCAAGTGCGGGAAGGCAAGACCCGCAGATTTTGGGAGAAGGATGGGCTGCTCTACACCATCGGAAACAGATTATTCATTCCATGATGGGGAGGCTTGCAGAGGGAAATTATTCAGGAGTGTCACGACGCTATGTGGGCTTGACACCCAAGGATGGCGCACCCAGGCGCTTGTCGAAGAAAGCTTTTATTGGCCGAAGTTGCAAGACGATGTCGAGCTCTATGTTCGGACGTGCTTGGTGTGCCAACAAGACAAGGTGGAGCAAACAAGGCCTGGAGGGTTGCTTGAACTGTTGCCAATACCGGAGAGGCCATGGGAAAGTGTCTCGATGGACTTCATCGTAGGCCTTCCAAAATCAGAGGGTTGCGGGACAATCATTGTGGTTGTGGACAGATTCTCGAAGTATGGGGTATTGATGAGTGTGAAAACACTCTATCATCTGTATATGTTTTAGTATCAATTTTCCATTGTTTCTAGTATTGTTGTGTGTTATTTATCGTTGTTTTGTTATATTTCGTGTTTTGAACGTTTTAGTATAGTTATTGTGATTTTCATTAGTTTTGTTCATTTTTATTTCAAGGAGGCTTTGTGGTGATGCGGGGAGGATATTGGTGTACGTTGGAGCGCTTCAACGATGATCGGATCAGCCTTGAAGAATGGTGCACGATCGGGAAGGCGACGACATTAGGCTAACTGACCTCGAGAGACTTAAATGCCGATAACTTTCTCATCTGAAGTCCCATGGAGACGAGTGAGATGGTTCGGGAAAGAAGACATCCGGGGCTACAACTTTGTTTCTTCGGTCATCTTCAGATTCGAAGTTTAAGAGGGTCAAAAATGTATATGAAGACGAGCTTTAAACCTGAGAACTCGCCTGACCGAAATCGGCTAAAATTCCGGGACCATTCCGGAATTTGCCGGGACGTTTTCTTGGCTGCCATCCCACCACCTTTTGGCTGGAATTCCACTACAAAATTCCCTATACTCCACTACCTTCCTTTGTCTCCCACTACTCCACTTTGTCTTCCACTATCTCCCACTCCACTTCTCCATACTTGGACCACCATTCATTCACTCATTCTCTCCTTCCTCCAAGAAAAAAATCCGTGGCTGCCTCTTCCTCTTCCTTCCAAGCAAAAAACGTGGCTCACCATTGAAGAGGAGAGCAAGAAGAACGTGGCTGCCAACCAAGAGAAGAGGAGAGGAGAAGAGAAGAAGAACGTGGCCTTGAAGAAGGAGCTAGGAGGGAGCCATTGAAGACACTCATTGAGCTTTTCCTAAACTCTATCTTTGTTGTTCATGTTCTATTTACTTTGTACAATGGATAATTTGTGTTGTTTGTTGAACATGAGTGAGTAGTTGATTTGTGAGTTTGGTGCCTTGATGGCACCTACTTAGCCAATGGTTTTGTGGGGATAATATGTTAAGGTTTATGTACTAGTTAATGTGTTTAATGCCTAATCTTGATTGATCACCTTGATTATGAACTAAGTTGATGCTAATCGCCGAGAGGGGTTAGGATTAACGGACCATTTAACTAGTTAACTAGTTGCCTATTGTTGAGGGATCACCTTAGGTGACTAGTTGTCCAAAGGATGATGGTGATAATCGGTAGTTAGTTAGATTAGTTGGCTAATTAGTCGCGGGAGCGCGGTTGGTTCTACTAAGCCTAATTAACTATCGATTTAGACTAGTTTGTCGCGGGAGCGTTGATTAGTTGCTTAAGGAACATCCGGACCATAACACGAACTCAATAAACCCCACATGCCATTTGGTTATTTAGGTTGTCATTGGTACCAAGCTCACTCTTGTTTTAAGTGTTTTAACCTTCTCCTTGCTTAGTTGTAATTTTATTTCAAGTAGCATTTTGTGTTTGGAATTGACAAATCCATTCATAGTAGTCCTAAACTAGTGGTTGAGTTGAATTTGTGGCCTAGCTTAGTCCTTGTGGGACGACAATCCCGTACTTACTCATTATTACAAGAGGGGTGAAAATCCTTCCTTTCAATTGGCGCCGTTGCCGGGGATTAAGTACTAGACGCTTAATTTGGCTTACGAACTTGGATTAGGATATTTATTTTTGTTTACTTGGTTTTTGTTACTTAGTACCTTTGTTTCTTGTCTTACAAGGTACTGAATTGTCGCATGCGCTCAACTCGCTCAACGAACAACATTCCGATCGGAGTAGACGTTGACATTGGATATTTGGAACGGTTGTTGCGACAAGAGAGAAGGACACAAGCAAGGATGAATCAACAACCTCATGTGCAAGAAGCTCTACAAGGAGCTCCGCAAGGCGATGCACAAGGAGTTGGAGTTCCTCGAAGGTCTCTCATGGACTATGCTAGGCCCACCTTGAGAGGGGCAATGTCTGGAGTTCCTAAGCCTGCTATTCAAGCTAACACCTTCGAGATCAAGCCAGCGGTGATTCACATGCTCCAAGCTTCGGTCCAATTTTATGGATTACCGAATGAAGATCCCAACGACCATATTGCTAATTTTCTGGAGATAGCCGACACCTTCAAGCACAATGGAGTTACAGACGATGCTATGAAGCTGAGGTTGTTCCCGTTTACCTTGAAGGACCAAGCAAAGATATGGTATAAGAATCTGGTTGGGACGACAATTACAACATGGGAAGAGCTAGCCAATGCCTTCCTTGATAAGTATTTTCCCTTCTCCAAGACCAATCGACTCGTGAAGGAGATTAACAACTTCCAACAATTCGAGAATGAGTCGTTGAGTGAAGCTTGGGGGAGATTCAAGGGATTACAAAGGAGTTGTCCACACCATAATATATCAGAGGAGTCTTTACTCCAAACTTTTTACTTTGGTCTTGGACCCTCTACAAGGGGTACGGTTGATGCCACCTCCAACGGATCCTTCTTAAGAAAATATAGGGATGATGCCCACCACATATTGGAGGAGTTGGCGGCTACAAACATTCTAATGGCCAATGAGAGAGCTAGGCAACCAAGTAAGGAGCAAGTAGAAGTGATTGATGTTGATATTGCCTCGTCTATTCAAGCTCAATTGGCTTTGTTGGCAAAGAAGGTTAATGATCTAAGCTTGAACAAAAGCAATATGGCGGCTGTGCAAACAAATTGCGAAGTTTGTGGCAATTTTGGCCATGAGATGAATGAGTGTGCCATGTTGGGCTCTTCTATGGAGCAAGTAAATTTTGTTGGTGGCCAAGGGCAAGTCCAAGTTCAAGGAGCAAATAGGATGGTAAACAACCCATATTCCTCTACCTACAATCCTGGTTGGAGAAATCATCCGAACTTCTCTTGGAGGGGTACCGGAGGAAGTAGTGGAGATAACATGGCAATTGTTCCGGATAAGGGACTTCCTCTTCGTAATGCACCACAAGGGCCTCCTCCAGGTTTCCAACCACGTTTCTCTTTGATGGATCGGATGGGAGCTATTGAGGAGAGGATCGACAAGATGGACAAGTTCATACAAGAAGTCGGAGGGGTGGTTAGCCAACAAGGCCAAATTTTGGCAGCCATACAACAACAAGGTGCACGACAGAACAACTTGGAGCAAATTCTCAAGGGACAAGCTACCGCGATGCATAATATGGAGACACAACTTGGAGAAATTGCAAAGGCGAGTTCCCATAGAGCTTCCGGCTCCCTGCCAAGCTCCACAGAAACAAATCCTCGAGGAAATGTGAATGCAATTTCTTTGAGGAGTGGTAAGGAAATAGCTTCTCAAGAGGCACCCCGGAAGAACAATGACGATCCTATGGAAGCCAATGAGGAGGAGAAAGAAGTAGAGGTGGAAAAAGAGAAAAGTCCTTTTGCTGAGATTGAGGAAGAAGAGGAGTATGTGCCACCACCACCAAAGATCCCTCCTCTACCATTTCCTCAAAGAGTCAAAAAGAAGAACGTGATGGACGACAAATTTCTTGGCTTTATGGAGAAAATGAAAAATGTCCAGATTAGCGTCTCATTTCTGGAGATGTTGGATCAAGTTCCGCACTACTCCAAGTTTTTGAAGGAACTCATTACAAAGAAGAGGAAGTGGGAAGATGGAGAGACGGTGGCCCTCACGGCGAAGTGTAGCTCTCTCATCTCAAAGGATCTCCCGACAAAGTTAAAAGACCCGGGGAGTTTCACTATTCCTTGTTTCGTTGGAGATGTTGAGTTTCCTAAGTGCCTATGTGATTTAGGCGCTAGCATTAACTTGATGCCTTTGTCTATTCTTAGGAAACTTGGCTTGTGTGAGGTGAAAGCCACATCTATGCGTCTCCAATTGGCGGACCAAACCATAAAGAAGCCATTTGGGGTCGTGGAGGATGTCTTGTTAAAGGTTGATAAGTTTATCTTCCCCGTGGACTTTGTGGTGCTGGATTTTGATGAAGACAAGAGTTGTCCATTAATACTTGGCCGGCCGTTTCTTAATACGGCACGTGCCTTGGTGGATGTGCATGATGGAAGATTGGTCCTCCGAATAGGGGAGAAGAAGGTAGAGTTCAAGATGTCCGATGCAATGCGCCACCCTCTTGATGAAGGCGTGTGCATGAAAGTTGATGTCATGAAGGAATGTGTCCTCGAGTTTGGCAAGGAGAGCATATCAAGACTTGAAGATGGAATGGAGGAAGAAATAAATGAAGAACAAGAAGAGGATGACTTGGAAGAGTTCGAGGGAGAAGTTGATACAAAAAGTCTCCATGAGGATTTGGAGCTTGATTTGAAGTATCTTACTCCACCTTCCATCACTAAGGCTCCAAGCTTGGAGTTGAAAGAGTTACCCTCCCATTTGCGATATGCATTCTTAAAGGATGAAGGAAGACTTCCCATTATCATCTCGAACAAGCTCTCTAAGGAGCAAGAGAAGAGGGTGCTTGAAATCGTCAACAAACGGATTAAGGCCATGGCTTGGCAAATATCCGATATCAAGGGGATAAGTCCCAACATTGTTATGCATCACATCCATATGGAAGAGGGAGCCAAGCCAAGGGTGGATAGGCAAAGACGATTGAATCCCAACATGAAAGAAGTTGTAAAGAAGGAGGTGATCAAGCTACTCGAAGCGGGCATAATTTATCCCATCTCGGATAGTGAGTGGGTAAGCCCGATCCATTGTGTTCCAAAGAAAGGAGGAATGACTGTTGTGATCAATGATGAGGGTGAGCTCATTTCCACAAGAACTGTGACTGGATGGAGGGTATGCGTGGACTACCGAAAGTTGAATGATGCCACACGTAAGGATCATTTTCCTTTGCCATTCATTGATCAAATGTTGGAGAGAATTTCAGGGTATGCTCACTATTGCTTTTTGGATGGGTACTCGGGTTACAACCAAATTGCAATATACCCAAGAGATCAAGAGAAGACCTCTTTCACTTGTCCTTTTGGTATTTTTGCCAATCGACGAATGCCTTTTGGATTGAGTTGTGCTCCTGCAACATTCCAACGATGCATGGAGGCTATCTTTTGGGGAATGAATGAGAGAATTATGGAGATCTTCATGGATGATTTCTCGGTATTTGGAGACTCCTTTGATAGCTGCTTGGCAAATTTGGACAAGGTCTTGGAAAGATGTGAAGAGAAGAACCTCGTTCTCAATTGGGAGAAATGTCATTTCATGGTCGATGAAGGGATAGTTCATAAGATCTCCCGAGCTGGCATAGAGGTGGACAGAGCCAAGACGGAAGCAATAGAGAAGATGGAAGCACCGACTTCAGTTAAAGGAGTAAGAGCTTTTCTTGGCCATGCCGGTTTCTACCGAAGATTCATCAAGAATTTTTCTCTTATCGCGAAGCCGCTAACTAATTTGCTTGTGAAGGATATACCCTTTGATTTTGATGAACCATGCCTTCAAGCATTTGATACTTTGAAAAAAGCTCTTGTCACAGCTCCGGTTATCTCTTCTCCGGATTGGACGCTGCCATTTGAGATGATGTGTGATGCGAGCGACATTGCACTGGGATGTGTGCTTGGTCAAAAGAAGGAGGGGAAGCTTCATGTCATCTACTATGCAAGTAGAGTGCTGGCGGGCGCCCAACTAAATTACACAACCACCGAGAAGGAGTTTCTCGCGGTCGTGTATACATGTGACAAGTTCCGACCATATCTACTTGGGTCGAAAGTGATCGTCTATACTGATCATGCGGCTTTGAGGTACTTATTTTCCAAACAAGATGCTAAGCCACGACTCATCCGGTGGATTTTATTGCTCCAAGAATTTGACTTATCCATCAAGGATAAGAAGGGTTCGGAAAATGTGGTCGCGGACCATCTCTCTCGACTAGAGAGAAGTGATGGAATGGAAACTCATGGAAAGATCAAAGAAGAGTTTCCGGATGAGGAGTTGATGAGCTTGAATAATGTGGAAGCACCTTGGTATGCTGATTTTGCCAACTTCCTAGTTGGGGGGATTATTCCTATGGATTTGAGCTATCCCCAACGCAAGAAGTTCATAAGGGATTCTCAACTCTATGTTTGGGATGAGCCTTACCTTTTTAAGAGGTGTAGTGATGGGTTGCTTCGACGGTGCATTGCGGATGATGAAGTGATGAATATTCTGGAGGAATGTCATAGTACTCCATATTCCGGTCACTATGGAGCAACCAGGACAGCATCACGAGTCTTTGAATGTGGGTTTTATTGGCCTAACATTTTCAAGGATGCTCGTGAGTTTGTTGCTCAGTGCGATCGATGCCAAAGGACCGGCAACATTTCAAAGAGGAATGAGATGCCTCTCTCTGGAATTCTAGAGGTGGAGCTCTTTGACGTTTGGGGGTTGGACTTTATGGGACCCTTCCCAACCTCTAATGGAAACAAGTATATCTTGGTGGGAGTGGACTACGTATCTAAGTGGGTGGAAGCCTGGGCATCACCAACCAATGATGCTAAGGTGGTCATTCGCTTTATCAAAAAGCTCTTCTCAAGATTTGGAGTGCCGAGGGCAATCATAAGCGATGGCGGTTCACACTTTTGCAACCGACCATTTGAGATTCTATTGAAGAGGTATGGGGTCACTCACAAGGTTGCTACACCTTATCACCCTCAAACAAGTGGGCAAGTTGAACTCTCCAACCAGGAATTGAAGAAGATCCTTGAAAAGACGGTTGGAGGAGCAAGAAAAGATTGGGCCAACAAGCTTGATGATGCTTTATGGGCATACCGGATGGCATTCAAAACGCCCATCGGGATGTCTCCATACAAACTTGTTTATGGCAAGGCGTGCCACCTCCCCGTAGAGCTAGAGCACCGAGCATTTTGGGCCATCAAGACCCTAAATTATGATTACAAGAAAGCCGGTGAGCGAAGGGTGTTGCAACTTGAAGAGCTGGACGAAATCCGTGACATGGCATTTGAGAGCTCTAGGCTTTACAAGGAGAAGACGAAAAGGTCACATGATGCCCACATTGTGAAGAAAGAGTTCAAGGAGGGTGATCAAGTACTACTTTACAACTCCCGATTGAGACTTTTTCCGGGAAAGCTCAAGTCAAAATGGAGTGGCCCATTCCAAGTTGTGAGGATATTTCCATTCGGAGCCCTTGAATTAGAAAGAAGTGATGGAGGAGTCTTCAAGGTGAATGGCCAAAGGTGCAAGATTTACCTTGGTGGGAATATTGAACGACCAGCGGAAATACAATCCGTCACCTCACCCTCCAATGCATGAACAAGGGGAGTAAAGTCAAGCTAACGACTATAACTTAGCATGTTTTTGTACCGTTTCTTATATCGCCATAGTCTTTACGTGTGTGTGTTCTTTTATGGTTGTTCTTATCCTAGTACGTTTTTGAAGTGTTACTTTCATGCTTACGGGAGTCTCTCGCATTTTGAAGGTGATTCGGACAGTTGGATGATCGACAAGACACTTGGGGGCGTAGTCCCCGCCGTGGAAAACTGGGATCGACCTGGCGGGGGTTGAAGGGGGTTGCCCCCTAGGTGGAAAACTGGGATCAACCCCCGCTAGGTGGCGCTGCCCCCTAGACCCCCGCGAAACGGTACGACCTATGGCTCAACGAGGAGGAAATTTCTCTGGGTTGGCGGACGCCAGGTCCTTGGCGTACGCCAGGACTGTTATAGAGAAATCGACCATCGTGATGTTGGCGGACGCCAGGTCCTTGGCGTACGCCAGGAACGTTACAGAGAAATCGACCATCGGGATGTTGGCGGACGCCAGGTCCTTGGCGTACGCCAGGTTTGCCCAGCCAACATAAAACTCACATCGAAATCCCCTCTTCCTTCCCAAAAACAAATCACCTCCACCACCACTCCTCCTCAACTTTCCTCGCACCTCCGGCTCACCATCCACAAGGCTAAAAAGGTAAAAGGTAAAACCCTAATTCTTGAGTTCATTGCAGGCTCACCATCATGGCTGACGGAGCAAGCTCAAACCGTGGAGGACGCAAGCCACCTACCAAGCGTGCCCGCAACTCTCCACCTCCACCTCCATCTCAACCTCCACCTCCACCCCAACAAAACATCGCTGAGCAATATGAAGCTCCCTTTGCAATCTACCACGATTGGGAGGGAGAGAGGTATTCCCGATTCTCTGGCATTGACACTGTTAGTCATTTTAAGATTGATTGGGAGGATATGCGCAAGTTGGGGATAGATGAGCCATTGCGAAATGCATTGAAACACTTTGGTTGGGAATATTTTGCTGATCATAGTTTGGCTGCTAGATGGGAGTTGTTGTGTGAGTTCTATTGCACATTGACCGTAGCTGATAATCGTAACTCCTTTACTGCACGTTTATTTGATACTGACGGTTAACGCACAAACGTTCAATAGAATCTTCAAACTTCGTCCAGGGGGTAGTGCCTTAGATTTTACGCCTCAAGACCTTGCTCATCGTGAATGGTTTGAAATCTCTGGTTTTGAGAAGTATGTGTCTGGTAAAGCAACGAGCGTACTCATTAAGGAACCCCACATTGGCATTTTGCATCGTTTTATGAGTCTCACCTTTAGTGGCCAGTGGGAAGAGAGTAAGGTGTTTCGTACTCACTTGTATGCCATTCATTGTTTACGTTACAAACAACCGTTTAGTACGTTTGCATTGGTTATGGATGTCTTTGCACGTACTCTGGCGGAATATCCTGCCCATTTGTATCTAGGTCATATTATCTCCCGCCTTGCACATCATTTTTTCCCTGAGAAATATGCAGCCTTTGAAGGGACCAAAGTTCTCCCGGTGGGCCTCGACATCAAAAAGCTCCACTTAAGCCAGCTCATCGACAAAACTAAACGCGACGGCGAGGACATCGTAACTTACAAGGCTTGGGCAAATCGAAAGGCTGTCCAAGCACGCCTCAAAGCACATGCTCCAATACCAATTCCTGACCATCAGGTACAACTCAACGAACTTCTTGCGCAGTTTAACGCGGTGCAGGTGCAGATGCAAGCTTATGCCGCTACGAACGCGGCTAATTGGGAGAGACAACATGAGTTCAATGCTCGTATGGAGGTGGCCCAGCAAGCACAATTCGCGGCCCAACAAGCACATTATGTTCAACAGCAAGCCCACGCCGAATGGATGAGGGCATGGGCTGAAAACTTTGGCAGCAACTTCACACATTCACCTCCTCCTCCACAAGATTGACCAGGGAGCACTCCTCTACCTTTTTCTATTCTTTTCTGTTTTGATGTCTTGTTCTTCTTGTTTGTTTGATGTTCTTGCTTGGTTCTTATTGCAAATGTTAGTATAGTTTAATTTGTGAGTTGTATGTGTGCTCCCTCCACCTTGAGGACAAGGTGTTCTTCAAGTGTGGGGGTGTGGTTCCACTTAGGAATCCTTTTGTATGTTTTAGATATGGTTTGTCTTGTTTAGGCATTGATTTGGCATGATTTTTTCAAAATTTGATCCCCTTCAAAATTCTTTAACTTGTGTTAGAAGCTTACCACACACCTTGTTAGGAAATGAACTCGAGCACAAGGCCTAAGAACTTGTAGAAACCTCACCCTCGGTTGTTTAGACTAGTGGTCTCATTATGTAGATTAGACTAGAGGGTTGATGAGTGACCTTGTGAGGAACTTTGAGCCGAAGGAGGAGACAACCGTCTTCATTTATTCATGAGGTGCCTACATGAGTTCGGTTGATCGAGGTATCCTACTAGTACTTGACATGGTCTTGGTTGTGTGGCGTTAGTGAATGACGGGAGCTAATCCTTTGAATATGAGCCTAGAGCTTTAGAGCCAAGAACCTTTATATCCATTGCTTTAACCCATTGAGCCTAGCCATTTATTGATCATACTATATGTATACCAACTTTAAGCCTTATATCCACCATCTTCCCGACCTTTGGTCATCCGATCCGAGGACACATAGGTTTACACCTTTTGGGGATGTTATGTATTGGGTTTAGTTGGTAGCTTAGTGTTCATGTGGGTTAATTCTTTGGGAATTTGGGTAATTGAGAGGCCATACAAAGAAGCCGAGTTTTTGCCTAGAAAATGCCAAGTTTGTGTTTGTGTTTATATTTGTTGAAAGAAAAAAAAAATGAAGAAAAGAAAAGAAAAGAAAGAAAGAAATGTGAAGTTTCAATAAGGCATTAATAATTGGCATAACTCGTGCTTTGCGGTCTTAGGAAATGGGTGAATTTTGAGAGTGTGCTTTAATTATTTATGGTGAGGATGTTTAGAATAGACGAGTGACTAGAATGCTTTTGTAACATGTCCTCGGATTGGGTGGTTTAACTACTATCCATACATATTTCCTCACCTTTACCTTAGCCCCATTATAACCCGATTGAAAGCTCCTGGTTCACGAGCAACCACATGACTTTGAGACACTGTTGAGTAGGACATAGGATACTTTGAAACACATCGATCATGTATGCGAGAGATAGGAAGTTGGCTACTTACAAATCGTGAGCTAAAATTTCCGAACCTCTGAGTGGTTAACCTTCTAGTGTCTTTTACATAGTGATAACACTTGATTAAACCATCGAGTGGTGAGGTGTCTACCGGTTCTTACTCTTTGTGTTTGAGTTGATGTACTAGCTAGGTTGTGTGATAATACTTTTGATATGAGTTTGAAATTTTGAGGGGAGTTAAATTGTGAATTGATCATGCCTAGTCTTGTCCTTTTCATGTTTTCTTTCTTATGTGATTGAGTTTGTGATTGTCTTTGTATGAGTATTGCTTGAGGACAAGCAATGATTCAAGTGTGGGGGTGTGATGAGTGTGAAAACACTCTATCATCTGTATATGTTTTAGTATCAATTTTCCATTGTTTCTAGTATTGTTGTGTGTTATTTATCGTTGTTTTGTTATATTTCGTGTTTTGAACGTTTTAGTATAGTTATTGTGATTTTCATTAGTTTTGTTCATTTTTATTTCAAGGAGGCTTTGTGGTGATGCGGGGAGGATATTGGTGTACGGTGGAGCGCTTCAACGATGATCGGATCAGCCTTGAAGAATGGTGCACGATCGGGAAGGCGACGACATTAGGCTAACTGACCTCGAGAGACTTAAATGCCGATAACTTTCTCATCTGAAGTCCCATGGAGACGAGTGAGGTGGTTCTGGAAAGAAGACATCCGGGGCTACAACTTTATTTCTTCGGTTATCTTCAGATTCGAAGTCTAAGAGGGTCAAAAATGTATATGAAGACGAGCTTTAAACCTGAGAACTCGCCTGACCGAAATCGGCTAAAATTCCGGGACCATTCCGGAATTTGCCGGGACGTTTTCTTGGCTGCCATCCCACCACCTTTTGGCTGGAATTCCACTACAAAATTCCCCATACTCCACTACCTTCCTTTGTCTCCCACTACTCCACTTTGTCTTCCACTATCTCCCACTCCACTTCTCCATACTTGGACCACCATTCATTCACTCATTCTCTCCTTCCTCCAAGAAAAAAATCCGTGGCTGCCTCTTCCTCTTCCTCCCAAGCAAAAAACGTGGCTCACCATTGAAGAGGAGAGCAAGAAGAACGTGGCTGCCAACCAAGAGAAGAGGAGAGGAGAAGAGAAGAAGAACGTGGCCTTGAAGAAGGAGCTAGGAGGGAGCCATTGAAGACACTCATTGAGCTTTTCCTAAACTCTATCTTTGTTGTTCATGTTCTATTTACTTTGTACAATGGATAATTTGTGTTGTTTGTTGAACATGAGTGAGTAGTTGATTTGTGAGTTTGGTGCCTTGATGGCACCTACTTAGCCAATGGTTTTGTGGGGATAATATGTTAAGGTTTATGTACTAGTTAATGTGTTTAATGCCTAATCTTGATTGATCACCTTGATTATGAACTAAGTTGATGCTAATCGCCGGGAGGGGTTAGGATTAACGGACCATTTAACTAGTTAACTAGTTGCCTATTGTTGAGGGATCACCTTAGGTGACTAGTTGTCCAAAGGATGATGGTGATAATCGGTAGTTAGTTAGATTAGTTGGCTAATTAGTCGCGGGAGCGCGGTTGGTTCTACTAAGCCTAATTAACTATCGATTTAGACTAGTTTGTCGCGGGAGCGTTGATTAGTTGCTTAAGGAACATCCGGACCATAACACGAACTCAATAAACCCCACATGCCATTTGGTTATTTAGGTTGTCATTGGTACCAAGCTCACTCTTGTTTTAAGTGTTTTAACCTTCTCCTTGCTTAGTTGTAATTTTATTTCAAGTAGCATTTTGTGTTTGGAATTGACAAATCCATTCATAGTAGTCCTAAACTAGTGGTTGAGTTGAATTTGTGGCCTAGCTTAGTCCTTGTGGGACGACAATCCCGTACTTACTCATTATTGCAAGAGGGGTGAAAATCCTTCCTTTCAGGTATTCATCGCCGCACTGAAAGAGTGTACAGCGGAAGAGACGGCAAAGTTGTTCTTCAAGCACGTCATCAAATATTGGGGCGTGCCTAAGTCTATCATAAGTGATCACGATTCGCGATTCACTAGACGATTTTAGAGGGAACTCTTCAAGATTATGGGGTCTAACCTCAACTTCTCATCGGCGGTGAATCCGCAGACCGATGGGCAGACAGAGCGAGTAAATGGGCTGTTGGAGATCTACCTACGCCACTACATCAGCGCCAACCAACTAGATTGGGCGAAGTTGCTGGACGTAGCGTAATTCTCCTATAACTTGCATCGGAGTGAGGCGACGCAAGCGAGCCCATTCGAGATCGCAACAGGGCAACAACCCCTCACCCCGTCAACAGTTGCGACAGGATACACGGGCGTAAGCCCTGCTGCCTACCATTTTACCAAGGATTAGCACGAGAAGATAGAGATGGCGAAAGCTTATTTGACCCGAGCCTAGAAGAAGATGAAGAAGTGGGTAGACATGAAGCGGAGCGACGTGTCCTTTAAGAAGGGGGACCTTGTGTTGGTTAAACTCCTAGCGCACCAGTCTAAGGCCATGCAGAAGCTGAACAAGGCCTTGATAAGGCATTACGAAGGCCCTTTCCGAGTCGTTGAGCGAGTAGGGAAGGTGGCCTACAGACTTGATCTACCGAACAATATGAAGTTTCACCCAGTGTTTCACGTCAGCTTGCTCAAGCCTTACCATTGCAGATAAGGAGAATCCAAGTCGCCAAGAGTCGCAGCGAGCCCCGTCCAACATCCACTCCCATTACGATAGGGAGATAGAGAAGATCGAGGCGCGGTGAGTCATTGCAGCGAGGGGGCCCAACCCGAGCTGCAAGGAGTATCTCGTTCGATGGAAAGGACAACCAGACAGCGAGGCTAGTTGGGAAAGAGACTACGACCTATGGCAATTTTGCGAGAAGATTGCCGAGTTTGAAGCTGCGACGAGGGCGTCGCGGAACTAAGTGGGGGAGAATGTCACACCTCGCACCTCCGTGGCCAGCAAGGCATGCGAGGAGGTTCGAGCGCTTTGGCCTTCCTGGCGCACAACGAAGAGCCACGAAGAGGCAAGGCAAAAAATGTGAAGAGTTGCGATGGAAATCAGCCAGCCAGCGAAGGGTTGCGACAGCCTGCCAGGCTAAGTTTGAAGGACTGCGAGGGATTAAATAGAAGGGCACCAGGGGCCACAAAATAGGCCACCCAGTAGGCCATTTCAGCCAGATTGTAGGCACCTAAGGTGCCCATTCAGAATAGGAGTTGTACATGGCCCTTCGGCCAAGAGTTGTAAAGAAAGGGGCCTGCCCACATTGTCTATAAATAGGGCCGACCCCCATTGTGTAATGTAACCAGAAATATAGAGTGAATAAAGTACTTACTTCATTGTGTCGATTTCGTGTTAAAAGTGAGAGTGAATGCTACGGAAATTCTGAGGCATACTTAACCTCTTTCCGCGAGAGAGAGTGCGAGTGTGAGAGTGAAGGCTGACTTGGGGCTAGATAACCTCGAGTACCGGCACGACTAAACGAGAAACAAGTTTAGGCGTGACACAAGGACCTGAGAGTTCTATTTTACGAAATTTGGAGGACGAAAAGAGGGGTTTCAAAAATAGAAAGACTCTACTGATAATTTAGTCAAACCTCAAGGACCTGAAAGTAATTTACCCAAAAAATAAAAATCCAAAAGTTTTCGAAACCAATTTCTTCTCCTCCCTTCCCTAAACCCTCTTCTTTTTTTATTAATAAATAGCTTCTGCAAGCTCTTCTCCGGGAGAAAATCTCTCGAAGCACGTGTCGGAGGATAGGAATCGCGAAGTTTTCTCGTGCCAAGTAGGAATAATAACCGCGTTCGCTGCATGATTTACTGATTTTCTGTCCTGTGCATCTCTAGAGGTTTTGAGCTATGGTTAATATAGAACAAACTCTTTTCTTTCCGCGCATCCTACACGGTTTACTGTATGCTTTCCGTGCATACAATTGTTGTATCGAACCCTAACTTGTTTGTTTTATTGCATTAGAACTGATCTATACATCATATATCGTACAATGACAGCATCATGTTACAAGTGTGAAATATAGTTTGGTAGCACTGCATATACGGATTTTGTTCACGTTCGAGTCGGATAGTAACTCGCCTTTGCAAGTTTTACATTCCCGAACCGATGAAGCTCGTTTACTGCATTGCCAATATCCATCCTGTCTCGTGGGGATTCGGCCGAACAAGCTATCCCAACCCTGAGGATTGAAGCCAGACACTCAATAACCTTGTGCCTTTGGTTTTCAGGGATCTCACTTTCGGAGACTTGATGGCGATCATTGCCTATTGTCAAGAGCAATGGATCAACCACATCCTCTGTACGTTCGGGTAAAGCCACTTCGACAAAGTTATGGAGGGTAAGCCCATCTTTGAACATCTCATCCGACGGACGTTTTCCTGTGAACATCTCTAGCAATAGGATCCCGAAGCTATAGATGTCACCATGAATCGATACCTCGCTTCCGATTCCGTATTCTGTGCATGCAAGTTGAAAACAGATGTAAATGATCGTGTCTAGACCCTCTGGAAAAAACAAGGATTGAAATGTTCTGTTCGTAGCAGCTAGACTGAATGCAATGGAAAAACATGAAAGCAATTGGCAAGATGCACGATCCGTGTCTCAGCGTCGAGAAAGTACCTGGTGCTGCATAACCTATGGTCCCTCTTACGCCGGCGGAGCTGGTTGAGTTGGATGCTACATTGTGATTTGCATCGTCTTCAAGAAACCTGGCCAACCCGAAATCCGCTAAATGAGCTGTCATATCCATATCAATCAGAATGTTGCTGGGTTTCAGGTCGCAGTGGACCACCGGTGTTTCGCAGTCTTGGTGCAAGTATTGTAGCGCATTAGCCATATCCATTGCAATGTTTAGCCTCTGAACGAGACTCAAAGTCCTCGGCTTACGAGGTTGTTTCGGTTCATCATTATAATGCAACCATTGCTCCAGACTCCCGTTAGCAATGTATTCATAAACAAGAGCTTTGAAGTCATTTCCTTGGAAATCAATGCTGGAGCATGCGGTTATTACTTTGACAAGATTTCTGTGCCTAATGTTTGACAAGGCTTCGCACTCTGCCATGAAGCTCTTGCTTGCTCCTTTCCGAAGAAGGTTCAGCACCTTCACCGCGACAAGCTGTCCACCATCACCAACGACGCCTTTGTAAACTGCTCCGAAACTGCCTGTACCGATCAAGTTTTCCAAGGAGAACCCACCGGTTGCTCTGAACAGGTCTTCATATGATAATTGTGGGAAAAAAAGGGTCACGAAAGTTGCCTCAGCTGGCTTGTTAATCTTTCTTTTACACGACTGATAAGCAACTATTAACAAGGCCATGAAGATAGCTACAGAAATTCCACCGGATATTAAGAGTATGAGTTTCAACTTGGCAGAGGATGATCTTGGCTCGGCCGGTCTTCGAGTGGTGCACCTAGGCAAGTTCAGTGCAGGTACTCCACCACACAGTTTCTCGTTTCCTGCAATCGAAATGGCGCTCATATTCTGAAACACTCCCGTGGAAGGAACCTCCCCTTCAAGATTGTTAAATGACAGATCTAACTCCAACAGCTGCAGAACCTCCAGGGACTTGGGAATCTCGCCACTCAAATCGTTGTGCGAGAGATTGACATGCTCAAGTCCTCTCATAGAACTAAGAGAACTAGGAATGCTCCCCTCAAGCAAGTTCCTTTCAAGGAATAGACTTTCCAGTACAATGCAGGAACCTATGCTTGAAGGGATCTCACCAGACATTCTATTATCTGATATATCTAAATATCCGAGATTCACCAACTTGCCCACTTCTGCAGGAACATGGCCTGTAAATTGGTTTCCACCAAATCCTAGCTCAACTGCCGTTGATAGATTACCAAACAATTCTTTCGGGATCGTACCACTCAAGTTGTTCTTGTCAAAGTAGAGGTATCTAACCGATTTCAAATTCCCAAAACTCAATGGGATTCTTCCCTCTAAATCATTGGAAATAAGGTATACATCTGACAAGGAAGTAGCATTTCCAAGCGAGTACGGAATACCCCCGGATAGGTTGTTTCCAGAAAGATCTAGCTGAGTCAAGTTCCTCAACTTACCAATGGATCCGGGTATCGTGCCTGTCAACAGGTTATCCTCCAATGTCAGTTTCTGCAGGTTGATGAGATTTCCCATCTCCCCGGGAATGCTTCCCCTTAGTTGATTACTTCCCATGGTAAGATATTGAAGCTCCTTCGAGAGGTTGCATAATGTTCGAGGTACCACTCCACTTAGCTGGTTGTGGGACACACCCAAATACTTCAAGCTGGTGCTGTTCGAGAGGGGATTAAGGAACTCCAAGTCGTCAATACCATCTCCTCCATCGCCAAGGTTGTTGATAGAAACCGAGAAAAGCTCCATCTTGATCGGGTTCCGAAGAACAGGCACTTTCCCTGTGAAGTTATTATCTGCTACAAGAAAAGCAACAACATTTGAAGCGTTGAACAGAGTTGTCGGAAGTGAACCACTGAGGCTGTTAAATGAAACTTGAAAGTGTACTAGCCGCGGAAGAGTTAGGCCAATGTCGGAAGGAAGAGGCCCCGTAAGTTGGTTCTCTGTCAGAGAAAGCCACACAAGACTTGACAGATTAAATATGGATGGGGGGACATTGCCCTCTAAATTGCTTTTACCAAGTTCAAGAACTTGCAGCCTCTTCAGGTTGCCTACTTCTTCTGGTATACGCCCGCTCAATCTATTTTGACTTCCCCGCATTTCGACGAGATGCGAGAGGTTGCCGAAGGAAGATGGTAGGCTGCCATCCAGCGCATTCCTTTCGAATACAAGAGATTGTAGCTCCGACAACGATCCGAGTTCGGAAGGAATCTCGGACACCAGCTTGTTCCCGCCAAAATTAAGGACTTGGAGGTTAGAACAATTTGACAGTCCGACAGGGATTCTACCGGTGAATGAGTTGTTCCCAAGGATCAACTCTCGTAGGCGGAACAAATGGCCCAACTCCTTCGGAATCTCCTGAGTCAAGCTGTTGTTCTGCACGTTTAGAATCCTGAGGAAGCTCAGGTTCCCAATATCAGGACTCAATGCTCCTGCCAGTGCATAAGATTGGAGGTTCAGCTCGACGGTCCTCCGGTGCCTTCTTCCGCAAGCAACTCCAACCCAGTTGCAGAAGTGGGACGAATCATTCCAGGAGCTCAGTACGTCGAAGGGATCACTTGCGATTCGGGCTTTAAAAGCTAGAAGCGAGAGCCTGTCTGTCTCGTTCCCGCTCGAAGCCAGAGCGAGGTGGAATCGGAGATGGATGATGGTTTGCGTAAACAAGAACATCCACATGGCATGTTGATAAAACTCCATTTTTGCTGATAGGCTTTTGACAGGTTCAACTGTGTGTTGTTTTATAAGGAGGAGAAACTAACATGAGTACTAGTGGTCTGACCATCATCGGAAAGCCCGACAGATCTCGACTTTGAATACCATGAATTCATCGAAAAAAAGTGAAGTGTCCTCAACGAGCACGTCTGCGGAAATCTAAAAAGTCTAAACCAACATCGTTCACATTAAGGTATTGACAAGTCAACCAAAATTGAAATTCAAGACAAATTTGTGGACCGCACCATCACCATGGAACCGATGCAATTGATCGTGTTGAAAAAAATGACCCACGGCTCCTTGGTTGATAGAGATGGCTGGCCCAACAATTTTCCAGGCATTTTTCATCCAAGGGTTAGGCTTGTTTATTTTTTTAGTCGTTGCGTTCCCAAAGCTCGAAATCGAGACATCTAGATTTAGCTAGAATAACGCCCGAGCCTTTTTCTTCTGTGGTACAGCTCAACAAGACCTGCTACATTTGACTTGAGAAATACTTTAGTGCTCTGATAGGAGACGCGGTCCGGCGAAGGAAAGTGCTGAGCGAAAATGTTGCAAGTGCCAAGTACCTATAACACGAAATAGGAGCTTCCTTCTACGGCTGGACCAAGTAGCAAGTGATTTTGATTCTCTTAAAACGTTACTGTAAGTTGGACTCTACATACTTAAGAAAAACATTGTACTTTCCTCCAATCAAATATAAAATGATGTGTATTTAGGCTGCAACAAAAATGAACTCATTACAAACTCCAAAACCATTCTAGTTTGATTAGCTTACTGTTGAGGTACAAAAGTAATCTCGGCATTATCAAAATATTTCGAGGTATCCGGTGTGGTCTCAAAGTGACCGGTGGGCGGTGTTGTCTCAAAGCGATCACTTTTGGTTTTGAGTTGGAAAAAGATTGTCAATGGTCTCTCCTACATCGAGTCATATGATGGTCTTACTTGGTCGAAATCGGTGACGATAGACCGCTTTGTTGTATTGAGACATGTATCTACAACTTTGTTTTCAAGAGCCTTGCCTGATTCGGATTAGAAGAGGGTCTAAACAAAGCGCCAAGTCCTAGCGTTAGCTTGCTTGATGAATTCTGATGGACTTTGGTAGATCAGTAGTAGATTTTGACTTGGACATCAGATTGATCTAATTCTTTCGGAAATGGAAAGGCAAGACAAAGGTTTACAACTTTTTCAGATTCGAAACGGAATGTAGTCAAAAACCTACTTTAAGATGAGCACTTCGGTCCAATTTTCGGTTCCAAGACCAAAGCACCCGGTTTGGTCTGCTTCCCGCTTCCAAGACCAAGGCGGGAGCCCGGTTCGGTCAGCTTCTCACCTGCCTGGGTGAAGCTCCTCGGTAAAATACTCATAACTTTCTATCCGGAGCTCGGCTTGAGACGATTCAAGTTGCTGTGTGAATCCAAGACATAGATCTACGATTTTGTAGTTTGTAATATCTTCAGAGTCAGAGCGGAAGCAAGTCAAAAATGTAGATCAAAGCGGGAGGCTACTTTGGTCCTCAAGGCGGGAGACCGGATGGGTGCTTTGACCTACAAGGCGAGAACCCGGATGTATGCTTTGACCTATAAGGCGGGAGCCCCAAAGGGGCAAAGATGGTCATGTTCATGTTCGAAGAGCAAGTGAGGTTCGGATTTGTAGTTCGGTATGTCCGGGTTTGACAACGTCCTCCGCTCTGGGCTTCGATTTGGGCCCAACGTGTTTTGCCTCCCACTATGTGCTTGTAGGCGGGAGGCCAAAGGTTTTGAAGACGGAAAGTCACCTTAGGCGGTAATGGGTTTGTGACGGATTTTTCCTAGAAGGTTCGAGAAGATCAAGTCAAATTGATGTTTTCCTAAGTTGAGCCAGAATTTTTAAGATTCGGGCAAGATCTTGCGTCACAATTGCTTGGTCGGCACGATCGGAATATTACTATTCGAAAGCGAGATTTGTTCATTTGAGGAAGACGGCTTGGATTTTCCTATTCTAATCCAGGTTGATTTGGAAACAACATAATCGTTCGGGACGGGATTTCTTGCCTGGGAAGGATGGAGCTAGGTCAAGACGTGCTGTATAAAGAGGGCTCGGAAGACAGAGAAAGACATCACCAACACAACAAACAAACCTATTGCTCTTTACTCTTTATCGTAGCTTAGCCCTAGTCTAGCTCTTTTTCCACCCTCTCCATTAGGCCGATCTTGGGACGACCACTGCGGATCCATCTCGGGTAGTCTTGACGTTCTTGTACCCACTTTCTCTGCAACATTATTTTTGGCACGATCGGTGGGACTAAGGAGGGCATCTGAGAAGGTGGTCTAACCTTGTTTGATCAAGATGTCCAAGAACAATGCTGCTCAAGCCACTCCAAGGAGGCGGCACCACAACCCTTTTCCCAGCAACCCGTTGGGAAGAACTCGTCTAACGGGGTCTTCATCAGGTAGGCAGCACCATCATCTTCTCAACAATCCGTTGGGGGGAGTCTATCCAACACGGCTTCTCAGAAGGAGCCAGCCCTTCCCATTACCCAAGTGGTTACGGGAAGGAACAATACCAACCCGGTCCCCTTCATAGAGCTGACCGATCCTTTTGAAAGGATATTGGCAGCACTCAGATCCCTCGGAGACCAACTCAAGCAGTACGCGACTGAGAGGAAGGCCTTTCACGAAGACCTTTTTAGCTGCACCAATAAAATACGTATTGGACCAATCATAGCTCAAGGTGACGGATTGGATCTCGGTATGGGGTTGCTAATCTTTGTTGAGCCTATGCCGCAACAACTCGATGAAGGTTCTTTGCCTTACCACGACGACCAGACCCCAGACTTTACAGGCTTACTTAGCCGACCTCCATCGGTTGGAGCCTTCAATAACCTGGGTTTGCAAGAGTCATTTACGAGTGAGAAGATCCAAGAGGTTCTTGTGACGGCCACCGACTAACCAATGGTTCATGATGTTACTCATGTTCCGACCATGGGGCTCGATAAAGACGACATCAACCAATAAGGAGAGCTCGATAAGGACAACGTCAACCAACAAGAAGAGCTCGATAAGGACAACGAGCTCGATGAGGATGACGTCGATCAACAAGGAGAGCTCGATAAGGATGATAAGCTCGATGAGGATGACATTGATCCCCAAGGAGAGCTCGATCGATAAGATGAACTCGATGAGGATGACATCAACCAGTAAGAGCTCGATGAGGATGACGTCAACCATCAACTGGCATCTGAATTCACCCAACGACAAGGGGCAGAAGGGCAACTCTTATTTTCCCAATCCGAGGGTTTCAACCCGGGTCAATTCTTGGAGGGTCAGTCGTCGATGGGTCCTTAATGTATTGCCTATATCGCCATGGTTGGCTTCGATCAAATTCAAAAGAGAGGTCCTAAGCAATGGAAGGCCGACCCCAAGATTCGAGGGCCAACACTTGGGGGGCATGGACGACAAGAACCTCCCGAAGACCCTAGAGAGAGGCTCGGAGGACAAGGATGGCCACCCAATGATGGCATCCCAAAGGCTCAAAACTCTACGAGGGGAGCCGATGGTCCCAAGCAAGGAAAGACCAACCTTAAGACCCGAGAAGCAAGACTCGAGGGGCAAGGACGGCCACCCGATGGAAAAATCCCAAGGACTCAAAAGTTCTATCATCCGAGGAAAGTCGATGAGGCATGGAGGCTTTATCATCCTCGTATCAAGGTAGACCTTTAAGACGAGTCTAACCCATGCGGGTATATTTTCAACCGGCTTGAAGATAAGAGGGTCAATCTTGAACTACCAACACGAGACGTCCTGACTAAGACTCAGAGACGTCGCCTTGAGAGGAAGGTCCAGAAATAAAAGCAAGCCATCAAGGACCTCGAAAGACAACTTGCATAGCAAAGGGTCTAGCTGGAGAAATAAAAGATGCTCCTAGCTCGCCCATGCATTGAACACCTATCGACCCTGACCCGAGGCCGGGCCAAAGAGGTCGAAGTTGATAAGTCAAAGAACGAAAAGGATCTCAAGCATGTTAGGGAGGTTTGACCTAAGGCACCCGATCACCTACGCTGGAAGTTGATCCGCAAGTGGGTACCTAAAGTGAGAGACAAGATTCACCTAAAGAAGGATTACCCACAGCAGGACGGGACCGACCGTAAGAGCAAGGAGGACACGGTCAACTTTGACTTGGGGTACATCAAGTTTGGGAACTTTCCAAACAAATTGGCAATCAACATGGCGCCAGGAAGCTCCAAAGCTAAACTCAATCAACTAAGCTACTTCAGGGGTAATGTGATCGAAGAAGACCCCAATGAGTTTCAGGTAGTAGAGAAGTGCTTGGTCGTACCTTTGGTGGAGAACTTCATTGGCAACGTCATCATTATGATGCCTACACAGATGATGGGCAAACATCTCAAGCCTCTCCATACCACGGCTCATATTTTTATGAAGTCGATCAAAAGAGTCTTAGTAGACAATGAGGAGATGATGAACGTGCTTCCCCAATTGTTCAAAAAGGACCTTGATAAGAAGAGGGAGGAGGTCGACCGGACCGATATGATCAAAGAGGCGGCCTTGTGCGATGGGACCATAATACCATTGAAGGTGGCCTGGAGCAGTGTAGATGGTTGGTTTGCTTGGTGTGTGGGCTGGGTCGAGCAGAATGTCCCTTCATCCCAATAACCGGTTAATGCCACACTCGGGGGGCAAATACTCCCCCTTACTTATGAAGCAATAGGCGAGGTGGCAAGACGATTAGAGGTCTACAACTTATCACCTTATAAGTCGGCCGGGTATGTCCTCTGGACGAAGGCCTAGACCTTTTCGAGCTGCTCATCTTCATTCTGTTCCAAGTTAGCTGACGGGTGTTAAGCCAAAGATGAAAGACCATATCAACGCTTCTCGCCTGGTCGTACCAAAGCGTTAATGTGCGGGGGGGCATTGTTGAGGTACAAAAGTAATCTCAACATTTTTAACATATTTTGAGGTACCCGATACGGTATCAAAGTGACTGGGTGACCGGTGACCGATGTGGTCTCAAAGTGACCGGTGGGTGGTGTTGTCTCAAAGTGATCACTTCCGGTTTTGAGTTGGAAAGAGATTGTCAATGGTCTCCCCTACATCGAGTCATATGACGGTCTTACTTGGTCGAAACTGGTGACGATAGACCACGTTGTTGTGTTGACCTTGGTTCACTTTGGCTCGTCCTTGGGTGACAATACCCGTCTGTTATAAATTAGCCATTACTTTGGAATCATAGGTTGGAGGAGGAGACTCTTGTGGCAATGGAAAGGTGAGACATGTATCTACAACTTTATTTTCAAGAGCCTTGCCTGATTCGGATTAAAAGAGGGTTTAAACAAAGCGCCAAGTCCTAGCGTTAGCTTGCTCGATGAATTCTAATAGACTTTGGTAGATCAGTAGTAGATTTTGACTCGGACATCAGATTGATCTAATTCTTTCCGACAAAGGTCTACAACTTTGTAGTTTACAACTTTTTCTGATTCGAAGCAGAATGTAGTAAAAAATCTAGTTCAAGATGAGCACACTTCGAACCAGTTCGCTTTTCAGTTCCAAGACCAAAGCACCCAGTTTGGTCTGCTTCCCGCTTCCAAAACCAAGGGGGGAGCCCGGTTCGGTCCTCTTCCCGCCCACCTGAATGACGCTCCTCGGTAAAATCCTCATAACGTTCTATCCGGAGCTCAGATTAAGACAATTCAAGTTATTGTATGAAGCCAAGACATAGATCTATGACTTTGTAGTTTGTAATATCTTCAGAGTCGGAGTGGAAGTATGTCAAAAATGCAGATCAAAGTAGGAGGATACTTTGGTCCTCAAGATGGGAGCTCAGATGGGTGCTTTGACCTATAAGGCAGGAACCCCGAAGGGGCAAAGACGAACATGTCCGCATTTGAAGAGCAAGTGACGTTCAGATTTATAGTTCAATATATCCGAGTTTGACAACGTCCTCTGCTCTGGGCTTCAATTTGGGCCCGACGTGTTTTGCCTCCTGCTATGTGCTTGTATGCGGGAGGCCAAAGGTGAGAAGCCGAAGGCTGGAAGGTAGGCAGAAGCCCATTTGGCCTTCGTAGGCGGGAAGCGAGGCTCCCATTTTTGGCCTTTAGGCAAGAAGATGATACTGCCATGAAGGTCAAATCGGGAGGAAAGAGCAATTGGGTCGGAGCCCCCTCGAAAGCGGGAAGCAATCGATGCGAGCAGAAGTTCCCGTTATGTTCGACAAAGATGATTGCTTCCGAGTTTGTACGAACCGGTCTGGAATGTTCGATGGCCAGTTGCTGCTTGGTTTGCTTCAAGTACGAGGGCGGTAGGTGCCTCCCATTTTTTTGGTAAGGGCGATAGGGGATTCCCGCCTTGTGTGACGTTCGGGCCGGAGACTACCTTGCGGGACGACCGAGTCTGTTTGGGCTTTAAGGCAGGAGGATGATATAGCTTAAAGGACGAAGGCGGGAGGCATGAGTTGTGTTATCGGGCCAGAGCCCGTTTAGAGTGACAAGGCGGAAGGATCCTGCCTATAGGGCCTGGGCGGTAGGAAGATCCCGCTTTGGGGGTCCAGACGAGAGGTGCTCGAAATGCAGGCCGAGCTCATGTTGGGCCAGCTTCGTGTGAGGATCCATTTGAGACTTAAAGATGAAAAATCACCTTAGGCGGTAATGGGTTTGTGATGGATTTTTCCTAGAAGGTTCGAAAAGATCGAGTCAAATTGATATTTTTCTAAGTTGAGCTGGGATTTTCAAGATTCGGGCAAGATCTTGGGTCACAATTGCTTGGTCGGCACGATCGGAATATTACTATTCGAAGGCAGAATTTGTTCATTTGAGGAAGACAGCTTGGATTTTCCTATTCTAAGCCAGGTTGATTTGGAAACAACATAATCGTTCGGGACAGGATTTCTTGCCCGGGAAGGATGGAGCTAGGTCAATACGTGTTATATAAAGAGGGCTTGGACGACAGAGAAAGACATCACCAACACAACAAACAAACTTATTGCTCTTTACTCTTTATCGTAGCTTAGCCCTAGTCTAGCTCTTTTTCCACCCTCTCTATTAGACCGACCTTGGGACGACTACTGCAGATCCGTCTCGGGTAGTCTTGACGTTGTTTTACCCACATTCTCTGCAACACTTACTCGTGATGGTCTCTTCTTCAAGTCAGCTTCCGGGTTCTATAGCCACTTCCACCGGTGGTACATTTGATTACGGCGTGTACTAAAACCAGGTATAATCTGGTTTGATCATATTCAATATAGGCTAGCAGCGGCGAAGATATCGATCTTTATTGATGATTTCCTTGAGAGGGAGAGCTTCGTCCAGTAAGAGATGTTCAAAGCCATTTCGAGGTCAAGGGTCTGCTTGGTTGTGCTATCCCCGGACTACACTTCTTCAAAGTGATGCTTGGATGAGCTGAGCAGAATCATGGACTGTAAGCATGAGATGGAGAGTATAGTTGTGCCGGTCTTTGATGGGGTTGATCCATCTGGTGCGGATTTTGGAGAAGCCTTGGCCAGCCATGGACAGGATGTTCCCGCGGAAAGGATGATAAAATGGCAGGAAGCTCAGACGAAAGCAGTAACTTTATCCGTCTTCTTCTCGTTCTTCATGAATGTAACAGGGATGAAGGAGCCTCAGCTCAGTTCATTGTTAGGGACATTTCGGATAAGTTGATTCACTGCTGAATCATCAATTTATGCCGGTTCCCTGTTTGGAATAGCTCCCAAGATAAAAGAAGTACAACAGTTCCTCGATTTGAGGTCTGATGATGTCCGGACAATAGGAATCTGGGGAATGAGGGCTTGAGGAAGACCACACTCACCAAAGTCATCTTCGAGAGCATCTGCAACGACTTCGAACCATGCTGCTTCGTTGAGAATGTAAGGGAGATTATAACAAAGCATGGTCTGCAATCAATGGAAAGAAACCTCCTTTCTGAATTGGTTCTGCGGAATAGAAAGCAAAACATGAGGTCTGAACAACAAAGTTCTTACCTGACAAAGGACATGCTCAAGCCGAAACAGATTCTTATTGTGCTTGATGATGCAGATCGCAGAGAGCCTCTGGAACTCTTCAGTGGACCTGGTTGGTTTGGTCCAGGAAGCAGGGTCATTATAACCACCCGAGACAGACAAGTGTTGCGTGGAACGAAAACTTAAAAGAGATCTCCTAACGGACAAGTCCTTGCGGTACTGAAAGTAAGTTTAAATGGGTTAAGCACGAATGAGAATGAAGCATTCCTAGATATTGCTTGCGTTCTTGATGATGGAGAGGACTTGGATACCGTGAGGAATTTTTTGGTTGCACGTGGCCTTCGCGCAGATCGGACAATTCGGATTCTCATGGACAATGCTCTTGTAAGAATCACAGATGTAAAATTGTCTATGCATAACTTGGTAAGCGCAATGGGGAAGGAGATCGCACTGAAAGAATCCATAGGGCCTAAAAGACGTAGTATTATGGCTAGCTGAGGATATCTGTCGTGTACTGATGAAATTAAAGGTAAAAGAAGCTTATCTTTATATATCCTTATAGCATCAACCAACTGCATTTATTTGCTTAGACTTGTCACATATAAGGATGGTCTTACCTTCTGGTGCTTTCAAGTGGATTCTTAATCTTAAGTTGCTCAGATTCTTTGATCTCAGTCTACAAGATCTTTCCCACAATTTGCAACTTCCTCAAGGCCTCCATTATCTTCCCAAAGAGTTAAAGGTTTCTGCACTGGGATGCATTTCCTTTAGAGTGTGTTTGGAACCAATATTCATGGGAAATGAATTCTCTTTATGATTGAAAGTCAGGATTTGGAATTCCTACGTCGGAATTCTAGTGACCAAACCAGAATTCTCCGTGAAATGACATCTATACCCTCCTTTTCTAATCTACAATTTCTTTCTTCTTCGACGTTCTCTCAGCCTGTTCTTCCTTTTTTTCTCCTTCGAGAATGATGGCAGCTGTCCTGGCAGGTCCGCAGGAGGCCTTCCTTCACCGCCGACGAACTTCCTCCTCCCGCCTTCGACGTTCCTCCAACAGGTATGTCTCTGACCTCTTTTTCCATTTCTTTTCAAAGTTAGGGTTTCTCTATTTTAGTTGTTGCACCAAATTTGTGTGTTGTGATTCCTTTAGCTGTTTGTTTTCGTTCCTGTCTGAGATGGATTCGACTTGGAAGGATGGTTGTTTGGTTGAGGTGGGCTTGTTTGTTTTATTCTTGGGTGGCCTAGTTCGAGTAGATCTGAGGATTTCCCTGTGGAGTTGGTTGATTTGGATGTGGAGAAGGTGGTGTTGGGCTTCAACTGCTTCTTGAGGTCAAAATTGGAGAGTGAGTCATCAGCTAGCTGTATTGATTGGCTTGGTTTTGTGTTCTAGAGCGTCCCTACTTTTGTCGTTTGAACCAGAGATATTTGATGCTCTATAATATATGAGATTGGCAAGAAGAAGTTCAACAAGGAGGCTTGCATGCCTTATCTAAAAGATGCTTCTTGTTTCCCTTTTGTTTCGTGGCATTTTTTTGGTCTAGTGAGGGATTGAAGCTCTGATTGTTTTGTTGCTTGTAGATCGTGTAGAGATACAATTGAAGTAATTTACGGTTCAGGTTCCAAGGAGATGTAGTTGGTGACAAGATCGTATTGGTTACAGAAGATACCGGTACATAAATATGTAATATTCTTCAAGATTCATGACTAGGTTTAGTTGCCATAGCTTGCTTTTTATCATTGACTAAACTTGCAGATCAGCTATAAATAAATTGTGATGGGCTTTGGAGAAGTATTTGTCTGATTGTTGTTCAATCGCACTCATCAGTTCAATGTTGTTATGAATTTGGAGACCTATCGGTCTACGACTAAGTCTTGGATTACACGTGGCCCGGGCGAGATTTGTTTTTTTTTGCCTTTTCAATCTTTTTTGTGATACTTGGCACAATGTTATTCGATAAAAATATGAAAATTCATATTTTTTTATTCTCTATAAATTGAGTCTAATATTTTCAATTCATATAGAGTTTAATTTTTTAAATTCTCTATAAAAATTCGTATAAATAATACATGTATGTAGATGAGAGAGAAATTCATTGTCTATTTGGTGACCTAGATTGGACAAGATTACTGCTAGAGTAGAAAAATATTTTAGTTGAGTTAGATTTTACGTGGATGGGAGATAAATTAATTATTTATCTATGATCCGGGTTAGACCAGATCATTGCTAGCTATTGTCTAACATGACAGCTGACCTGGTCAAACCTGTTGTGGAAATAAGAGGAACTACTTTTGAGCAATATTTTTAAAACCGACCCAGAAAGCGACCCAAAATTCTTAAATTTTTTGGGTTACCCAGTTTGACCGGTCGGACCAGGACTTCTATTTTATATCAATATAATTAAATAAGGTTTAAAAATTTTAATTTAACATAAAAATGATAAAATACCAAATAAGTTCGAATATTTAGCAACTTTGTTATACAATTTATTCAAATAAAATTTTCAAACATGAATTAAACAAGTCTAGAAGAAAAAGAAGATGATTATACAAGTTTTCCTGTTCGACATATTAGTCCAATTCGTTTGACTTAGTTGACATGTTATCAAGAATTGTTAAAACGATAAGTTTGTTGTGATCCAAAAGTGATGTACACGCTCCGAGCGTGGAAGTTTAGGTTTTGTTTCTAAATTAAATCAAATAAAATAGAAAAAATAAATACTAATTTTTATGAACCCCGGAAATACCTGACCAGGTAGTTTGACCAAATTTTGGCTAGTTGAACCACATTCTGGATTTTAGGCAAAAATTGACCCAAATTTGACCCTGTGTAGTGGTCCGAGCAGTCAGACTATCGATCGGACCGCAGGTTTTAAAACATTGCTTTTGAGATGGGAAGTACCAAGGCACTAAATCCTCGTGGATACTTGGGTGTTTTCTATAAGAAATATTGATCTATTGTTTCTTCGGATTTAATTAATATGATCATAAATATCTTTGAAAAAATTGAAGTACCTGCCTCGATTCCAAAGATAGCAAATCCAATCAACATCCATAATTTTAGACCTATATGACTTTGTAATTTTTCATACAAAGTATTCTCAAAGATCTTAGCTAATAGGATCAAACTTTGGATGGATGATTTGATCACTAATTGTCAAGGAGTTTTTTTGAATAACATAAGTATCTAAAATAATATCATCATAGCTCATGAGACTTTTTAATTTAAGAGTCTAGTTAGAAAAATACACATGTTTATGGCCATTAAACTAGACTTGAAGAAAGCATATGATATGATAAATTGGTAGTTCTTTACATGATGTCATGGTTAAAATTGGACTTCAAAAGAAGTGAATAGATTATGTAACGAGTTGTATTAAATCCACTTCTTATAACATTTTGTTTAATGAAAGATCATTGCCTTGGATTCAATCTGCTAGAGGTATCAGTCAAGGGGACCATTTATCCCCATTTATTGTTCTTGTTAATTTATAATCATGTAAATCATTTTAAAAAATTTGGATTGATTCATGGCTTCACATTCGGTAGGCATTGCCCTCCAATTATTCACATTTTATTTGCCGATGATACTTTATTATTTGGAAAGTTCACTATTGATGAAGCTGGAGTGTTCAAAGTACTTCTAGTGACTTTTTCTGATGTTTTAGAACAAGATATGAAATTTGAGAAATAAAGTATCTAGTTTTTCAAATTGGAGGAAAAAAAAATAAGAAACAAATCTGTGACATCCTTGGAATGCAAACAATGCAACAAGATGTAAAGTATTTGGGAATGCCTCCTTTTTTTTGGAAGATAAAATAAATAAATTTTAAATTTTCTATATGAAAGGATTTGGAATAAGGCACTCAGTTGGAAGCAAAGATTGTTCTTCATGACTGACATAAAAGTACTCATTAAATTTACGGCAAATTATCCTCTAGTTCCTAATATTTAACGAAACATCCATGTTAGTCTTTATTATTTTTAATAACATAATTTTTCCTTCTAGTTTGAAAAATGCACATCTCAGATCTCTTGCTCATATCAGCAGTCAACATAATTTTGTATGACCTTTATACCCTTCCAAAAAAAATGCCAAATAAGGTACTGGTAATCTTCTCGGGCTTGTCTCCCTGGTCGACTTCTCTGTCTGGCCAAAAAGTTCCATCGGGAAATGAGCAGCTCCTTCGCCGACGCTCGTCCCCAAAATGCAAGGCCAAAAAGTCCTAAGCAGGAATCGAGCTTAGTCGCATCGGAGACGTCGAAGGAACCATCGCGAACGAGCAAACAACTTGGGGTGCTCCGACCCTTCGAAGCCCTCCCTCCATTACTGCCATTTTCTACCTGCAATTGAAATCCATGTAACCCTCCCTCTAGAAGCATTCAACCCATTTTCTACATGCAATATTCTTCTGCGTCGAGACGAAGCCCTCGAAGATGAACCCCAAAATATTCTACATGCAATATTCTTCGGTGAGATCTTGGTAGATTAGAAGTAATCCTAGGATTTTCAACCCTCCCGATTGTTTGTTACTCGATGATGGTCACGAGGATGACCTCTTCCAAGCCTCCTCCCCGGACTACCCGTCCCAGTCCTCTTTTGAGAACGATGAGCCGTTGCTGCCACGAAGCTCCAGCGACTTCTGTCCGAGATCCATAGCGAATAAGACCTTGTGAGTTTGCCAGTGGAGCATTGCCAGTTGACATCCTTGGGGGTTGGATTTGGTTGGTGTTTCCGGTGATGAATTGGGTTGGAAATCGGCTGAGTTCTTTGATTCTGCGTCGGCAACAACCAAGATGGCCATGGAGTCGAGGTTGGAATCGGCTGGATCTCGGGAAAGAAGATGATGTTTTTTAAATTCCAAGGGTATAATTATCATTTATAAATTATGTTGACTGCTGACATCAGCGGTGGGTTCGATAGAGACCTGAGAGTTACATTTTCTGCAAATTAGGAGGATGGAAGTATGTTATCATGAACATCAAGGACTAAAATAAAATTTCGTTAAACACCAGAGATCGGAGGATAATTTTTCCTTAAATCTATCATTTTTTCTATTCCATGTTACATTATCCAATGTGTTATGTTCCCCACTACATTCTTGACAAAGTTGAATAACTTGATTGCTAAGTTTTGGTAGTTTGAAGAGGTGGAAAGAAGAAAGTACATTGGTCTAGTGTGGAAAAGCTTCCTGTGTCTAACAAATTAGGGGTTGAGGTTTTAAAAACTTAAAAAACTTCAATATCTTTTTGTTAGCTATACAAGTCTGGAGATTCCTTACAGGCCAGAGCTCTCTGTTTTAGAATTCTTACAGGCATATATTTCCAATTTTCTCATCATGTCTGCTGAGAAAGTAACAGACCTTCCTGAATTTGGAATACGCCATTTCACTGTAACAAAATGATTTTCTAGTTAGAATTGGTGATGGTAGAAATACCCACATTTAGAAGAATCCATGGATTCCTAACATGTTACAATCTAGGATCCAAACTCCTCAACCAAAGTCAATTACATTAGAATTTGTTTCTAACCTCATATGCTTCACTACTAGAACACGAAGATGAGAAATTTTGCAAAGATTATTTTCAACTGTTAAACAAAATGCCATTGCTAACATTATGATTGGTGCTTACAATAGTTCTCACAAGATTATTTGGAAACATTATACTGATGGCAATTTTACTGTGACAAAGGGCTACCAAATTCTTGAGCATGTGCAAATCCAACAGGTACATGGTGCAAGAGCAAGCTCTAGTCCATCCATCTTTGATCCAGGTATACGAAGCAAGATATGGAACCTTACTGTTCATCTCAGAGTCAGACATTTGTCTAGAGATCAGCAAGAAACTGCATTCCAACAGCAACAAATTTTCACATGAGGAATCTCTTCCCTTCCCCTATTTGCAATATCTTCTTTTCTGCCAATGAATCGGTGTGCCATATGTTTTTTGGCTGTCTGTATACGAGGTTGACATGATTTTTATACCCCTTACGACTTAAGACTGATCTGAATGCACAAACTAACTTTTGCGTATGGTTGCAATATCATTTTTCAAAGGTAAATTTTTTACACCATGATTGCACTTGCTAAGTTCGAACCCTGGACCTCTTTGAAATTGTCAACGCCTTGTGTCTTTAGGATATATGCCCTTTAGCATATGGTTGAAAATTTGATGTCTAAACTGCATAAACCTAGAGCTCTTGATCTGATATCTGATGCTATGTAACTATGCTAAAATATCTGGTTAGCCAAAAATAATTTCTCGTAAGGACATGGGAAGATTGATCCTGCAAAAATATGAGTGTATATACGCTCATGTTCTGTCGTGTGTTTCGTATGTGTTTAGTCGTATTTTTGTTAACTTTCACCTTGTTTCATTGAGTCTTATATCATTTTCATATATTTGATTCATGGAGTGGACTTCTACCCTTTGTCGTGTTTTGTGATAGGAAGTGAAGCTCATTGGAAGTTGTTGAAGGGGTAATTTCAAGAGACCATATTACAAGAGCTATAAATCTCTGTTCGAGTATCGGATTATCACAAATCAGATACCGTTAGAAAGCTTAAAGATAGATCTACATTTTGTCTTTTATAGTCGAATACAAATTTAGAGCAGAAGAGGATCAAAAATAGAAAATAAAAAATATATGATGAAGCTGTGTAGCCCAACTGACGACGGAAAGTTAATTGGCGATCGCAGGTGAAGCTGGACAGAGATCTCAGACCAAAATTATTGGCGGGAGCCAATCAACTGGCGGCCACCAGTTTCTATGATGCCAGCGTATTTCGACTTCCTATTTTGTTAGGTATTCGACTCGTTTCGGTTCTAGGACTATAATTATATTATTTACTTCATTACTTGGCTAGCAAGACTTCTTGTTTTGGTTAAACCTCCTCTAGGTTTTTCTAATTTCTAGCTAGTCGTTTGGCTATATATAGGCCATAGTCTCTTAGGTTTTAGACAACAATTATTCCAGACATTGAGACAACTTTTGACTATTAATAAAATCACGATTTTAGGTAGCTACGTGGAGGAGATTGGCGAGGCTTGCTCGAACGACTAAACTTTCTCTATCTCTATATTTTATGCTATTCTTTATTATCTCTTCCATTAATATCATGTACTTTATGATTATACTTAGCGAGTAGTTCTCTTGTGAGTGTGATTCCTTAACTATGTGATTGATTATCTATGTTGATTGTGGTTCGAATATTTTTCGTAATAATTGTTGATTGGTGTGCTTAATACTTAATCTAAATTGATCACTTAGGTTATGATTAGAATTGATGAGAGTGGACCAAGAGGCACTCGAATTAATAAAAAAGCCAATTAGCATATTCTTAGATATTAATGAGACATCTTGATATCATAAGAATAACTCGCTAGGAAGAATTTTCATAATTAGGATTAGTATAGTTCTAAGCTTAATTGATGAGCAAAAGTATTAATTAATAACTTAGACTTTATAAATCTTACAGCCTCTTACAACTTTATAAATATTTAAATTTCCACGCTTCGCATAATTGATTGTTGAGATTTTGTGTTCCAACCCTCAGTTCGAACCCCACTTATCCACTATACTATTTGTTTGCGTATTTAATTGCTTGTCAATTTATCGTATATCAAATTAACGCCGTCGACACGGAACTAATTTTTTAGGACATAAAATCAAAGCAATTAGTTTTGTGTATCAAACTTGCTGATTGTACTTTTTTTTCAGAATTGTCTAGTGCATGCCAAGAACCCGGAGTGAAGTACTAGACCTTGACACAAATAATGTGCTTGAGGTTGATATCGGAGTACTCGAAAGGATAATTAGGCGTGAAAAGAGAGATCAGGCAAGAGCAATGGCACACAATTAGGAAGACGGAGCGAACCATGCTCTTGTGGACGCTAATACTCCACGAAGAAGGACGCTGCCGGAATCATCTGTCCCTACATGGAATGGGAACCCTAATGGTTTATAACAACCACCTATAGGTCCCAACGCTTTCCAGATCTCAGCAGCCATTGTCGGACAACTGCAAAACTCGATCCAATTTGTTGGCTTGCCAAGCGAAGACCCTCAAGACCATCTCTCTCGATTTGAGAATATCTGCAACATCATGAGTTTCAAAATATTAATGATGATGTCTTGAAGCTGCGTCTCTTATACTTTTCTTTGAAAGACGCTCGTATTTGGTACAATAAGTTGAAAGGAGAGACAATAAGAAGTTGGACTGATCTGGCCCATGCTTTCCTGAGGAAGTTCTTTTCTATGGCCAAATCAGCCAAGAAATCAACACATTTGTACAAGCAGGTGGGGAGAGCATCTATGAATCTTGAGAACGGTTCATGGATCTCCAAAGTGTCCTCAACATGGCATCACTTCGGAGAATCTTATGAAATTTTTTTAAAATGGGTTAGACGGCCCATCTCGTGATCATATAGATGCCTCATCTCAAGGGGTATTTTTAAGGAAGATTGCTGATGAAGCTGCTCGTTTGATGGAGGAGATGGCAGAAGTCAATGGTATATGGCTAACCGAGCGTCTTAAGCGACCGCAAGGAAATTCTAAGCTAGAAGCTATAATGGCGGCGCTTACCAAAAAGGTCGAGGAGCTAACCAATGGCAAGGCTAAAGCAGTCATAGTACAAGACATGTGTGACCTATGCAAAGAAGATGATCATGCCACTGTGGATTGCCCAATGATGGAGGAACTTCAGGCAGTCACTGATAGACAATCACCAGGTATGGGCTACTCAAAGCAAACTAATGCTCATCCAAATTGTTTTTTGATTTGGCCAGCAGAAAAATAACACTGGTGTCCAGTAAGAACCCAGGAAGCCATATTTGACAGATCAAGTCAAAGAAATGGGTGAGAAGATTGATCAATTAATGTTCAGCCAAATTTCTTTTGATTTGGCTAGCAGGCAAACAATACTAGTGTCCAGCAAGAACCTAGGAAGCCATATTTGGTAGATCAAGTCAAAGAAATGGGTGAGAAGATTGATCAATTAGTGGGAGACCAAGTCAACATCTTCTCCAAGATTGACCAATTGGTAAGGGTGGTCCATTAGTCCATCCAACAATAAAGTATTACTGTGCAGCAGATGGATCGTTGTGAGGTGCGTCAACAAGAGTTTGAGACATACTTGAAGGGGCAGGCCACGCAACTAAAAAAGATGGAGATCGAACTCAAAAATTTGGCTACAGCAAACACTCAAAGGCAGATAGGTTCTCTACCCAGCAACACGGAGTCTAACCGGCAAGGACAAGTGATGATCCTCACATTGAGGAGTGTGGATGAGGATAATGAACCATATATTCCTCCACCACCTTATATCCCTCCACCTCCATTCCCTCAAAGACTTTGGGGAAAGCCACCACTTGAGAACAAATCCTCTTCAAAAGAATGTGCCAAACCGATCAAGCCAGCCATAGACGATGAGGTAGTTACTGAAAAGAAGGAGCAACCAGCCTATATCAGTGAAAAAGAAGATTCTTATGTTCCTCCACTATCACCTCAACAAGTGAAGAAGGAAGCAGTGATCGATGAGAAGGCCCTTGAATTCATAGAGACAATGGAGGATATTCAAAGTTATGTCTCTTTCTTAGAGATGTTAGATAAAAGGCCATAATATACTGAGTTTCTGAAGGAAATCATCGCAAGGAAGAAGAGGCGAAATGATGGCAAGACTACCCATTTGGTAGAAAATGACATACCACCAAAACTAAAAGATCCAGAGAGTTGCACTATTCCTTGCACTATTGATGGTGTTCAATTTTCACATTGCTTATGTGATTTGGGTGCCAATGTTAACCTCATGCCTCTAACTATTTTCAGGAAACTTGAACTTGGAGGTCTCAAGCCAACAGAGATGCACCTTCAACTAGTGGATCAATCAGTCACACGGACACATGAAATCATGTAGGATGTGCTAATCAAAGTCGACAAGTCTCTTATCTATGTAGACTTTGTGGTGCTGGACTATGCTGCCCATGAAAGTTACCCACTGATTCTGGGACATCCATTCCTCAACACTTATCATGCAATGGTGGATGTTCACAGTGGCAAGCTACTTCTCTACATAGGCCCAGATGAAATAGAGTTCCAAGTAATCGATAGGGCCCTTCGTCCACTGTAATGCCAAAGGGACTAACAAAGTCAAGCTAACGACTCTAAATTAGCATGTTTAGTATTGAATTTTTCTTTAATTTTGTGTTTGCTTTAGTATCGTTATTTTGATTTAGTATTTTAATGGTCTTAGCAGGAGGTTTAGAAAAGAGAAAACTAGGTATCAACAGAGCTCGCCAGTCCATACACAAACTTTGTTGCACGTCAAAGGCAGTTAGAGCAAAATACCACCAACCTTCTCCACCACCTCTTTCTCGAGATTAACAGGGCAGTACCAATCCTCTCCTCTTTTCGTTTCTGTTACAAGTCTATTTATGTTCCTGCTTGTGTGCCCTATGATGTTCATGTCTTATGATGTTTGTGTCCAACCTCCACAATGAGGACACTGTGTTCAATAAGTGTGGGGGGTGTCCAACATATATTTTTGTTTTGGTTTGGCGTATGCGATCGAGTCTAGGTCTGAATAGGAGTGTGCTTAAGTCTGATGTGGTGTCATAAGCAGATGATGAGACTTCACCCTTGAATTATTGGCTTCCTAGCAATCGAAGATCCTTAGGAAGGTTCATGTCAGGACAAGAGTAGCGAGGATAGGATTAAGCCCATATTGAGAAGTAGTTCTTGCTTTTCAAAACCTCATAATTGGATTAAGCGATTGCTAGGTACAGGACCAAGAGAATATATGAATAGTTGAGAGAACATGCTCTTAGTAACCGAACCCTGCCTGTATATTAAAAAAATTTAGCTAACTTGCGAGTCTAACCGAGTGATGTACTTGCTACCAAAAATCTATTTTTAAAATTTTTTTTAGGCAAACGGGAGTGGTTAGGTCAATAAATTGGAGCAAAGCCCCTACCCGAAAGGAGAAAGAAAGGTGTGTGGAATGTGAAAAAAATAATAGAATGGGAGAAGGTGAAAACAAAAGAAGGGATTGGATTGGATGAAATTGGTTATAGATGTACTGAATGTGTAATATTATATGCGAATTATGAATGTGGTATGTGGTATGTATTATGTGGATAAGGGGAATGGATACGGATCTTGGTAGGGGTGAACTCCAACCTAATCGGGATAAGCTCAGAGATCATTGAAGGAAATCAAGTGAGTCTCGGGGCTAGTGTTTGACTCTGCATACAGGTCTACGTGTGAACTCCTAAGACACCAAATGAGTGAAGCTAATCGCTAACGAAAACTATTTTGGGGCTAGGTAAAATGATGGAAAAATGTGTTCTTAATTATCTCTTTATGTCATATGCTTTTTGCGGTATTGTCCCTAGTAATCTTCACTGCTTTCTAAATAATAAAAATTATGGGAAATTGCTTTGATTTGTAGGCTGCACTTGAATTGCAGAATTGAGCTAATATGAGGTTTTCTCTGGGTAGTTCACTGTTACTAGGAGACTAATAATTTTTAGCGTGTTTGATGCTTACTTACTTGGGGACAAGCAAGGAAATAAGTGTGGGGGTGTGATGAATGTGTATACACTTATGTTCTATCGTGTGTTTCGTATGTGTTTAGTCATATTTTTGTTCACTCTTACCTTGTTCCATTGAGTCTTATATCATTTTTATATATTTGAGTAATGGAGTAGACTTCTACTCTTTGTCGTGTTTTGTGATAAGAAGTAAAGTCCATTGGAGGTTGTTGAAGGGGTAATTTCAAAAGACTATATTGTAAGAGCCATAAATCTCTGCTCGAGCATCGGATTACCACAAAGGAGATACCGTTGGAAAGCTTAAAGAGAGATCTACATTTTGTGCAGCCCAACTAGCTGTGCAGCCCAACTAGCGACGAGAAGTTAATTGGCGATCGCAAGTGAAGCTGGACAGAGATCTCGGACCAAAATTATTGGCGGGCACCAATTAACTGGTGGCCACCAGTTCCCATGATGCCAGCTTATTTTGACTTCCTATTTTGTTAGGTATTCAACTCCTTTCAGTTTTATTCGACTTTTGACCTCCTATTTCGGCCCTAGGACTATAATTATATTATTTACTTCATTACTTGGCTAGCAAGACTTATTCTTTTGGTTAAACCTCTTCTAGGTTTTTCTAATTTCTAGCTAATCGTTTGGCTATATATAGGTCATAGTCTATTAGGTTTTAGACAACAATTATTCCAGGCATTGAGACTATTTTTGACCATTAATAAAGTCACGATTCTGGGTAGCTACACGGAGGAGATTGGCGAGGCTTGCTCGAACAACTAAGCTTCCTCTATCTCTATCTTTTATGCTATTCGTTATTATCTCTTCCATTAATATCATGTGCTTTATGATTATACTTAGCGAGTAGTTCTCTTATGAGTGCGATGCCCTAACTATGTGATTGATTATCTATATTGATTGTGGTTCGAATATCTTTCGTATTAGTTATTGATTAGTGTACTTAATGCTTAATCTAACTTGATCACTTAGGTTATGATTAGAATTGATGAGAGTGGACCGAGAGGCACTCGAATTAATAAAAAAGCTAATTAGCATGTTCTTAGATATTAATGAGACGTCTTGATATCATAAAAATAACTCGCCAGAAAGAATCTTCATAATTAGGATTAGTATAGTTCTAAGCTTAATTGATGAGCGAAAGCATTAATTAATAACTTAGACTTTTGCTATCTTAGTTTTATTTTTCTAATGAGCGAAAGCGTTAATTAATAACTTAGACCTTTGCTATCTTAGTTTTATCTCTCTAATGAGCGAAAGCATTAGGGAGATGCATTAGAACACTCCGGGTACTAGTTGGGACTTAATAAGGACCATAATCTCGACGTAGGTAGTTAATCCATAGGGTATCATGCTCGTTTGTCTCCATTAAATTTACAACTCTTTTATTTGTGCTTTCGATTTTGTTTACTTACTTACAACCTCTTACAACCTTATAAAATTTTAAATTCCCACGCTTTGCATAATTGATTGTTTAGATTTTGTCTTTCAACCCTCAGTTCGAAACCCTACTTATCTATTATACTATTTGTTTGTGTGTTTAATTACTTGTCAATTTCTCGTATATCAAAAAACCATTTCCCAAACTTATAAACTACAGACCAATGAAACACCATAATTGGAGTTGGACAGTAGAAATGGCTCTCAAACTTCACAGAGGCTCCACCAGCTTGAGCAGATACTTTGTCTAACCCGAGGATTGTTACGGTTGCCAGAAATGATGAAGGACTTATCCTAAAAAGTCAGAATTTTGCGATTCAAGCCTCCTCTTCTCTAGAGACTGAATTACTAGCCATGCAACAAGCTATAAACTCCAAATCTTCAAGATACAAGGGTGTCAAGACCATGATAGAAACATATTGCAAACTTGCCCAAGTTTTCTTGTGCGATCCTTTCCCGCAAATTAACAAGCAGATAGAACTCCTATTCTTGGAATTGCATGAGGAGCTGAGGAACCTCCCCCTCTATTCTCTTTCTTATATTCCTAGAACTTGTAATCTTGTTACTAATTGGTGTTACAAACAAGCTAGAATCCAGGCTCTTTTTTCGGATTGGATGGTATGTCGCCCTTCGGAGTTAGAAACCTTATTGTATACGAACTTCCCGACATAATATAAGTAGCAAGAAAGTTTACCTCTCAAAAAAAGTTTATACATATAGTGGGGGCATATACATTTTACTGGATAGCCCCACTTAATATATTTTAGGAGAAAAAATTCATAAGTCCATAAGGTTTGTCATTATATACTAGGAAGTTCATGTTTTAGTTAATTAATTCATAAATTTTAAAAAATTGAACTTGTTAGTCCTCTTGGTCAATTTACATCTCAAATAATACATGAGATTACTAAAATACCCTCGCTCACTTTAAAACACTCAAATCGCCGAAAACACATAAATCTAGATTCGAGAATAAAAAACTTCACACACCACATAAAAAATATAAAAGAAATTAAGTCTACATAAACCCATCAGATCCAACTCAATTGATTAATCGTAAAACTAATTGATAAATCTCCCTCTTCTTCTCACTTGTCGGGTTTATTCTGTGTGTTTCATTTTCTTGTTAGATCGATAAATTTACTATATTGGTGTTCATATGGGTTCACATGGCCTTTTCCCATCATTTGCCTCATGAGTTAGTGAAAATCTCTTTTTATTGATTGAGTTTTTAAGGGTCTTATCTTTGTTCCCATACCCAAACGTTTTTTTTTTAATTTTTAATGTGGTGGGTCGACGAGTGTGAGATTGGTATGATTTATCTTGATTTTAGAGTTATAAAGTGATTGAGTATCTCATATGGCAGTTGAGATGAAAATTGATTTAATGGATTAATGAGTTCGATTTCTCAAAACTCAATCACTATTTAACTATAGATTGGATTTGAGTATATGTATATATCAAAACAAAGGGACTTCTCAGTATTTTCTCCTATATTTATGAAATATACACAAATATAACTTTAAAATAATTGTATAAAATTTTACAGTGCCTCAAAAAAAAAAATTGATCCCACAAAAATTTTAAACAATCCAAAAGTTAACATTATCATTTAAAACCATGGTTATCAAATACGCAGTCTGACCGATGGTCCGACCAATCGGACCATGATTCAGTACAAGGAGAGTACCAGAATTGGCCCAAAAATGTCAACCTTACGAACTGCCCAAAATTCAGTCGGACCGGGCAGTTTGTCTGAAATTTCAGGTCCGTATTTTCCGATTGGTAAGGTTGGACCAAAAATCATGATTTTTTTGAAAAAAACCAAAAAACATGAGTTGGTCACTTGGTTTGGTCGAAAATTTCGCACAAATAAAAAAGGAAAGAGACCAAAAAATTTAAAATCGAGAAAACTTTATCAATCTCCGTAGTTTCATCACGTATTTGATGATTTTTTTAGGTGTATATGTGATTACATGTACAATTATACATATATATTATTTAAAATGGTATTTAAAAAAATGGTTTGAAAGGCAGTTCAACCGGTCAGACCGGTCGACCCGGGATTCGGCCTAAAGTCCGGGTCGACCTCCGGATCGTATTTGAAAACACTGTTTAAAACTGAATTTAAATTGACCCACTAAAAAATTTCTTGTTCTGCCACTGGTCTCTAATAGCTAGGTAGGTTCATAGCAAATGGATTTTTTTTTAATAGAACAAATGGACTTATTTACTACCAATTCCGAAGTTTCAAATCTTCAAATGCACTTGACCATGAAGGTTGATCATTACTCATCTCTCATTAAACAAGGTCATTAATTTACCACTATTGATAGATGGAGGGCGAATTAACCGATGGATATTGATTCAGATAGTAAGTGACTTGTATTCATTAAGGAATGTATTGAGTTTAAACCTATGAATGTAAAACGTAGAAAATCACAATTTCAGAGTAATAATGCTCGACTCAGAATATCAATGGTAAAAAAAAGTGGCCAATTAAGCGAACAAGAGACTTGCATGGGGCATGAGGATGGGGTCATTATCTTTAGCTGTCTGCTTTGATTATTAGCACAAACTCTATCATTTACGCGTGAGCTTATTCTTTATCTTCAAACCCACAAAGATCATTGTAGCGGGAAATATATAGTTGGCGTCTTTTAAACTGTTCACTATCCACCTAATCTCTACCTGCTTCGCTGCTTGCAAGCTCTTTAAATTATGGGCCAGCTTCGTTACATTTGCATCTTCCTCGGATAGGATTATACACTCTTCGAGCTGATTAAACACACAAAATGATGCGAGCCGTTCATCTTTTCTTGCTCTTCGTTTGCTCTGGTGAGTTCCCCAGCTCATTTGGTTGTGATGGTATTTCTCTCTTCTTTGAAATTGTACTTGGTAGGACCGGGTTGTCCGGATTTCCGTGAGGGTAATCGGGTTGCTGATTTGCCCTGCCAAGTTCGTGTTTAAGGAAATTCGTGCTTGAAAGCTTTCTGCTTCTTTCCTGATGAAAAGACTGTACTTGGTCACCTTCAGATTCTATCTTCAAAAGGCTATCTTCTATGGCTTATTTCAATTCTACAGGTGCTCAGATTGTTCCAAACAATATTGGGATCAACTATGGCCGGCTTGGGACTAACTTGCCTTCGCCATACGAAACAATCGAAACTATCAAATCCATGGACGTTGATGCTGTGAAGCTGTACGATGCCAACCCAGAGACCTTGAAGCTTTTGGCAGGAACCAAGATACAGGTCATTGTTATGGTTCCCAACCAGGAGATAATCGAGATTTCCTCCAATCAATCGTCAGCCAACAAATGGGTAGTAGACAATGTCCTCCCTTACTACCCCGATACCATGATCAGGTTCATCCTCGTCGGCAACGAAGTCCTCAGCTACTACTCGGAGGAAGACAGGAGAGTTTGGGATCATGTTGTGCCTGCAATGCGCAGACTGAGGAACTGTCTTAAAGCACGCAACATCGACAATATCAAGCTTGGTACACCGCTGGCTATGGACGTATTTGAAACAACGTTCCCCCCGTCGGCTGGAGCGTTCCGATCTGATGTTTCTAGTACTGTGATGCCTGAACTGCTCAGGTTCTTGAATGGTACCAAGTCGCCTTTCTTTATCGATGTCTACCCTTACTTCCCATGGTCTGCTAACCCTACCAATATCAGCCTTGATTTTGCATTGTTCCAATCTGAGATGAACTACACCGACCCTGGTAGTGGCTTGATCTACACTAACCTTCTGGACCAAATGCTCGACTCTGTTATCTTTGCCACGACCAAACTTGGATATCCCGACATAAAGCTTTCCATTTCTGAAACCGGCTGGCCCAACGCCGGAGATATCGATCAACCAGGAGCCAATGTTTACAATGCAGCAACTTATAATCGCAACCTTGTTCGAAGGATGACAAGCCAGCCGCCGATAGGGACTCCAGCTAGGCCAGAAGTTATCATACCGACGTTTATATTTGCACTGTATGATGAGGACATGAAAGCAGGTCCAGGAACAGAGCGGCACTGGGGCTTGCTGCACGCTGACAGAACGCCGGTCTACGAGCTCGATTTGACAGGAATTCAAGGACCAGAATATTACGAACCTCTGCCCGAACCACAGAACAACACTCCCTACGAGGGCGAGATCTGGTGTGTGGCGGCAAGGGGTGCCAACATGGACGCACTGGGAAGAGCATTGCAATATGCTTGCAATCAAGGCAATGGTACATGCGAAGCTCTGACACCCGGAAGAGAATGTTATGAACCGTTGTCTGTCACTAGGCATGCAAGTTATGCATTTAGCTCATATTGGGCGCAGTTCAGAAGCCAGGGTGCCTCTTGCTACTTCAATGGACTTGCCGAGCAAACAACAACAAATCCAGGTAAGTTTATAGCCCCTGATTGATCTTGCTGTGCGGCTGAGTATGTTCCACGTTGTTCCGAAGAGAAAGCTGATTCTAAGTTTAAACTTCTGCATCGACAGGTCAGGGATCATGCCAGTTCCCCAGCGTAACTATTTGAAGATGAACAGATGATAATCGAAGGTCAATGCAGTGCAAACAGGATGTGGATGAATGCCAATATCCAGCATAGCCTAGTATTAATTCTCTGAAAATGATATCGATCCGGCAGAGGGTAGTAGAACAAAAATGTTATCCATACAGCAGTAATATAGACAAGCTAATGTTTTATGAATTTGGAAAAAAATAAACATTGAACGGAGCACAGAAAAGATCCAGTAAACTCTAGCATTTGCTAATGTTTCGAGTAGAGGATTAATTCAAGTGGTAGGACTGTCATGATATAATGGAAAACCTAACAGCATAGAAAAGGCATCATAGAAGCTGGAATAGCACCAACATCAGGCCATCCCGGATTGTAAACCTAAGGACACCAAAACCGAGTTTTGCATGCACCCGCAAGTTCCCCCGATACTGTCTGGAAAAGCATGACATAATGGATTCCCGAAAAACACACAAGTAATAACAACAATTTAAGTATTCAAACTAAATTAGCCTTGCACCTCACCTTTTCACTAAAGCAACATCTAAGATGCTGAAGACAAAGCCAAAGACAATAAATGCAAAGCATCAGCAAGGTATCTACTTGCTGATAAGGTGCAAAGGACTGGATGCAACTTGCAAGATGCATAAAGATCCAACGATCAAATTGCTTTCTGCAAGAGTTGTCGAAACAAGAAATTCTGCAACATGTTATACAAAACAGCAATGGTAATGAACAGCAAAAACCTACCTTGAGTTCGGACCATAAAGACAGTTGGCATCCAACTTAAGTAATTGAAATCATCAGCAACATATTAGGCAAACTTCCAAACGAAAAATCATTGACAAACAACAGTTCACTAGAATATAAAGAAAGTAAGAATCACTGGTAAAGCATGATATCAACCCAAAGACGTGTTAGTCTGGAAAATGGTATCTCATATGCCAAATCCTACTGGGCAACTAGTGACTGTGCATACATCGATGTACCTGAACCAAGCCTACAAGCATGCATCAAACTCAAGAACTCGATGCATACTTCAGAGATCTCCATATCTCCAAAATCTCGCCAATGAACATGTAGCGGAAAATGACTAAATCAAAAGCCTCCTCATTAAACTTCAACTGGCAACCCTGATTCATAGTCTATATGAATTACAATTTCTAACCTTCCATTGCCAAGTCTAAACAGCACCCAACGAACCACGGCAGCAAAGAACAGTAAAATCACATCTACCGCTGAATATTAAGCATGGCCTTGGCCTCGGACTGCTCTTCGACCAACGAATCACTGGCGTACTTGCTCAACAATTCCATCTTCTTCTTCTCCAGAACCATCCTCTCAATCTCCTTGTCGTCGGGGAGCGGGACATGGACAACAAACTCCCTGTCCTTATCCACCCTCTCACTATCCTCCCGCTCCCACTCTTGCCGTCTCTCCTCCTCCACCACGTCCTCCTCCCCCTCGAAAAGCACCTCGCTCGCCACATTCCCAACGCTCACCACCTCCATTGCCCCCTTCCGTGCCTCCTTCCTGATCTCCTCCAGCCTCTTCCACTCCTCTACAGCCGCTGCCCTCATCCTCTCCTCTGCGGGGCCCTCCACCCTCTCCAACACCCCGTCCTCGTCATCCCTGTACCCGTAGTAACTAGCATCGATCCTCTTATAAATATCGTACCTCGTCCGCCTCTTCCTCAGCTCCGGCGGCTTCTCGAAGAGCTCCCTGACGCCAGGAAGCTTCTTCGCGGCCCCGAAGTAACGGTACCCCGGCCCGCGCCCGCTAGGGTTTGGAACATCCACGATATTCCCCTCCAGGTCAGTCATCTTCGGGGCGTGCTTCGCGTAGTGCGGACCGCCGAGCTCGACGATGCGCCGCTCCCAGTGGGACTTCTCGCGGATGAGCTTGTTGATCTCGTCGTTGAGGTCGCGGAGGAGGTGCTCGCCGAGCCCCTCGTTCTGTATCTCGGCAACCTTCCGGCCGATCTCTCGCAAGATCTGCTGGCGCCACTTGTCGGCCTCGGCGAGGTCGCGGCACTCCGACGCGAGGAAAGGCCGGCGCTCCTTCGGCTTCCGCTTCTCCTCCGCCTTCATCGTTATGAACCGATTAAGCATCGACTGAGCCTTCTCCTCGTTACGAGCCATGGCTGCTTAGGGTTTGGTCACCGGAGCAATTCGCTAGGGTTTAGAGGGGAGAGAAAGAGACGCGAGGACGAAGACGACCTACGGGGAGTTGGGGATTTTCTAGTTGAAGAATTTGCTTTCGGGGGAACTAAATAGAGGAGGAGGATAGAGCAAGATATGGCCTTTCTAAACAAAGAGGCCCAGACGTTGCAGGGCTTTGAGCCCAAACTAAATACCAGCCCAAACTAAGTGACTAATCAATTAAATGTTTCTGGCACTATATCACTGTCCGTTTTTCTGGAAGTGTAGCGTTTTATGACCTGAAATCATCTTTAAAGACTAACACCAATTTTTTGTAGCATATTTTTTCACTTACAAGCATTTCTAAAAAAAATTTCAAGATGTGTCAGAATTGTTAATATATATAGTAATTATCAAATTACTTAATATTTTCTGAACAGATTATTAATATTAGTAATAGAGTATCACAGAATGCCATGTGGACTTTAAATCGTGACCAATTTTTCGTCAATACAGGTGTATCTTTTAGAATTGAATTTGAGATATTTAACTAAGATATGATAACTCTCTAATATTTGACCCAAATGTTTTACGTTAATTTGTGTTTTTAGTTTTTGGTGGATAACTATGCATTCTGCTGAGGATTTTTTTTAAGTCCTACTTAAACATTCCAAAAAAAACCAAAAAAATACTTAGATCACTTAATAATATATTTAAATTAGTTTCAATTGATCGAATTCGAGTCTAGTGTTGATAATTATGTTTAAACAATGAAGTTGCTTCCCGAGGGATTTGCCCGCGTATGGAAGGTATCCATATAATATCACCGAGTGAACAACATCCAAGATAACAAACGTTTGTTTTTGGGTGCTAAGTTCCAAGATATCTAATGTTAATGTTTGATACATATTTTTTTATAAGTAAAAAATCATATTCCTCAAAATATTTTTTTTTTGTTCCTCATATTGAATGTAACAGAATCGAAATCAACATGGAATTCCATTGTCAGTGAACACGATCATACTACGATTTCTATGAAAATCGATAGGAACTCTATGGCGTTTCGTCTACGAATTTATTTGACAATTGAAATCTTCGAAAATTCACTAGCAGAATTTTTTACCAAAGAAAACTAGAGTAGCTATATGTATATCTTGGTTAATGAATCGTACATTAACCCTATATGCTAATGTGTGTGTAAATATATATTGAAAATTATTAAACAACTCCTAACTTATTAGGAGTGATTTTTATAGGCAGCAAGATTGGAAGCCCACAGTAGTTTCCAACGTCGACTTTCCTTTCGGGCCTTAACCCAATCAACATGTCCAACATTTTACTATATATATACTATTTAATTTAATTTAATTTAATTTAATAATTATAATACCATCTAATAGAATTATAATATTTCTCCATAAATTAAATATTCTTGATCAAATTAATATTTAATCTAACCAACTTCAATTCGTAAACTAAGACTACTTATTGTGTGACCCATAGGTCCTCACATGTCAAGAGATTAGTCGAACTAATGGTCTTAGTCAAATCATAGACAATAAATTGGACAATATTAACATATGAGATACGTTGCGAGGATACTGCCACTACCTGTTATGTGAAGATCATAGTGATACGGTCCTTTGATCATATAGTCACTTTTAGACACCATTCTAAAACGGATGTGCATTAGCCAATGACTAACGGTCCAATTATTTATGAGAAGACAAGGATCCTCTCCAAATCTATTTAAGGAATGAATCATATTCTTGGCTCAACTACCATGCACATGTACTTCGTGACGTACCCAATATATGTCGTATCTACCTCGTTAGGAGTGCAAGCATTGGTCATAGTCAAAGCTCACTACCCCGTGCATGTCGTGTGTATTGACCTCAAGTCCGAGGACTATTACACTACTCCACAAACTGATATTTCTGTAGACACATAAATAGAATACACCAAACGGCTTCTCGGTTGGGCATGCCAATACTCTCTAAAGTATCTGTGCATCCATCATAAAATATCCAGTATCTCGTAGTTGTGAGAACCACTATATTTTCTAAGGATATGATGTAGATTGTACACCAATCTTAATCGAATCATTGATATAGATGCGAATCACAAAGCAAAGGATCAGATTAGCATAGGGTCTAACGGAGTTGCAAATGATGTTGTTCAAGTGCCAATTGGACTTGTTACAAGAGCACGTGCAAAGCGCTTCAAATCACAACTTAATGGGCCGATTTCTAAGCTTACATTGGAGAGTTGGGCCCAAGCAAATTTATTAAAGTCCATGGACCAAGAGCCACGAAATTCAGCTGAGTTTATAACCTTAATACAAGTTCTAAAAGGTCCTTTCAGCAGCAAAGATCTACAAGAGTGATTCTCTCTGATTTGAAAATTCTATTTAGGAAATAAAATTTTAGCCATGAGTATTATTTAGGAAATTAGTTCCAGCAACTTTTGGCTTGCTTGTCACGTTTTGGCCTTCCTAAAAGATTTAGATTTAATTCTCTTTTTAGTTTATCTTTCCAGCCAAACTTCTAGCAAATTTGGGAAATATTTTGATTTAAAATCTCTTTGTAATATTGAGTCTATTTATAGAGGCTTATGCAATGAGAAGAGGTAGATTATCTTTGATTAAAAATGTGAGCAAGTCTCTCTGTTGGTTCTAAGGAACTTCCCAAACACAGCAGAGCGATTCTGTCGAGTTCACCTTTGACTTATCAAGCGGATCTTCATACCGTTTGTGGCGTCATCGATATATCAAGGTTCTTTGTTTCAACTTAAGCATCGGGTCGCGGTCTTAATACCAAGGTTCTTGTTTGGTTGTGAGCATTGGGTCAAAATCCCCATCACAAACTGATCTAGAACGATCTGGGAATTCAACGCTTCGTGGACGGGTCTCGTGCATCATTGACGGGGTTCGTATCAGATATCCCAATCTCGATGATCATTTGATTATAGTTGTTTATGAACCATGTTCATAGTCATCTGAGATCTCACATTCTCAATGGTACCACTAGTGAGTCTCCAGTGGCTTTTGCTTGAACTTCAAGGAAATGCAACTGCTGCTCTTTTCTCATAAAAGCCTGTTTGCTGTTCATATTTCACGGGCTTACATGTGACACATAATTTACCTTTGTTGTTCCATTTCCTGCATTTTTTTTATCACAATCGTCGCTGCTAAACACGTAGTCAACTAATGAGTTATTATCTTAGTTTAAGTAGAAGTTTTGAGTTCAAACTTGGTCAAAAGAATTTTTTCATCTTTTGTGCATCCCGCTCAAACCTTGTATAATCGACTATGTAAAGGCGATATGATAGCTTAGCTTCGACTGCTTGTGACTGGCAGGTTTTTGGTCCAATTTCAGACTCAGCTAATTTTCAATCCCTTGAGCGTGCAATCAATATTGCCTGCATTTTAAAAGGAAGAAACTTTTGGTCAGCAAGCCTCGGAACCACGCATGTTAAAGAGACCATAATCATCAGAAAGCGCATAGCTTGCATATTTCCTAACCTTTCTAATGTGCATATGTTGAGCAAATTGATTCGATACGAAGATTCTAACATAATGTCGGAGCAGATTTATCTCATGGCTCCTTGTTGCTTGTATAATTCTGTGTCACTTATGCTTATGAAGTCAAAGTAAGCGTAAATTTTGACCTAATGGACCAATGACATTATTTATAAGTTATACAAATTTATCACCTCATTACCTTAATGTTTTATGTTAAAATTTCTTGTCCCACTCTTGTAATATTTTACTTATTATTTTAAGAAATTTTAATTTAATGAAACTATCTAAGAATATTATTTAAAAAATAGTGCCAATTAGAAAAACATCGGTCACTCGGTCAAACATTTTGAAACTACAAGGTAATGGAGTGTCAAAACACGAAACTATAGTGGACTTTACATTTTACTTCATAATCAAGGTTTTAAAACGTGGTCCGCTCGGTCTGACTTGTCCATGGTTGGACCGTAAATTGGCCATTTGGGAGTACTAGGTTTAGGAGTTGGTACGCCCACCTTGCGAACTACCAAAAATCTAGTTAGACTGGGCGGTTCGACTGGAATTTTTTACTTGAACTCCCAAGTCTAACCAGATTTTGTTCGAAATCAACACGAAATTAATATAAAAAGTTGCATCTCAAGCTCGATTTCATCAAATCAACACAAAATAAACAAAAAAAAGTGGAGTGGATATGAAATAAATGGGTTCGGAATATAGATTTTGAAACCTATATTTAGACTATATATTATTTAAAAATAGTAAAAATTTATAAATAAAGATCTGATCAGACCGACAATCCAACAGACCGATCGAACTGGTCGACGGGAAAAATTCAGGGTCTACCTTCGTATTGTGTTTTTAAACCTTGTTCAGAATAGATAATAACTCTCTTTTTTAGAGGAACCAGTTACGCTAATTAAGAAATCCAAAGTTATAATAATTAAACCCACTAATAATTTCTAGGGAAATTTTTACTTTAGTGCTTTGTGGTTTGGTCATTTGAAACTTACAATTATGTGGTTCAAAATGCATCAAATTGGTCCTTGAGTTTAAAGGGACCTCATGGACAGCTGTCCTGTGCCCGAAATTCAAATAATATCATTTTGTCCCATATGTGGCATACCAGCTCGAAATTTTTTAACCCCGTTGTTGGTGACGTATCGTTTTATATTTTTCAAAACAATCTCAGTTTAGTGATAATTGATTGACTTTGGTAGCCAGATATATATTTTTAAAAGAGAGAGAAGTAAAAAAAGAAGGAAGGTCTTTTGAAAAATAATAAATTAATATGGGATTGTTTTGTCTGGGAAACGGAAAAAAAAAACTAAAACTCTTTAGCCGTCAAAATGGACAACAAACAAACTTTAGTACCGAACCTCTCTCCTTCCCTCCTTTTTTTTTTCCACAAGTGATCAACGACCAATGACCCACCCCAAAGTCGTCGTCGTCGTCGTCTTTTTTGTTTCTTTCTTGCCCTCTAGAAGCAACTGGAGACCCCCCCACTTCGCCCCTTTGATTCTCTCTAAGGTATTGGATTCCTGAGACGCTTGGCTTTCAAATTTTTTGGATCATCGTTCACTATGGTTCCCCTTTTTTTTTTAAATTCTCTCTTCGTTTTTTTTGTTATTCGTAGTAGTTTTAGGACTTGCTGGTTGTTTTTGTGTCACGGTATTGTTAGGGTTTTTCGAATTGGACTCCTAAATGACAGAGGTTCAATTAGGAGTTTTTTGGCGTGTATCTTCCGGTTTAACGGCTGCCGTTTTGTGACTGGTTTCTGTGTAGGTAGGGAGAGGATGAAGTGTGTTTAAAGCGAAGGTTGTTGTTTAGCTGTGTGGATGTGGACCTTACAAAGAGTTTGAGCTCGACTTTGTGCGTGAAAGGTGAGGGATAGTTTCATTGAGTTTAGGATGGAAAACACCAATCCTGGGGGAGGAGTAGGGCCCGCACCGTTCTTGCTGAAGACGTATGAAATGGTGGATGATTCGTCCACAGATGACATTGTGGCGTGGAGCTCGAGCAATGCCAGCTTCATCGTTTGGAACCCTCCGGAGTTTGCTAGGATCCTTCTTCCAACTTATTTCAAGCACAACAACTTCTCTAGCTTCATCAGGCAGTTAAATACTTATGTGAGTTACTCTCTGTGTCTCAAGTTTTGCTTATTTCTTTTCAAACCTTTAATGTTTTAACGTTTGTTAAGCTTCACTTGTGTCTCTTCTGTTTCTGTTTGTCAATCTACGAAATTCTCTCTCTTTCAGCTTTTTAGGGGCAAAAATATCCATAATAATGAAATAAGTTCCTACTTGTGCATGTTATATGAGACGCGGCCATCTTGAGAATTGCATTGATGTACATGCATAGTTTCTGATCACCCTTAAACTTCTAATTTGCAATAGAATGTCTGATTTGGTGACAGGGATTCAGAAAAATTGATCCTGAGAGATGGGAATTTGCCAATGAAGAATTTATCAGAGATCAGAAGCATCTTCTGAAAAATATCCACCGGCGGAAGCCTATTCATAGCCATAGTCAGCCTCATGGTTCTTTTGTAGATTCGGAAAGAGCAGCATTGGAGGAGCAAATCGAGAAGCTTGCTCGTGAAAAAGCCATTATGCAATCAAAGGTTATAGGATTCGAACAGCAGCGTTCAGCGGCAAAGCATCTGTTGGAAGATTTAGCGGAGCGTGTCAATAGCATGGCACAGAGGCAGGACGCTTTGTTCTCGTTTTTGGAGAAAGCTGTTCAGGACCCCACATTTGTTGAACATCTCGCTAGCAGGATTGAATCTATGGACTTTTCAGCATATAACAAGAAAAGAAGAATTCCTCAAGATGATGACTATAGGCCAGCGGTGCAGAGTAGTTTTTTGGACAACCAAACTGCATCGAGACCGGAGTTTGGAAATGTCATCCCTGATTTCTCAAATAAACTGAGACTGGAACTTTTACCATCATCTGATATTAACTTGCTCTCGCATAGCACACAGAGTTCCGCCGAAGATGGGACTTCAAGCCCTCCAGGAAAAGTATCGGAAGGCGAACCAAAAGAAGCAGATACTGGGGCATCTTGCACAGTTATACTGGGGCATCATCTGCTATTTGTTCCTGAAACGCTTGAACTTTCTGATACTAGGGCATCTTGTTCAGATATAGCTGATATGCCTTTACAAAGAAAGTTATCAGGAACTGAAGACTCGGGTCTCAACTTGTTGGCTCCAAATGTGATGTGTAATGAAGAAGATGATCTTATGTCTTGCCATTTGAACCTGACACTGGCATCTTCTACATTGCAAATTGACCGAAGTCCTCTTGTTGATCGGCCACCCCAACCAGTTCTAGATGTACACATATCCCCTGAAACAAGGGTCACTGGCAGCGGTAAAGAACATGACCCGGAGAACCGAAATCCAAGGGAGGGCAAGGGTTTATCTTCATCAGTGGAGGCAAAAGAAGGTCCTCCAGCTGCCCCAGTTACAGTAAATGACATATTTTGGGAACAATTCCTGACCGAGAGACCAGGCAATGAAGAAGAAAGTTCTAGTTATCGGTCGACCCCTCGTGTTGATCATCATGATAGAAGTTTGCCTAGAAATGACAAAAGCACAGAGCGATTGTCTCTTTGAAGCACCAGAAGTATTTGTCATGTTCATCCCTCGGTCGAATCTTCTTCTGTATTACTTGCCTTTGTATTCTTAGTGTTACATTTTCTCAACCAAGTTCAAAAAGCAACACCAGCACGAGGTAGGAGAGAGTACTGAAGTGGTACGAGTAAAATCTCAAGACCCAAATTGACCATTTTGAAGACCGAGACACAATCTGAACTGCACCAAAACATCGAGTACTTTTCTCTAACTTTCTATTTTGGTTTTAACCAATTGATATCCGGCCGCCCATTGGGCTGACTATTTCAATTTCGAGCCGGGTAAGACTTTTAAAAAGTGGTAAAGTTTTTTCAACAAGTATTTAACACTGATGCGTACTCAATGACTCAAACTCGATTGAGAATAACTCTCTCACCAATTGATCTAAGTCCATGTTGGTAGTTTTCTCTAACTTTCCTCTGAACTTCAAGAGGAAAAAAAAGTGAGAGAGCACTTAAGGAAGAATCATGGGCCGACATATTCAAGCAGTCCTCATTCTGAGGCCTAATACGTCAACTAAACATTCCTCAAAGTCAAAAAGACAACAGTAACTTGGTCGTCCACCAATAATGACAAATTTTTACAAATTGATTAACACAAATTCGAATCGATGACCTAAAACTTGTAAATTAAGTAGAGTTTTTGGTGGTCTTTGCATCTGCCTAATTAACCCCACATAGTCCAAGTGGTAAACAGCCAACACTACACGACTGGGAACTGTTGCCCTACTGCCTCGTGACCCCCAAGTCCAACAACAACCCTTTCTTTCAACAGACCACAAAGCATACTTCCAAACCAGAAGTTCACCCAAAAAAAAAAACTTCCAAACCAGAAACTACCCACAAAGAGGAAAATGTCCAAGTTCCTTCCCCTCCTGACCATACTCCAGCTGATGTCCTCCCTCTTCTTCCTCCAGACCCAGTTCACCCTCTGCAATGGCATCCTCAAGGGCAGCAGCTCCATTGATGCCATTGTGAGGGTTGGCCATGTCCTGGAGGACCCTGAAATGATGGAGTCAGAGATCAGCAGGAGAATCTTGGTGGGTCAGAGAAGGTACATAAGCTATGAGACACTGAACAGGGACAAGGTCCCATGTGGTAAGCCAGGGGCTTCTTACTATGATTGCCATGGGGGAGTGGCTAACCCTTATTCTAGGGGATGTGAGATCATTACCAGGTGTGCAAGAGACATTAAGGACACCAACACTTGATTAACACTAATAAAGGTTTAATCTTTTCACTCCCTTTATGGCCTGTATTAGCGCATATGTAGTTACTATCCATCCATCATGTAATAGCAGCCCTCTGAATCTGGGTTGCTCCCCTTTGTAATGTTGAGACAATCTACTTCTTTGGTTGAAAATGGAATGTGCCATTCCTCTGAATCTTCCAGTGCTAAAGGTTTTCTGATCTTGGTTACCTTAAAGTCTGAAACTTTTATGAGTTTGAATGCTGCTGCATTCTCGTGGCTGGAACTCGAATTAGTTGGTCTAGTATGTGCCCGACGCCAGGGAGTTTCAGCCAAAAAAAAAGTCTGAATTTCAATGGCTCTTTCTGTTTTTCTTTGTTTCTTCTCTTTGTACAATTGTGTGGTCGGAGAGGATGGAGACTACTGGTTATGTTCTTGCAAGCAGTCAGGTCTAATGAAAACAGAGCAAAGTCTGTTGATGTGGCTCCAGTCCAAACAGCTTTTGGCCCTTGAGAATGGACATCTGATAAGGCCGAGTTCTTGTTCTTGTAAGGGTTTGATCCCTAGATTCTTCCAAAATAGCACGGATCTTGGGCTATTCCACTGAGTTGCAACAACTGGTAGTGGTTGACCATCTTAAAACTGAAAGCCAGCCAGCTATGATGCTTCCGATTTGAAGTTTGACACCATTGATGGCACACCTTGTAGTCACAAGGATGCTGTATCGTTGACCATTGAACTAACTTCAAAGGTATTTAGACAAGAAAAGCTCGACTTTGGTCGATTGCTGAACATAAGGCAATTCAGAAATTTGTTAGATGATTTTCAAAGACGATTGCTTGTTCTTGTACTTGTTCCCACATGCTTGTTAGTTGCTCTTTTCTTCATACTGCTTTGCCTATAGTGATATAATCACTGAGGCATGGTACCTTGTGAGCATTAGAGCCATCAGAAAGTCCTGATCATGCCGATCGGCATCTTCAACCGTTCAATTTTGGTTTTTCTTTTCACCTGACATGCCTGTCAATCTTGTTATCATATTGATCAACCATATCACCCGTTCTTCCTTAGTATCGGGTCCCCATTTCGCACTTGTCTCTGTTCGCAACTGCCTCTTTTGATATTGGGCAATTCCGAAGATGATGTCATCCGGAATTCCGAGATGACGGCAGGTTGCTAATTGTTCCATGTATCAGTCTGTAGGACTTCCGTTGAAATTGCTACCTGCAGATTGAATTCACTGTATCCATTTAGCTGCAGACAGAAACACTTTCCTCCATTTCAAAAACTAGTCCACTGTTAAGAGGAACTTTCTTTGTGCAATGTTTCAGTGTTAGGAACTTTTGTTTTTCTCAGGACTGAGCGCCAATGGTGCTTGGTCTTTCATGCACATCTATCAGCACGGTGCCTCCCCTTTTCTGGAAAAGAGATGAACCAACTTGGTATAATATTTTTCTTCTTTGTCTTATGATGCTGTATTTCATATCAGTAACTACTCCCAGTTGCATCTGGTTCTAATTTGCAAGTTTCTTAAGGAGGTCACTCCCTAAAGTTGAGTCCGGGCTCGACTCTATACAGCAAAGGTTCACCAAAAAATAGTTTTTGTCACGTGCTACAAGTGTCGACAGTGTTATAATCTTTACATTAAACAAAATATTTTAAGAATTTATCCGATCAATCAGTTCCAATACCATATTAGAAGATATTTTTGTTGAAATAGATGGAATGGGGCAGATAGAAAATTAATATACCTGTTTGGTGAAAGAGTAGATTGAGTAGTTATTCTAATCTACTAGTAGATTAGGTAGTTTTTTTTTCTTCTTTATTTCTTTATAGTTTTGGTTACATTTTTTTAGTAATTTTGTTTTTCTCTTTTTTATATAAGTAATTTTATTTTTCTCTGAGATAAGAATTTCAAATTTTTTATTATTTTATTTCTAATATACATCAAATTAATTATATTTATTTATCTTATTCCAAAAGTCATCTAATTGAACATAAAAATACTTTTAGAGATTAAAAATGCTCAATAGTACTACTGGATAAAAAATTGTAAATAAATAAATTTAATATCTAACCCAAAAAGTAAAGAGTTGTCGCAAAGAAGAACGGGTTAAAAAGCGGGTATCACTTAACCTAAAACCACCAAACCATCAACGGTCTTGAGAAAAAAGGAAAAAAACCACCTTCACCAACCATAAAGAAAACTTGCAGTATTTTAAGAATAAACTAGATCGATGAACACCATTGGATAGTATAATACAAGTATAGTCAACAATTGCCTTAGTGGGTAGGCAAGCACAAATGATGGTTTTTGGATGCTAGCAAAGCCAAAATATTAAGTTTTTTGTGACAAAGAAAAGGTCTATTATGGAAAAGGTGGGGCAGGCTAAGCAAATGGCCAGAAATAATTCTTCTAACTTGAAGGCCAACCTGGCAAAAAATCAGCCAATTTGGGGTGACAAGAAAACAACGAGTTTCGGGTTAAACGAATTCATACCCGGCTCAAAGAGAATTCTTTATGTTTACAATGGTCTTACAAATTCAATTTCTCTTACTAATTTTATCGAGTTTTCATCGGTCATAAATATACCAAGTGTACAATGAACCATAAGTAAATACCTTTCCCTATGTCCATCGCATCTCTTCCATAATAGATACCCTAGCTTGGATTTTTTTCTAAATAGTGTTACTATTCATGGATTTTTATCTAAAAGATGTTACAAAAAAAATATTCTAGAAATGGTGTCCACGTGGACATCCGAAAAATTTTTCCGTTTCTTGGTCAGACACGGAAACAATTCCCGTTTCTTGGTCGAATGAATGCTTTTTCAAGTTTCGATTTCCTATCCACGAATCTGATAACTAACATTTATAAAGAGGCACGCGCGCCCTTCAATCGAATTAACGTGTGTGGTCCGGTGGTCAAATTCTCTCTCACTTGTCCAAGGGAGGGAGGGAGATTTGAATTCCCCGTCCCCATCCAATTTTTTTGCACCATTTATTGGCAAATTTTAGTTTGGTACTCTTTTTTTTACGCAATTTTATTTTTGTACATTTTAACAATTAAAATTTCAACGGACCATAACTTTTGACCATGGTTTTAAAAAATACGGTCCGACCGGTGGTCTGACCGATTGGACTACAAAACGGGCACAAGATCGGGTCATTTTTAGGATTTTGACCGGGGTCTGTACTAACCAGACTAAATCCGGTCGGACCGACTAATTTTGAGGTCCACCCTGACCGGTCGAACCTGGTTCGTACAAAAATGGGCGAAATTGGCTTTTTTGGGTGGTTTTCGAGAAAAAAAGTTGATTTGACAAGTTTATAAAGTAATAAATAAATAAATAAGTAGATTTATAGAGTGGAGAGATAAAAAATTAAGTCTACTTTTTTGTATGGAAAATAAGTCTATTTTAACCTACATATATATATGTATATATATTATTAAAAATATTTTTGGTTCGACCGATAGTCTGACCGGTCCGACCGGCCAACCCAAAAATGGTAGAAATTCCGGGTCGTAGCTCAGGGCCGGGTTTTAAAACCATACTTTTGACTCGTTTAAAATTTTTGCTATTATAATATATTTTTGAAAAAAAATTAACGAACTACACAATACAACCAATGTTAAAATTTAATGATAGTTTGGAATTTTTGCTATTATAATATATTTTCGAAAAAGAATATAACGATCTACACAATACAACCAATGTTAAAATTTAATGATCGTTTGGAATTTTTGCTATTATAATATATTTTCAAAAAATAATATAACGATCTACACAATACAACTAATGTTAAAATTTAACGATAGGTTATTAAACGAGTATGGTCCGTTGAAATTTTAATAGCTAAAATGTACGATAATAAAATTACTGGGGCACCAAACTAAAATTTGCTATTAATGGCGCGCGGGCCTCTTTATAAATGTGAATTATCAGATTTGCGGATACAAAATCGAAAATCAAAACTTGAAAATTTATTCATTTGACCAAGAAACGGGAATTTTTTTTGTTTCAGACCAAGACACAGAAATTTTTTCCGTTTCTTGGAAACTGAAAATATTCCCGTCTCTCGGTAGAAACTGGAAAAATTTTCTTGTCTTGGTTCAAGAAACGGGAAAAATTTCTGGATGCCCACGTGGACACCATTTTCGAAAAAAAAAATTTGTAATACTAGTTTGATAAAAACCCATGAATAGTAACACCATTTTATAAAAAAATCCCCTAGCTTTTACCCCAAAATAATGGCATGAAAACCTTGACTTAAAAAATGGCATTAACTTATTCAAAAGAGCCTACCATATGATTTTACCCACAAAAGAAGAAAACCCTACCATGTGGTTTGGCCGAAAGTGTAGAGTGGGTAGGAACCCCCTAGTTTTCTTTTTCTCTTTTGCATCACCGCGTTGTTTAGAAAATCATCAAAAACAAAAATTCTCATGCTTTGATTTTTTTTTGTAGGTTAATATGATTTATTAAAATAAATAAAAGTAATTACAATAAAAGGCTAAAAACTAAAAATCTATGGGAAGCTACGAGGTACTACCCTCCCCTTACCCGTGGATACCCCGCCCCCTTCAAGTGTTAATACTCACGTACAATAGTATAAAGGTTGCAACCGAAACTTCACTAAAAATTCAACATCTTAAAATCCAAAGAGAAAAAATGGTGTTAGGAAAATAGCTATCTTGAATCTATTGCGATACAGATAAAACACTCGGAAAAACTAATAGCGAATAAACTCACTATTTATATCAATCCTAACCTACCCGAAAACCACAATCACCTCACTCGAATGAGAGTCCCAAAACAGATCGAGTTCCTGATTGTCAATGACCTTGAAAATCCTTGACCAAAGAATTCATTTGCGTGTCCAGTAAAAAATAGTATGCTTGAGAAGCTCATGATTATATTATTTTTCATGAAAAATTACCTGATTCCGATGCAACCAAAATTTTCAAACAACCAATTCTAAACCTTCACAAACATACCACAGCCCACACCAATAGGAATTAGGAAAGAGCCGAGTCCAAAGACAAAGCCACACAGACAAGCCATCGCAGTCCACAAGAAACTCCCAAATTGATCGAGAAAAAGGGTAGAATAACAAATAATCTCATGCTTTGATGTGTTAGCAGATTAAACTAAAATTACACTTTTCCATCACCGCTTAAGTTGTTGAGACAGCAAAATTACACGATAGCCCAGGAGAGGAAATAAGCAGAACAAATTGGGTTATCAAACAAAAACACACGTAAATAGGCCAATGCAGTGGGTTTGGATTGGGTACGGAGTGAAGAAATCATTCCGAACGGTTTGGAGTGAAGGGGGGGACCGCGCTGGCAAGTGCAGTTATGTGATAATGGCATGAGTATTTGTGACAGCGGCATGTCCTGTTTATGATAATGGCGTGCGTGGTTTTTTTATTTTGGTCCCTGTGTTTTAGCATTTTTGCAAAAAAGTCATACTGGCATGCGGAGTTATATGATACTGGTATTCACTGTTATGTGCGTATGCCATTAGCATTTTTGCAAAAAAGTCATACTGGCATGCGGAGTTATGTGATACTGGTATTCACTGTTATGTGATATTGGCATACGCAGTTATTGTTTCAGGCCTGTGTTTGCTCATGACTTTTTTCATTTTGGTCCCCGTATTTCAGTATTTTGGCAAAAAAAACCCCTGCGTGTCTTCATTCCGAACGGTTCGAAATTTGGGCATTCCGTACCAAATCCATACCCCAATGCAGTAATCTCCAAAATCCATAAACATTCTAAATTAGCTTAAACTAATAAGCACTTATGATCACTATGTAAGTAAATGTTTTAAGTTGATAATAATCAATTAATGGTACTAAATGCCAAGGTTCTTAAAAACGACCCGGAGGTCGACCCGGGATTTCTCCCGTCCTCCGGATTGACCGGTCCAACCGGTTGGACCGTCGGTCGGACCGGAACTTTTTGAATGATAAAAAATTATAATATTTAGCGCCCACCCTCCATCCTGTGACATTGTTCCACGTACTCCAACCAACTACACGCGTTTCCTCTTTTATTCTATATTAAAAAACAAATTTTTGTTCACACATTTCAACAAAACGCAGTAAACACTTCATCTTCTTCTCAGAAAAATCCCAACTTTGGGCACTAAACAATAGGAAAGTAAATGGTTCATCTTCTCAGCAATCTCTTCCTTGAATTCCATAATCAAAAAATAGAAAGAAAAAAAACCCACCTATGGCACTAAACAATTGCAAAGTAGAATCATAGAGAGAGAGGGAGGGGAGGTTAACGATATCACCTGGATCTGGAAAGCAAACGGCTTCCAAAGCCCGTTCACCGACGAACACAACCCGTGGTTGACAGCCATCTAGGCCAAATCCTCAACCTCGCCATCCCCAGTGGTTTCGTAAGCATAACCGTTTCTCTTTAAAAAAAAACCTTAAGAAACCTGGGCTTCTCGGTTGATAAAGTGTTTGATTAACTTGTTTGTGGCTTCGATTTTGGGGGGGGGGGAGACGTCGAGAATCGCGGAGGTCATGGAGGTGGAGGACGAGAGTGCCACAGAGGGAAAAACGAGGGTTCTGTCAATTTTTTGGTCTTTTCCACCTTGCCTTGGGCGAAATCCCGACCAAGTTCTATTGGTTTTTGGTCCAACCTTACGAACCGGAAAATTCCGTGTCAAATTTTCGTTTGAACCGTCCGGTCCGACCGGAATTTTCCCGGTTCGTAAGGTTGGCTTTTTGATGCTCAAAACCGGTACTTTCTTTGTTCCGATTCACGGTTCGACCGGTTGGACCGCCGGTCAGACCGCATTTTTTAAAACCTTGCTAAATGCTACTAAATTTTCCGAGAATTGCCAATAATGAGAACAGAATATAGGAGACAGAAAGGATACAATATTAAATGCATCATTGAACACGAAAGTGTAGCATTCTTTTCTCATTTTCCTAAGAAAAATAACGTGCTTAGCTGCACAAGCCTCAGCCTTTGCAGTAGCAAAAAACAATAATACCCAACACACAGCCCAATCCAACCCCTTATTGAAACCCGTCAGGTCTTCTGAAGCGCGAGACCCCAATTCTTTCTTCCTTCCCCAATCTTCCTCCTCCAAGAACGCAGCCGTCCTACAAAATCGAACCCTAAAGTTCTACAACAAAGTCGCCTATAAAAAATATTGCAAAAAAAAAAATCAAGCTGCTCGGATCCCAGATCATTCTTCTTCTTTTTCTCCTTCTTCAACCTCCCGCTTGCTGCGCCTCAGTACCTGTAGTGAGCAGGCTTGTAAGGACCCTCGACCGGAACACTGATGTAATCAGCCTGAGACTTGCTGAGCTTGGTGAGCTTAGCTCCGAGCTTGCCCAGGTGAAGAGCAGCGACCTTCTCATCAAGGTGCTTGGGCAACACATAGACCTTCTTCTCGTACTTGCCAGTTGTCCTCTCGTTCCACAGCTCGAGCTGGGCAATCACCTGGTTGGTGAAAGAGCAGGACATCACAAAGCTGGGGTGGCCAGTGGCGCATCCCAGATTCATGAGACGCCCCTCAGCCAACACAATGATGCCCGACTTGGTGTCTGGGAACACCCACCTGTCAGTCTGGGGCTTGATGGTGATGCGCTGGACTCCCGGGAAGGTCTCAAGACCAAGCATGTCAATCTCATTGTCAAAGTGGCCAATGTTGCAGACAATGGCATTGTTCTTCATCTTCCTCATGTGGTCAACCATGATGATATCCTTGTTGCCGGTGGTGGTGACGAAAATGTCAACATCAGAGACAACATCCTCAAGGGGCAAGATCTGGAGGCCTTCCATGAGAGCCTGAAGGGCACAGATGGGATCAATCTCAGTCACGATCACGCGGGCACCAGCCTGCTTCAAGGCAGCAGCACAACCCTTGCCGACATCACCATAACCGGCAACAAGAGCAACCTTTCCGGCAATCATAACATCGGTAGCCCTCATCAGACCATCGGGGAGAGAGTGACGGCACCCGTACAAGTTATCGAACTGCAAAAACACAGACAATTTCCAATTGAACGCCATTAAACAGACAGAAAAACATTGGAACTCGACGAAAGCAGAGATCTGAATACGCATCCGAATTCCTAATAAACAATACAACATTGTAGATCAAGATCCCGTTTTCGAGATCAAGCCAGATCCGGAGACCCGAATACTAAAACACCGCCTCAAATAACAATTAATTAATTAATGTAGCTTAACCAACCAATCTTAATCCATTTAATTACTACAATTCCGCCACTAAACTGAAGTAACAAGTGAACTAACTAACTTATTAGAAAATCGAACAAAACAACAACAAAGAAATAACTCAGATCTAGAGGAGATCCAAGGTACCTTGCTCTTGGTGACGGAGTCGTTGACGTTGATGGCGGGGAAGAGGAGGGTGCCGTTAAGCTGCATCTGATAGAGGCGGTGGACGCCGGTGGTGGTCTCCTCGGAGACGCCGACGAGCCTGTCCTTCATCTTGTGGTAGCGCTTGGGGTCGGTCTTGAGGCCGTCCCTGATGATGGTGAGCACGATCTGGAACTCGGCATTGTCGGTGGAGGCCGGGTCGGGTACGGCCCCGGTCTTCTCGTAGGCCTCCTCGGCCTTCACCCCCTCGTGGATGAGGAGCGTCGCGTCGCCCCCATCGTCCACGATGAGGTCCGGGCCGCCGTCGGGGCCCCAGTCGAGCGCCCTCTCCGTGCACCACCAGTACTCCTGGAGGGTCTCGCCCTTCCACGCGAACACCGCGGCGGAGTCCCGGGCGATGGCGGCGGCGGCGTGGTCCTGCGTGCTGAAGATGTTGCACGAGCACCATCTGACCTCGGCGCCGAGGGCGGTTAGGGTTTCGATGAGGACGGCGGTCTGGATGGTCATGTGGAGGGATCCCGTGATGCGGGCCCCCTTGAAGGGCTGGGCCGGGCCGAACTCGGTCCGGCAAGCCATCAGACCCGGCATCTCCACCTCGGCCAGCTCCAGCTCGAGGCGGCCGAAGTCCGCCTGGGACATGTCCTTCACCTTGTACTCCCGCCCGCTGCTCGTCTTCTCCACAAGGAGAGCCATTTTTGGACTGGAAGAAGAAAATGGATATGGATCCGATCTGGGCTAAAAGAGGGAGAAGAAGTGGGGAGAAGCGGAGTAGTGAGGTAGGAGAGAGTGGGAGGGGGTGTGCTTAAATAGGTTCGAGACCTAAGATGGACGGCCCAGATGCGTATGGGGGTTGGTGGATCTCGGGAGTATTTTGTTATAATGTTTCTCATTCGATTTTTTTTTATTACTTTATATTATATGGTTCGAGCCTCGAGGTAGTGCGAGTGTGGTGGGTGCGTGGTGGGATTGGGGATAAGTAATTTTATGTCTTTTTTCGGTTTTTCCTCAAAAAAAAAGTAATTTTATATCTTTTATATTATTTAATTATTAATATTTGATAAATAAAAAATGATATTATTGGTAATTTCATAAATAATAACAGGCCAGGAAATCGTAAAACTTTCCCGTTGAGATGTGGATCTGCTCTGGGGAAGCGGCGTGAGATGCGGGGCCCTTGTGGTTTGCGTGCTTTGCAGATTTGGAACCAATTTTTTTTTTTAAGTGGACAAACAAAGCATTTTATCCTTTTTCTACTGAAAAAAGAGTAATAATTCTTTTTAATTCAGCTATTTAGAAATTCAGAATCAAGTGATATTATATATTTATTTATGGATGCTTGTTATAACTTTGTAGTTTACAATATTTGAATTCAATTTTTTAAATAAAATTTAAATTTCTTACCACCTATTTTTTTAACAAATTGTCTTTTTTGGAGCCAAGATCTGCGGGAACATTGAGACGTGTCTTTCACGTGATCAGTGGTGGGTTGCTTGGCTGGCGGTTGCTGTCTCTCTCTCTAAATAGCTACAGTTATTATTGCCGCTGACCAACTTATTCGCTTGTTTAGGGAAATAACAGGGGGGAAACGAATTTACCCAGTATCGAGGTAAATGGGAGAATTGATATAAAGTTTTAAAAATTGTGGTCTCATCGGCAGTTAAATTACGAATCAAGAATTTTTTATTTTCGGTTTGGATGTTAACCCGTCCACCTAATCAGATCAGATGGTTCAACCTAATTTTTTGACTCATTCTATCCCGTATGACTTTATTTTTTCCAAACCAACATAAAATAAAATAAAAAAATTGTATCACATATTCAATTTCTTTAAATAAAAAAATAGATTAAATATGAAATAAATTGGTTGTCATTTTAAAAATGTAAATTTTGAAACCTATATTTTGACTATTTGGTTTATATGTTACATAATAATTTTATGGTGATCTTTTAATATTATGCATTACGCAGTAAGTTTGGATTATTAATTTCCCAAGTGAAGATTTATTATTGATTGAAAAATGGTATTTTTTTTTATCAATCAACTATATATATATATATATATATATATATATATAATTAAAAAATTCGTTGTTGGAACCTAATCCAATTGGCCACATTTGAGCATGTTTGGGATGACAGATGTGAGCAACTCGAGGCATATCCAACATTGGATTTGCTAAGACCGTGTTAAAGTCTCAGTTTCTCTAATCATAAATGATTTTGATTTGAACTAATTGATTAATTAACTGAAAGTTCCATGTTTTTTATCCAAAAAAAACTGTAAGTTCCATGTTCAAAATCGAAACCTAGTTAGGGTTAGATAGTGTTGAAGTACGATTACCTGGAAAATCAGTGGTAGAGCAAAAATAATCTGTTGGGGGAAAATGTGTTTATTCTTTTCGAATATTGAGATCTGTTTTCTTTAAAAATGACAATTTGTGGATGCGAATTGAACTTTGTGGGGGAGTCAAATTAAAATTTGTGCCAAAAAATACAAATTTATCTATTAGATTTTTTATTCTAAGATTCAGATCATGATCAATAGAAACTAAACAAAATTCGAATTGGATCCCAATATTTAAAAAATCAGCAGCATAAGTAAAAGAGATAACATATCAGGGATGACAAAAATATATTAAGACTGTTATTATGCTTACATTTGAATGTGCAAACATATTTGTAAGGCTAATGTGAAACTTATATTTTACCCTTTTAAGTTTACCTGGGTTGATTATGCACTTATATATATATAATATGAATCTAAATCAAAGTTCAAATCTGGATACTAAAAATCCATACCTAGATTTAGATCAGTTTATAATTCGTGCCGAGATCCATATTCATTTTCAAATCTATCAATTGTCAAATTATCTAGATCTACTAAATCGGGAACTAAATATACCCTGTTTTGCCACCTCTCGGAAAAATATAGGGGAAATTAATTTTAGGACTCTAGAGTTTGGTATATTTGTATCTCAACCCCCTTATTAATGTAATAGATTAAAAAGTTTCTCAAGTTTGATTTTATTATACTCTCTATGTCATCAATTATTTTATTATTTTTTAATTATAAAAGATTATTTTACCATCGATTTCATCTTCAACCGCCGCCCTAACAACCCACCAACGACCTTCTAGGCGAAGTTGTCTTGCACAGAGATGGAGTCACCGCAGGGATCCATCTCTTCTCCTTCTCCTTCTCCCTCTCTCTCTAACCACCGGCAAAACAAAAAGACAACATCGGGAAACGAGAGGTCACAGCCCCCGTGCCGCCCATCTTCCGGCTCGTGCCTTACCCGCCTAGGCCTCTCTACCTCCGACAAGTCTTTCCTTCGCCACGTGGACTCAAAGATTGGATCTTTGACGGGGAAGCGTTCTTCTTAGGTTAGCTACTGCTTCTCCGCTACAGAATTTGTCGTTTGATCTCTTGTATGATTGTATTTTCTCCTTTTTTGGTGCCCCTCCGAAGCCGGTGCCGGTTGATTTATGCGGGGAGACGGGGAGAAGGGGACGACAGGTTCTGGGCAACCGTCAGCGTTCTCGTTGACGCGGAAGAGTGAATCGTTCGTTGAGATGAAAATTTTGATTTTTTATTGATTTTTTGTAAGGGTAAATAAGCCATTTCCATGAGAAAAATGATTGTTGGCATCAGCGAGCGACCCAAGAACCTGAGATGCAAATAAAATCAAACTTCACGGACTTTTTAATCTATTACCATAATACGGGGGCTGAGATGCGAATATATCAAACCCCAAAAACATGAGAATAATTTTCTAAATATATATATACATATATATTTATATATATACACCATTAATATGCGGACTGAGAAATAAATCCGGAACCAAAAATTGAATGTTCGCCGGCCCAGCCCACACTAAACTACGGCGTCGGGCGTCGGCAAAATAAGTGAAGGGTCACAGCTAAGACTCCCAACCAAATATAATAATTGTTTTTTTTTGTTTTCATAAAGAAAGTAGGGTAAATTACCCCCTAGTCCCTGATATTTGGTCATTCTCTCTCCGGTCCCTGCATTTATAAAAATGATTTTACCGTCCCCTGTCTTTGATTTTAGAAACTCTCGGGTCCCTACGTCAGCACCCATTTTTTCATAAAATGACCAAAATATCCTCAAAAAAAGAAAAAACTTATCATCTTCAAGGGTATTTTGGTCATTTCCCTTGACAAAAAACAAAAAAAATGGGTGCTGACGTCAACCAGAGATCCGAGAGTTTCTAAAATCAAAGACGGGGGACGGTAAAATTATTTTTGAAAATACAGGGATCCGATAGAAAAGATGACCAAATACCAGGGACTATGTGGTAATTTACCCAAAAATATCTCAATGGTTCCCTAAGAAATAGTATAGTATCTATGGGGGAGATTTCATGGGGACAAGGATAGTCCCCAAATTTGGGGACTAAAAGAGATATTGTGGCAATTTATGTATTAATAAAGTAGTTAAGGGTAAAATTGGAAAACTAATAAAAACAAAAGGGGAGATAGAAATTAGCTGGCACACTTTTTTATGAAAAAACTAAAAAGGTAAAAAAAATTTAAACCAATCTCACGTGAAAAGAGTAAGGGACTCTTTCTCTCTCTTTAAATTATTGTGAACTTCAAAAATCCTACCAACTACCATATTTTTTTTAATAAACTAAAAGAACCAAAGAATGAAAATTCAATAGAAAATCAATATCACTAAATTCGGAAACAAATATTACTACGTTCGGAAACCAATATCACTGCGTTCGGAAACCAATATCACTGCTTTCGAAAACCAATATCACTACATTCGCAAACCAATATCACTACGTTCGAAACCAATATCACTACGTTCGAAAACCAATATCATTATAGACTAGAACCAATAGCATTACTTACTCAAACCAATAACATTACAGACTCAAACCAATATCAGTATATACTCAAACCAATATCATTACAGACTAAAACTAATATCATTAAAGACTAAAACTAATATCAATACATACTCAAACCGATATCAGTACAGACTAAAACCAATATCATTAGAGACTAAAACCAATATCAATACATACTCAAACCAATATCAGTACAGACTAAAATCAACATCAATACAGACTTAAACCAATATCAATACATACTCGAACTAATATCATTACAGACTAAAACTAATATCATTACATACTCAAACTAAACAAAAGAGGTCACGAAAACCAATATCACTACTGTAGAAAACCAATATCACTATTGTAGAAAACCAATATCACTACATCCAAAAATCAATATTACTACATCGGAAGACCAATATCACTACAAGTCCTAATTAATTAGGTGGGCTCATGGAGATCTGAACAGGGATGGGTCGACCCTCACTCGTACCACCACAGTTGGAGCACGTCTTCCTCCCCGGCCCGGAGCAGGTCTGGCACCCGATGTCCTCGTCCGACCACCGTGAGCAAAAGCACGTGACCCGACCCAACTAAAGAACACCTTCCTCCCCGACCTGGAACAGACCCGTCGCCAACACCATGAGACCCATTTTCTGGATTCCTCTGCCGGAGGTGGGTGGTTCTTTGGTTGGGGGGAGAGAGAGAGAGAGGAGAGAGAGAGAGAGGGAGAGATTTTTTAATTAGTGAAAGAGAGGGTAGGAGAGGAAGAGAGATGGTTGGTTTAACCTAGTTTTTTGTTTAAAAAGTCAAAAATGTCCCTGATTGATTATTGACCATTGGATATAAATTTTTTTTTAAAATCAAATCTGATTGCTCTAAATCTAATTCCCACCTATGAACAACTTTTTATTAGTTCCCACAATCCATCCTCAGTATGTAAATAGTCAATAGATCCTTTCTCAAAAAACAATAAATAGTCAATAGATCTGAATCATCGAGTGGTCTACAATTAAGTGCTGTCACCGCGGACGTCGAGGCTCCTTAAATAAAACATGGGTCGTGTCGGCGCGGTGTGGTCCCACAGCCGGGGGCGGCTCCCGGAAAGATATGGCAATCCGTTTTTTAATTATAGCGGTCTATTTAAAACTTTCTCATATAAAATTTTTTTCTTTTGAGGGGTAACTTAAAACGATCGACCACCAACTATTTCTTAGGTTAATTAGTTTTTCTATAAGTAGAATCTTGTCAAATTAGAATGTGAATCATATTACTCCAAGTTAAATCTCCACATTTTTCTTATATTATTAGATAAGTGCTCACTCTTACTTAGTTTAACAAAATGTTAAAACTCAATTAAGAAATTTTGAGATCGAAATATTGAAAAATATAACAACAATGTTAAATATTTGTTGAGAGAATTTTTTCCAAATTCAACTTAAATGTGAATTAGTCATAAATACATATATTTTAAATGAATATAGCAATACATGTATAAAAACCCAAGAGAAAAAAGAGTGCAGAAGCGCAAAGCAACTGACAAACTTTCATGCTAATTCCATGGGCCCGTAGTCAAAAGAGAAATTTAAATAAAAAGAAACAAGACTTCCTCATACGATTCTTATGAAATTGTAGTTCGAAGCCTCGTTAAAACTGTGCCGCATCAAAACCCAAAGAAGAAATTTAGAACGAAAAAAAGAGTCGAGAATTACTGCTGCCAAAATGATAGTACGAGAGCAAGGAAAAATCTTTGCCCACATCAAGGATTATAAAGTTTGTAGCATAACACCATCATCTCCTCATTCACTTTAGATAATGTATCTGCATCAACATTTTCTTTGCAAAAATATGCGTGACGATCTTCAAAAACATGTCCGTGATTTTTTTTTAAAAATCGACTCCTAAAATGTTAGGCAATGAGAAGGGACAATAAGTATATGTTCTGGATCAAAAGATCGGAAAATGGGTATCACTCACATGTGCAGCGACAAAGATGGGAAGTTTATGATGCACGACTATCAGTTTTAGTTCATACTTTGCGACTCAAGGACAAAAGACGGGGTTGCAACGTGCAAATGCCATCTATAAGCTGTCTTTCCTTCCTGCACCGACATTCTTTATATTTATATTTTGATTTTTTTTAATGTACAATTTATTTGTATTTTTTAAAAGTTCGAGGGGCAACTAGTACACTAATTTTTATTAATTAGAAGTTGGCAATCGAAATAGGTATAGCTGGGTAAACTGATGTAAAACTCGCTGGGAATTCCACACGAACGGACCGCTGCTACTTGATGGATGAGAAAGACTCCAACTCCAACTACGCAATGCACGAACCTTGGTGATGTCTCACCGCAACCCGATCAATGGAAGTCAAGAACCCAAGTCCTTAAGTCGAATCACGCCACAAACAGAGGTGGATAATCTGTTTGATAAGTGAAATACGTTGCCCTAGCTAAGCGACGCACTAGCCTAACCAAGAACACACAATGAGTATCAAAACTCACAAACTAGCAATAGCTAAGTATATTCTGAATGAATAAAAGGTTGTCCACGTTTTTATTGCTAGGAGTCCCTTTATATAGGCCCCAAAAGTCTCAAACATTCCTAAACAAAAACTAACTCCAAATAAGGAGTTCAAAGCTGGCCAAAACTCACCTTCCTAAATAAAAGGGATTCTGGCCTAATTATTCACTAAGTAGGAAAAACAAACTAAACTAAGATAGATACTAGAATATCTAGTAAATATCACGTCCTAAAACATAGGAAAAGAAGTTCCTAAAATTTAGGGATGCATGTCCAAGATAAGTTGAAATTCTGTTTGCATGCATCCAAAAGAATCTTGCGCATGCTAGGCTTCTAAAATAGCACCAATAACGTGTATGGGCTTAACATGGCCTTCTAGGTCGTCCTTGGGCTTGCTTGATTCAACTTGAGTCCGAATGCCTTCAATAAATCCATTCAGTTCAGCTTGAAGCTTCTTGGCCCGTGCTCTTGTAATCGGCCCAATTGGAACACGCAATGCTCCATGCTCGTTGTTGGATGGTCTCACATCATTCCCCCTCTCTTGAAAAGGATTTGCCCTCAAATCTTCACCTGCATCAAAAGGGCTTAAGTCAGCAACATTAAATGTAGCACTTACATTATACTCACCAGGTAGATCAAGCTTGTAGGCATTGTCATTAATGCGCTCTAAAACTTGGAATGGACCATCTCCACGAGGTAGTAACTTGGAGCGACGTTGAACGGGAAAACACTCCTTTCGCATATGCAACCAAACCCATTCACCAGGCTCAAAGACAACTTTGTGCCGTCCTTTGTTGGCTTGCCTTGCATAGTGCTCAGTTCTCTTCTCAATATTCAGCCTTGCCTTTTCATGTAATTGCTTGACAAATTCTGCCTTCTTCTTGCCATCGAAATTAACATGCTCACTCAAAGGTAAAGGTGACAAATCCAATGGAGTCAAAGGATTAAATCCATAAACAAGCTCAAATGGTGAGAATTGAGTAGCAGAATGAACTGATCGATTGTAAGCAAATTCAACATGTGGCAAACATTCCTCCCAATTCTTAATGTTATGCTTAATAAGTGCTCTTAAGAGTGTAGATAGAGTTCTATTCACAACTTCAGTTTGACCATCAGTTTGTGGATGACAAGTAGTAGAGAATAACAACTTAGTACCTAACTTGCACCACAAGGTCTTCCAAAAATAGCTCAAGAACTTAGCATCTCTATCAGAAATAATTGTCCTAGGCATGCCATGCAATCTAACAATTTCTCTAAAGAACAAATCAGCAACATTAGAAGCATCATCAGTTTTATGACATGGAATAAAATGTGCCATCTTAGAAAATCTATCCACTACCACAAAGATAGAATCTCGTCCACGCTTAGTCCTAGGAAGTCCTAACACAAAGTCCATAGAAATATCAATCCAAGGCTCACTAGGTATAGGTAGTGGCGTATACAAACCATGGGGTTTTACCTTTGACTTGGCTTGCTTGCAAGTGATGCAACGGCCACAAACTCTTTCAACATCCCTCTTCATGTGTGGCCAAAAGAAATGATCTTGTAGCATTGCCAAGGTCTTTGCGATTCCAAAGTGCCCCATCAATCCTCCTCCATGTGCCTCCTGCATAAGCAATTCTCGCATAGAACAATTAGGCACACAAAGTTTGTTTTCACGAAATAGGTAACCTTCATTCCGAAAGAATTTATTACTCGCACCCTTCTCCGTAGCTCGGAATAGATCACCAAAATCAATATCTTCAGCATACAACTCTTTGATGTGTTCAAAACCAAGTAACTTAGCATCAAGAGTTGAGATCAAGGCATACCTCCGTGATAGTGCATCGGCAACCACATTTTCCTTACCTTGCTTGTAGCGAATGACATAAGGAAATGTCTCAATGAATTCTACCCAGCGTGCATGCCTCTTATTCAGCTTGTGTTGCCCTTTCAAGTGCTTCAACGATTCATGATCAGTGTGTATCACGAATTCCTTGGGCCACAAGTAGTGCTGCCATGTCTCCAATGTCCGAATTAAAGCATACAACTCTTTGTCATAGGTCGGATAGTTTAGAGGTGCTCCGCTTAATTTCTCGCTGAAATAGGCAATTGGCCGTCGATCTTGCATGAGTACAGCGCCAATACCTACACCTGAAGCATCACACTCAACTTCAAACGTTTTAGAAAAATTAGGTAAAGCTAATAAAGGAGCATTCGTCAACTTCTCTTTGAGTAATTGAAATGCTTTCTCTTGCGCTTCTCCCCAGCTGAATCCAACGCTCTTCTTAATGACTTCGGTGAGTGGTGCGGCTATGGTGCTAAAATCTTTCACAAATCTTCGGTAGAAGCTTGCTAGTCTAGGAAGCTTCGAACATGTGCAATGTTTGTGGGGGTCGGCCAATCCCTAATTGCCTTTATCTTTTCTTCATCAACCTGTATTCCTTCAGCACTAACAACAAAACCCAAGAATACAAGCTTATCTGTGCAAAAGGTGCACTTCTTCAAGTTAGCAAATAATTGATCCTCCCTAAGTGCAATCAAAACAGATTTCAAGTGCTCTACGTGCTCCTCAATGCTCTTGCTATAAATGAGTATATCATCAAAGTAAACAACTACAAATTTGCCAATGAATGGACGTAAAACATGATTCATAAGGCGCATGAATGTACTAGGTGCATTAGATAATCCAAAAGGCATGACCATCCATTCATACAAACCATACTTCGTTTTAAACGCTGTTTTCCATTCATCACCTTCTTTCATGCGAATCTGATGATAACCACTTTTCAAATCAATCTTTGAAAACATGCAAGAACCATACAACTCATCCAACATGTCATCTAAACGAGGAATAGGGTGACGATATTTTACCGTAATGTTGTTGACAGCGCGACAATCAACACACATCCTCCATGATCCATCTTTCTTTGGCACAAGTAAGACCGGAACAGCGCATGGACTCATGCTCTCTCTCACGTACCCTTTCTCCAAAAGTTCATTGACTTGCTTCTCAAGTTCTTTCGTCTCCTCCGGATTGCTTCTATAAGTTGGTCGGTTTGGAATTGATGCTCCCGGAATGAAGTCAATCTGATGTTCAATTCCCCTTATTGGTGGCAAACCTGGTGGTAGCTCATTGGGGAATACATCCTCAAAATCCTGTAAAAGAGATTTAACCATGCTTGGCAAATGTGGCTCAAGCTCGTTAGCAACCAAAAGTGTCTCCCTATACCGAAGTAAGATCATAGACTGTTTTTCAAAACAAGCTTGCTTAATCTCACTTGCTCTCACATAGTAGTTTCTTTTCCATCCCTCGGATTTTCTCTCAATGGCCGACTTTATTTCTGTTTTTCCGGCTTCTTTTGTTCTCTCAAGTATTTCCTCTCTTTTGGCCATTTTTTCTTTCTGTTTTTCGGCTTCTTCTCTCCTCTCAATCTTTTTCTTTTGATCACTCCTTTTCTTTTCATCACATTCAATTTGCAACTTCCTTTGATCCTCACAGACTTGTGATGGTGCCAATGGTGCTAAGGTGATCAACCGCTTCTTGAGTATGAACGAGTACTTGTTGGTGTAGCCATTATGAGTTACTCTTCTATCAAACTGCCATGACCTTCCCAACAGTAGGTGACCCGCTTGCATTGGTACCACGTCACATAACACCTCATCTTCATAATTGCCAATGCGAAAGGCCACTAATACTTGCTTCATCACTCTCACTTCTCCACTATCATTCAGCCATTGTAGCTTGTATGGTTTAGGGTATTTTTCAGTGCGCAACCCTAGCTTCTCAACCATAGTGGTACTTGCTACATTAGCACAACTCCCTCCATCAATGATGACACTACACACTTTGTCTTTAACATAACACCTTGTGTGAAAGATGTTTTCTCTTTGGGCTGCATCATCTTCTTCTTTGGCTTGGGAGTTCAAGGCTCGCCTACTGACTAGGGTAAGTCCCCCGGGTGCGTGATACTCCTCCTCGGACAGATCCTCCAATGAGGGTAGGCTTTCATGCTCTGACTCCTCTCCTTCAGTTTCAATCTCCCCATTTTCTCTAATCACCATGATCTGCTTGTTGGGGCATTGACTAGATATATGACCCCTTCCTTGACACTTAAAGCACTTAATGTCACGGTTTCTTGCGGGAGGGGCCTCCACCTTCTTCTGAGAGTTGGTGTTGGAACTCTCGGATTTTTGCCCTTCTTTGGTAGCCTGTGGTTTGTCAAACTTCCTTGGATAACTCGGCTTCCAATTAGAACCTGATGTAGCTCTTGTTCCTCCTCCTCTCTTTAGTTGCTTCTCAATCTTGGTGGCCATGTGCACCATGTCCTCCAACTCCACATAGTGTTGCAACTCTACTTTGTCTTGGATCTCAGAATTGAGTCCATTCAGAAATCTTGCCATGGTAGCTTCTCTATCTTCCTCAACATCAGCTCTTATCATGGCTAGCTCCATTTGCTTGTAAAATTCCTCCACACTCAAGCTCCCTTGCCTCATGCCTTGTAACTTCTTGTATAGCTCCCTATAGTAATGACTTGGAACAAACCTCTTCCGCATCACCACTTTCATTCCCTCCCAAGTAGCTATAGGGCGCTCTCCATTACGCCTCCTGCTTGTCACAAGTTGATCCCACCAAGTTATAGCATAATCAGTAAACTCAGTGATGGCAAGTTTTACCTTCTTTGCTTCGGAATGATTGTGGCAATCAAACACAAATTCAATTTTCTTCTCCCACTCCAAGTAAGCTTCCGGATCAGAACGACCAGCAAAGGTAGGTATTTTTAGTTTAATGCTTCCTATGTTGTCATCCTCTCTTCGCCTTGCCTCCCTAGGATGGCGTTCAACTCTCGGCCTCCTATAGTTCCTTGTGGATCTTGCATCTTCGTCATGGTCAGATTCTTCTCCACTTGACTCTTTTGGTGCTCTCCTTCTTGGTGCATGACTTGTGCTAGCTCGCTCCATTGCACTTATTTGTTCGCGTATAGGCTCAATTTCAGCTTGCATCATGCGTTGGAAATTCCTTGTTAGAGCCTCCGTGAGCAACTTAATGTCAACTTGGGCCAAGGTTCCCTCCTTTTCTCCCTCGCCTTCGTGAGACATGCTGCAAGAAAACTTGGTTAGTAAAAAAATATGGCCTCACAAGTTCACTCCCTTACGTGTTTCTCTCAATGTAAGGTGCACTCAAGTTCCCTCGTGTTTGCGCTCAAATATTTGGCTTTTCTCTCTAATGAGCTCACACACTCTTGCCTTTTTCCACTCGTGATACTTGTATGTTCTTACTAAAGCTAGCACCGCCTTTGCTTGAACTACAAATTTCACCAAACAAACAGAATGTTATCCGCTTGTTTTCTTGCGTTTAGAAGGCTCTACTTGGTCTCCCTCTTTGGTCTTGCACGTTTCTCCTTGCCCTAGGCGCTTCCTCTTTCTTGCGAATGCCTATTTAGTCTTGCAATTCCTGTTTGGTGCGTACTCTCTCTTTTCTTTCTTTCCTTTCTTTTCTTTTCCCTTTTCTTTCTTTTCTTTTCTTTTTTTTTCTTTTCTGATTGTATTCGCTCTCTTTCTTTTCTCTCTTGTCTCAACCGAATGCAACCAAACAAACTCTACTCAAGTTCGGCAACAAAACAAAGACGAATTGTAAGCTGAACTTAGTAAAACGAAATTAAAGGTAGTAGCAAGCCTTAGCTCTGATACCAAATGATGTAAAACTCGCTGGGAATTCCACACGAACGGACCGCTGCTACTTGATGGATGAGAAAGACTCCAACTCCAACTACGCAATGCACGAACCTTGGTGATGTCTCACCGCAACCCGATCAATGGAAGTCAAGAACCCAAGTCCTTAAGTCGAATCACGCCACAAACAGAGGTGGATAATCTGTTTGATAAGTGAAATACGTTGCCCTAGCTAAGCGACGCACTAGCCTAATCAAGAACACACAATGAGTATCAAAACTCACAAACTAGCAATAGCTAAGTATATTCTGAATGAAGAAAAGGTTGTCCACGTTTTTATTGCTAGGAGTCCCTTTATATAGGCCCCAAAAGTCTCAAACATTCCTAAACAAAAACTAACTCCAAATAAGGAGTTCAAAGCTGGCCAAAACTCACCTTCCTAAATAAAAGGGATTCTGGCCTAATTATTCACTAAGTAGGAAAAACAAACTAAACTAAGATAGATACTAGAATATCTAGTAAATATCACGTCCTAAAACATAGGAAAAGAAGTTCCTAAAATTTAGGGATGCATGTCCAAGATAAGTTGAAATTCTGTTTGCATGCATCCAAAAGAATCTTGCGCATGCTAGGCTTCTAAAATAGCATCAATAACGTGTATGGGCTTAACATGGCCTTCTAGGTCGTCCTTGGGCTTGCTTGATTCAACTTGAGTCCGAATGCCTTCAATAAATCCATTCAGTTCAGCTTGAAGCTTCTTGGCCCGTGCTCTTGTAATCGGCCCAATTGGAACACGCAATGCTCCATGCTCGTTGTTGGATGGTCTCACATCATAAACTAACCCTATAAAAGATCATCCAAATACACTTCAAGACAACTAATCAACGAGAATGTAGTCATATGCTCTCCCTGGGACCATGGTCCACATCATCCTGAACAGCTGTTCACGAACTGTTGGATTTGTGAATGAACCCAAAGAAAACCCAAAGTCCAAAAGCCCAAAAGCCCAAAAAGAAAAATGGAAAGTGCCATCCCACATTGGAAAGTGGCATCAACATTTCCTAGTTTATAAGGAGAAACTCCTTGTTGACTATGAAATAAGTTGACCACCTGGAGGAAAAGCCAACTCGGACCGCGACGAGGATGGTGCTACGCACCATCCGAGCACGCGCGTGTGCGTGTGCGCAGGTCGCAATGGCCACTTTGTGGCGCACTTGGCACATCAGCATGTAGACCTGCCACATCAGCAAAAATGGATGATGTGGCGTAGCCTCCTTCTCCTCTCCCCTTTTCCCCTCTCTCTTCTTCATCACAGCCACTCCTCTCCATGGGAATTCTCTCTTCTCTCTCTCTTTATGGGAACCTATAACCCGCATTCCTGTAGCCCCGAATCACCACCCGCTCCAGGACAATGGCGGCATCCTAATGGACGAAGTGAAAGTGCTGGCCCAATTCAAGTCTTAGTTCAACTACATCCGGGTCATGGAGGTCTCACGATGGGCCGACCCCGCTCGCGGGGTCCCACCTCCTACTTCTCGACGCCCCCAAAAACATCCACATCATGTCCTTCCTCTTCTCCATCGGGATCCGAGAAGAACTCCGACAGGAGGCCAGCTTAGGTAGTGCAACGAAGGTTACTGAAAGGTCCACTGCTATCCTTCCCCACACAGACGGTCCCACAAAGCCCACCCGATGAGAGAGAGAGAGAGAATATGCCTCCTCCATCCTGTACCTCGCCATCGCTTCTATGGGGACCATCCATCCTTAGGACAATGCATGGGCCTACTCTCTCAATGTTCTACTTTGACCTACTACAAGTACTTCTGATCCTAGTGGAGTCAAGGTTAGAGGAAAAAGATTGCCATTAATTCTGAGTTTCTACATATGGTGAAACAGTAATTCAAATAATTCGAGAATATGTAGGTTATTTCTGGTCAATTAGCATCAATTTCTCCACGCGATGAGTTGGTTCTGGTCAAGCAGGTGGGTTGGTTATGAGTGAAGAAATTGATGCTAATTTGGAGCTAGATAGTGTTTCCTTCTCAGGGATTAGAAGGGATAATATTGGTGGTGGCTGGCTATGGAGAGAGAGAGAGAGAGAGAGAGAGAGAGAGAGAGAGAGGATGAGAGGTGACGATGGTGACGATGGTGAAGACGGTTTTATGGCTTTTTGAAAATTCTCCATAAAGAAGAGAGAGAGAGAGAGAGAGAGGAGAAAGAGGCTAGGCCACGTTATCAGATTTTGCTGATGTGGCAGGTCTACTTGGTCGGGCAGGGTCCAAGCAAATCCAGACAGGACATAAATAATTTTAATTAGAATAAATTTGACTCGATTGATCAATTTTATAACACAGAGTACTAAAATAATTTTTGGCTATATCACATGGTACTAAAGTTGACTTTTTCCTTGTATTTATTACGCAGTTGTTAATCATCTACGATTGATAGATGTTGTCTAAAAGAAAAGTGTTCATAAATTGCAACAAAATAATGAATAGTACACTAAACTCTAAAATTACTCAACACCTAAAATAATCGAAGTGCTTCAAAACATAAGAAGATTTTAAATTAAACTTTACAAATTAAAAGATAAAATTGTAAAACTTATCTCATAAATAGGATCTATCAGTATTAAACCCCCGATAAAAAAATAGAAGTACGTTGCAATATTAATAACAATGTAACATCGGTCATTGATGTTCTTATTGTCATTAGCTGATTGTATTGTGCCCATCACGTCTGCTAGGCCACCAACAAATTGACGAAACCGCCAACTGACATGTTAAATTAGAAGAAAAATACCATTCTACCAATAAAAAAACCCACCAACTCTCACCTACCGGATGACTACTTTTGTGAAATAAGGTTCCAGTTTTTGAACCGCCGGTTACGTAGCTCCGCTTTATTTTATTTTAAAAAGACTCTTTTGGGGAAAAAAATTAAAGTTTATTTTCAACTTAATATACTAAATTAAATTATCACGACTTTTACGAAGAGATAATAATTATAGAGATCAATTAATTAATAGAGATTAAAAGAAAATTGAGAATGAATAATGTAATTTTTGAAGAATGGAATCAAATATTTATATAATTTGAAGTAAAATTGACTTTATTAAAAAAATTAGAAAAAATAATAGTTTTGGAACCTCCGGTTATAGTTCCGGAATCGGAACTATCGATTACGGTTCTGAAAAATTATAAACCATAACTGAAACTATCTTAGAAAGTTCCGGGACAATTTTTGGAACTTTGACTATGATTTTGAATCCAATTAATAGAATCTCCGGTTCCAAAGTTCGCGTGGAACCATAGTCACCCTTATCTCTCCTTTTACAAAGCTAGGTCATTGTTGTAGTATTTTCTTTAGGAAATTGAGAAAGTACCATTCATATGCGGTCATGCCACTTCCACATAGAAGAATCATCGCATGTATTAGAGACACAATTCTCTTAACTTGAGTGTTTGTATCATATTCACACAATTCTCGTCGTTAAATGCTAGAACCGATCATTAATTTGTCTAAGTAGTTAAGGACTTGAATTATATTTAAAAAGAATTTGAATCGAGCTTTATAAATATAAAAAATATTATTAAAAAATAAAAGGTGTTTGGTAGATTCTTGTTGAATGATTACCAAATATCCTGACCAGTCGCATTGAAACGCCGTCGATTTAAAAACAATGAAATTTTTTTTTCGATTAGTGAGCAGTATTAGATTTTACTCTCTTTTCCGAGGGTTGGTGAATGTTTTTCTTATGAATCTGGTCCAGAAGATTGCTAAAAGTACAATACATACAAGCCAAGAACTGAAGAAACAAAAAAGGTGCGTCTCTTAGTCAAATGAATTTTGTGCCATCCAAGATGGAGAATCCGAATTGACCTTCAACAACCACAAACCCACCAACCCACAATTTTCTATATGTTATTCGGAATCGAACATTTTCAGAATTTCAAAATTTGTTTCACTGATCCTTCAAAACAAAATGATACTTCAGGCACTTACTACAATTAGCAAAAACATTTACATGCGACATTAATACATATATTGGGACTAACCCAAGTTTAAACCGTAAATATTTTTCAATAACTCTCTGTAATATCACTTAAACATGGTAAAGTGCATATTTTATTATAAAAATAATAATAACAGCCTCCATATGTGACCGGCAAAAGATAGATTTTTTGGGTAGAAATCGAGGGTTAAGGTGTCCACTAATCTTTATTAACTGCGTGTTGTAGCATCAGTTCGAGTACATCGAGAAAGACTAATCCCCTTCAAATCATCTATATAAACATCAGTACAAAAATAAAATGGAGTATCAGAAATAACATAGTAATAATCTATGGTGAGAGCATGCTTAAAGAGGGAGTCTGCCACCCGATTCTCCTCTCTGAAAGTATGTTGTATCTGTGTCGTCCAGTCACGATCAAACAAACTCTGTGCATGACTGATCAAATTAGCATGCGAATGGTCCTGTCTCACTCCGCGGCCAACACAGAGAAGAGCTAGGAAGGAGTTGGCCTCCACCACAACATGTCGAAAACCTTGCTCCCATGCTAATTCAAGTCCCAATATTAGAGCTCAAAATTCTGCAACTAGGGAAGTACAGCATCCGATACTCTTGGCAAAACCCCATAGCCAATATTCTGCTGCATCTCGGATAATATTTCCAGCACCAGAAATACCTGGATTACAAAACGAGCAAAATATAGATGTGAAAAAGGGCCAACGTCAATCAATAACCGAGTCTGAGAAAGAATGCGTATTACCAAAGACTTAAAATGGGAATTCACGTTCATATTCAATAAAAAATTGGAATTCTAACCTAAAAAATGGGAATTCAAGGTCACGTTGAATACAAATTTGGAATTCTAACCAGCAAGTTGATAAAGGAACGGAAAGGCGGCTTAGGTATGGGACGAAACAGAACCAATTTCTTATTCGGTTTTGAACTATTTAGCTTCGTGTATAATATTCGCTTCATCCGACACGCATGCCGAGCCGCATCACACATATAATGTTGTTATCGGATATGGATCCATAGTTTTTAGTCCTAAGTTTTAAAATTCTGAAGTGTTTGGTCCCTATGTCCATTTTCTTTCAAAAAAGGGCATTTTGGCACTGGAAGTATTGAACATAAAATAGACATAAGAATTGATCCGTTCAAAATTTTCAGAACTCCAGGTTTAGAAAAAATATGAAATGAATATCTTAGTACATTATATTTAACATTAGAAACCTATGAAAACTTTCCCCTAAATCGAATTCTGTATGCATTTGTCCTACCAAATACTACTAGAAATCAAGATTGGGAAGATTTTTTTTTAAAATTTCGACAGGAATAAAGGGCAAATAGGCCTTTGTATTTGTTCATAAATTACACATAACACCTTATACTACAATTTGGGTCAATTGACATACTATACTTAATAAATTGGTGTACTTAACACCTTGCATTCAATTCTAGTGACATGTCACCACTTACTTGGCATCCATGTCATTTCATATACTATATTATTTATTATTTGGCTTAATTTAAACCATTTACAGTTAGAATTAATTATTTTTAAATAGAATATCTGTTAACAATAATTAAAAATAAAACCCAGAAATACTAACATTTGATAAAAACATAGAAATTAAAAAAATCCGAGAAACACTAAATTTAAAATATCAACAAAATTAATAAAAAATATTGAATTTAAAATAAAAAATTATAAAAATTAAGAAAAATCTCACCTCTCTTCCCTCGTGGAAGACTTTTAGTTTTTTTAAATTTGTTATCTAATTTTGATATTTTTAAATCAAAATCCAGACATACTAAAATGGAAATAACATAAATATGTCAATCATTAGGAATATTTTACAAGGTTTGGATTATAACGATTGACATATCCATAATAGAAATACAGAAGTATTTTTATTTAAATTATACTTATATTCTATTTAAAAATTTAGAACATAACTTATATTTATGTTATTTTCAATTTTTGCATTTCTGGGTTCTGATTATAAAATGATAAAAAATATTAAAATTAATGATAAAAAACTGAAGAAACTCTATTTAATGACATAAAAACAAAATATTGAATAGCAAAACCTAATTAATATTTTTGTTGTTATTTAAAATTTAGCATTTCTCGGATTTTTTTAATATATATATATATATTTCAAATGTTAGTATTTTGGGTATTATTTTTGAATATTTTTATCGATATTCTATTTAAAATAATAATTATAAATTTAAATGGTTCAAATTAAGTTAAATAATTAATAATGTGGAATTTGAAATGATATGGATGCTAATAAGTAATGATATGTCAGGTTATTAAATCATATCTCCAACAATAAGAGATGGTCAATACAAGTGAGTGTATTCGGCTTTGGGATTAAGTATTTAATTAGAGGGAGAATCTTAATTAAATAGAATAACTAAGTTATTAGCGGGAAATTTTGAGCTTATTTAATTGGAGGTCACACCAATTAATTTTGGGTGTTTGTAAGATCAATACGAAGCTCGTTGACAAAGCGTCGTAACGATATATAACACTTGCAAAAAATAAATTCTCGGGGTGAATGAAAATTGACTTTAAAGTAGTATGGCTGTAATTGAAATAAGCACAATTCCTGCTTATTTCCCACATTGGTTTGCGCACAATACTGAGACAAGTTTATAAGGGACTAGAAGTCTAGTATGGGTAAGCTCGTGGAGTTACGCCGTCCGTCCGGCCGGCTCAGCTCAGCACGCAGGTGCAGGATTGTGGGTTTGTGGAAATTGTTCCAGGACCTTATCTTTTTAGAACTGCGCCAGACCTACTGAAGCGATTCTGGGCCCTAAATTCATTTGGCTTGAGCTTGGACAAACCCATCATCTAGAACCTTCTTCCTATGCCATATTCTATTTGAATTTAAATTCATGAGAGTAACAACCTATTTATTTTGGGGGTTTTATCGGTCTTGTAATAGCCAATTTAATTAGTGGGTTAATGGCTCTATTAAATCTGAATTTAAATGTTGGAGGTCTTAGGCCCTCTATAAAAGGAGGCCTCCTCCTTCATTCTAAATTATCACAACTCGCACTCTTCCTTGAGCTTTCAACTTCTCCCCCTACAGCATAGCATCTCATTCTTGCATAAAAGAATAGGAGTTCTAAGGCTACCAAAGGTTTGAAAGGTGTACGAAAGTGCTTCCTTTTGTATACGTGATTGTGCGTTGTACATTGGGAACTCTCTTACCCACGGAGGCCTGAAGCATATAGGCAGGTAATAAGAGTTTAAGTATTTAACGGCACACGGTTTGATGTTGCCTCGTCCAGGATTGAATCCGAAGTCCCTACTTTAAAGATGGAGGTTTTATATACTTAGCTCGAAGTGTGATCGTGAGCATACTCTTACTCTCCTCTATTTTATTGCTTACCAATTATATATACATGTACAAACCTTAGCTTTACTAATATTTGTCCAACAAAAGGCTCGACTAGGTAGAAGAAAAAAAAATTGATGAGGACAAGAACTTTACTAAGAACGTTATGGAGAGGAGAACCGCTGCGTGTAGCAGGGATGACTGGTAGCTTTTGTGTTTTGTATGATGAATTTCATGTGTTGTCTTCAAACTTAGCCCCTGCCCTTCCTTATATAGAGATCAAGAGTCCTAAACCCAGCTCAATATTAACTCTAAGTATCTATCATATTATGATATCTATTCCTATGCCTTTTCTAGCAAGAAGTATTCTTTACCTTCAAGTCTAGTTATATGTCCTTCCTTAACTTCTCTTTAGACACAGAATAGTTTAAGACTCTTTGTTCTTTCTGGATCTGCTATGAGAAATATCATCCATGCTAATCCTCAAACTTTTGAGTCTTCCAACCCGTTTTGACCCTTTTTTGAGCCAAAATTGGAGACCCTATAAAAATACCAAATTAGATCCATCTCTTATATTTCTGGTGCTTTTGGAATCGCATCAATCCGATACTCTAGTTAAAAAGTACAGTTATTTTACCAAGACATGTTTGACACTATCCAATGATAATTTTCCACTCCATCAATGCCCTCAACACGACAATGTTTTGATGCTAAGAAAAGTATCGACGTGTACCTATCTTTAAACATGCGAAAAATTGTCTCCACTGCAAATAATAAATCTGGTTAAGTCAATATCATAACATGCAAAAAATTTATCGTCAAACTGATTTAGACATAAGCATTGTTGGAACGAGGAGGAGCCCCTCATCCCATACTGTGGTGCCCTAAACGAAGAGGTTTGCCACCACGCAGTAGTGGTTCGCTCCTAAGAATCGATAAGCAGGAGCTCCCAAAGGAAAAATCAACCATTTATCCAACCATATATTCACATGTTCACCATTTCCAATATGCCACTCCAGCCTTGTTAACAAAAGGGAGTAGCCCTCTCTGATGCTCCTCCAGATATAGTTCGGGGTTATATCCAGCTCCTACCTCCATCAGAGTACCTCGTAGAAAGTAATTGGCCTTTGGTAATTGGGCTGAAAGAGAATTGGGATGAGACACTAGGCACTGGGATTGTTTTGTAAATATAGCTTGATTGAAGTTATTAAGTCTTTATAATCTCAATCCTCCCTCCCTCTTTGAGCGACACATTCTCCCCCAACAGCGTAAGTGCATTTTCCTATCCCCATTTGAATTGCCCTTATAAAGTCACATAGGAGCTTCTCAAACGGTCACATGTCTCCACCAGAATTAGGAAGCGGCTTAAAATATATGTTAGAATGGACTACAGAAAAGGCTTAATCAATATTTCACGACCTGCTCGTGTAAGATACCTCTCATTTCAGGTGCCGACCTTATCTCAAATTCTGCCTTCCAGGTCTGAGAATTTTTTTTTGGGACCTCCCACTATAGCGGAAAGGCCTAAATACTTATCCCCACCATATCCTATGCACATGTTCAGTAGGGCTCAAAGTTGCTCATCTTCGTGATACGAGATGTTCCTGCTAAAAGTGGCTAAACTCTTTTATAGGTTGACTTTCTGACTGAAAGCTTGTTCATAAATAGATAACAATTGGATGATGGTTCGGAGTTCAACTTCAGTAGCTCTACCGAACAATAATGAGTCATTGGCAAAGAAAAGATGGATGATAGTTAGGGCACTCCGAGCAAGTTTCAGGCCATGTAGTATATCGCTAGTCCCTGCTGTGTGTATAAGTAAAATAGTCCCCCACTGCTTATTAATGTATATTGCATACAAAACGAAGCAAAGATATGGGGATAAAGGATCACCTTGCTGGAGGCCCTGACTCAGGGGCAAAATATTCCACTACCACTCTACTAACGTATATTGCATACCAAACGAAGCAAACATACATCATCACTAGATTCACAAAGTCAGGGCCAAAACCAATGGCTAACATCATCTGACAAAGAAAAGGCCACTCGATTCTGTCGTAGGCTTTCATCAGATCCAATTTTGAGAGCGTAGTAACCTTTCCTTCCATTCGCCTTATTCTTCAAAAAGTGAAAAGCTTCCACAACAATTATAGAGTTGTGTGTTATGAGTCTGCCTGGAACAAAAGTCCTGTGGTTAACATGAATAATATAAGGTAATATAACTTTCAACATGTTAGTAATAGCCTTCGTGACGATATTTAAGACCACATTACATAAACTGATCGGTTAGTACTCCGAACACACTTCTGGCCTCTTCACCTTTGGAATAACACAATGATCATCTGGTTGATGAAAGAGGGATCCAAACCTTCATTAAGTATGCCATCCATATTCTCACCACAACGTTGCCAATAATAGTCCAAAACTTCTGATCAAAGAGCGGGGACATGCATCCAAACCTGGCGCTTTGGTTGGATTCATTTATTATAATGCCTGGAAAATTTCTTCTTTGGTATGTGGGGCTGTAAGTAACACACTCATCTCTTCTATGACCTTTGGGCGGACATTCCCCGTAATAGCTTCCACCTGCACATAACCCGAAGAGGCAAACAGTGAAATAAAAGAGGTCCTAAAGATCTTCTGTATACCCCTCATATCCTATACTACTTCTCCTTCCCGATTCTTCATGTCATCTATCCAATTCTGAGCTCTCCTATTACTAGCCTTCTTATGAAAGAATCTAGTGTTATGATCCTCCTCCTTCAACCACTCCACCCTAGATCTCAGGGCCCACATGCACTCCTTCTGTGTTACGATAAGTGGGGCCAATTGGATGTCAGCTATCTCTTTTTCCATACGTATCTTGACTAATCGGACCTATCCAAAAACAATTTTATTCCACCACAACAATACCTCCGAGCAAGCCGTTAGTTTCACAACAATATCTCCACCCGAAATCTAGTTCCATGTCTTCTCCACCTGAGCACATTTATCATCATGCTGTAACCACATCCTTCAAAACGGAAGTGGTGAGTATTACTTATCCCCTCTAACTTCCATACTTCACCCTACGAGGCTATGGTCCCAGCCTAGCTGAAGACCCGCCTCAATGTATAAAGCCAATAATATTTCCATCCAATCTGCATTAGCACGACATTGGCATATTCCATCCCAGTTTGAGGAATATCACTCAGTCCAAAATAGACAAAGGTCTCATAGAACCTCTGCTGTTCAAGTGGATCAGTCGTCCACCCATTTTTTCTGCATTTGACATGATCTTATTCCAGTCATCTCACACAAATCACAGAAGTCTGTAACACATTTTTAGAATGTAAAAAAGTTCCCATGTCTGAACCGACATGGGAGTAGTTGTTGTCGGTGTGGATGAATTCTGAGATTTGTCTGAGTCGATCAGGTTTAGTTCACCTGTGTCGATGTCTGTTTCTGGGCTGGGGGAGGGGGTTACCTGAGAGGTAAGGGGAGCAGGGTGGGTAACTTCTGATATCTTAGGTTCTTCGACCCCGGGCTTGGCAATAGAGACTGAAGCCAATGGCCTTTCTACTTATTCGACTAGAGTGCTATCCAGATTGATTGTACATTCCCCAAGTCAGTGACACTTCTTGACCATACATTATGGCGTACCGCCCTAGGGAAGGCCCGATCATTGCCATTGTCCGAGGTCATATGTCTCAGTTTGAACAGAGGTGCCCTCATCGACTCTCCATACCTATCTACCGACATCAGAAGCACCTCCTCCGGATTAAGATCACAATCCTTCTCAATGTGTCATAAGCACTCACAGTTGTAGTAGAAAGATTGAAGTCGTTTATATTTGAAGAAGACCGACACCACCGACCCTCCTTGGAATCAAAGCTTTTTTGCACGGGGCAAGGTTGAGCAATCATCAATTGACACCCTTAGTCTCATATATCTGCCTTTGAAATCAGAGGAGTCATGCCACTCCAAGAATTTCCCGAACAAATTGCCAAGATTTTTCGTCGTTGTTTAGGTATAGCCTCCCAACGAAAGGTCATAACACGTACCCAAAAGGGTACCCAAAAGCAGTGTACTTATGACGGATGTTCCACAACCTTAAACTCCGCTAAGATAACCACATTCTTATCAAAATGCAATGACTGCTCATTCAGCACCCATTCCATATCCATTATTTCATTAAAACTAAAGAGAAAACAGTTACTTGCAATTTTGGTTATCTCCATGCCTTACGTGGTTGCTAAAGATTGTGCATCATCGTCATGAATGCATTAGCATTAGAAGAACTCTCAGTCCATACCGTAGCAAACAACACGAAAGAACTCACCACAGCCATCCGACCTGATTGCTCATAAGATATTTCCATAATATCATCATCTGTATCGACTATCTGCTGAGCCCTCACTTGTTTCTGAACCAAACTGGAGCGAAGACTAATAGAGCGGTGATGAATATTGACTTGGCTACTAGGGTTGTCCACCCCCGGCCCGCTACTTCCTCCTCTCAAGAAACCCTTTGGCCCAATCGACCTAGCATCTCTCCCAGTACGATGCATGGGCTTGTTCACACCGGCAACAGTAGTACCATCGGTGAACCCAGGAGAAAACCTAGGCAACCGTCCTTGCATATCATACATGGGTATTTTCTGCAGTCGCCTGTCCTCCTTATAGGTACCCCAAACTTCTTTAGTCACCTGCTCGAGCCCGGAGATTCCTTCTTATCCTCCCTCGACCTTTCCTTTACCCCCAGCCTAACCCTCCCCTACGCTATCTAGACGCTCTACCCTGTTCTCATCCTGACTCGATCCACCGCTCTGACCTCCATCGCCTGCCATCTCCTTCCACATCCCTCGATCACGCCTCTCCAAGAAAACCCGAGACCCACCTTTTCTAAGGAGATCACTACGTTATTTCAACTACCTAACCTTGTACAATGTAGAACCAATTACGGAGACGAAGCCCTTACGCCAGGGATCACGCTCACACTATGTGAGAAGAAACCCTAACTCTAGAGAGAAAACCCTAACATAGTTCTGATCTTATTAATTTTTCCGGTATTGTTTCTTTAGATAATTTTAGTTTTTTAATTTATCAAAAAGAGAATGTTACATGAATTTCTACTAACATAGTTCATAATTAAGACTAGATGTAATATGTCTTTTTTTTAATTTATCAAGAAAGAATGATATATAACTAATTTCTTTTCATCTTTTAAAAATTAGAACACAATAATATCAAATATTTTATCTAGATCAAATATTCGGTTAAATAAATGTCCGGAGAGAGAAAACCAACACAGAAAGTAAGAAGCGCGAAACAGAATTTCCGGACGGGAACCGAACAACCTACAACCTCAACAACCAACCACCTTCCCATTTAAAAGCACCTCCACACCCAGAGCACCCTCCATCTCTTCCTCCCTTGTTCCTCCCTCTCCAAAGAAGAGAAATAGCAGCAACAATGGAGCCAGTGAACGCGTGGGGGAACACGTCCCTCGTTGAGGTGGACGCGGAGATCCACGACCTCATCGAGAAGGAGAAGCGCCGCCAATGCCGGGGGATCGAGCTCATCGCGTCGGAGAACTTCACCTCCTTCGCCGTGATCGAGGCCCTTGGATCCGCCCTCACCAACAAGTACTCCGAGGGGATGCCCGGCAACCGCTACTACGGCGGGAACGAGTTCATCGACGAGATCGAGAACCTCTGCCGATCCCGGGCCCTCCAGGCCTTCCACTGCGACCCCTCCAAGTGGGGCGTCAATGTCCAGCCCTACTCCGGCTCCCCCGCCAACTTCGCCGCCTACACCGCTGTCCTCCAGCCCCACGACCGCATCATGGGCCTCGATCTCCCCTCCGGCGGCCACCTCACCCACGGGTGGGTCCCTCCCCCTATCCTCCTCCTCAAAGTTCCTTACTTTATCATCTGTTTTCTGATTCGAAACTGCCCGATAACTAATTCAGATTCAAATCAGATAATCGAGTTTAGGCTGCATTGTACCATACCGGCTGATCTATGCTCTCTGTGGCTCAAAGTTACTTTTTTTTGTGTGTAGTGAAGTTACTAAAGTTTGTGTTTTTTTTAAATGATTTTGGTGTTTGTTGAACAGGTACTACACATCTGGAGGGAAGAAGATCTCGGCCACCTCGATTTACTTTGAGAGCTTGCCTTACAAGGTGAGCTCGGAGACGGGGTACATTGACTATGACAAGCTGGAGGAGAAGGCCCTGGATTTCAGGCCCAAGCTGATTATCTGCGGTGGCAGTGCCTACCCGAGAGACTGGGACTACGCCAGGTTCCGTGCAGTTGCTGACAAGTGTGGCGCTCTCTTGCTCTGCGACATGGCTCACATTAGTGGCCTCGTTGCCGCTCAGGTATTGTGAACATATTATTGGTCTGGAGTAGGTTCTGGGATCTTGGAATGGGTGGATCGGATGGGTTGTGCAGATCTGTGATTATTTTCTGCTGTATTGTTTTGGAATGGCGGATGGATCTTTGATTGTCGGTGAATCTTTGAGATCTGGCCATTAACACACGGTAAGGTTGTGCACGAAGGGTTAGTTGCATCCTGGACCGTATGGAAGGACTAGTTAAATTACAAAAGCTGTTTCTTTGTTATTTTGGTCAACTTGAAGAGAAGACTTCAAGGCCATCTGGTCATCACCATTAATTTTGATGGATTATTTAATGCAATGTGAATTGTGTTCGTACTTCAAGATCTTTCCATTTATGAACTTCTGGTACTCGTTTGTTACCTGCAGGAAGCAAATAACCCCTTTGAGTACTGTGATATTGTCACAACTACCACCCACAAGAGCTTGAGGGGACCAAGAGCTGGTATGATCTTCTACAGGAAGGGGCCTAAACCACCCAAGAAGGGCCAACCAGCAGACGACTACGACTTCGAGGATAAGATCAACTTCTCTGTCTTCCCAGCTCTCCAGGGTGGTCCCCACAACCACCAAATTGGAGCTCTTGCTGTTGCATTGAAACAGGCCATGACCCCTGGGTTCAAGGCCTATGCCAAACAGGTTAAGGCCAATGCAGTTGCTATTGGGAATTACTTGATGGGCAAAGGGTACAAGATGGTTACTGGAGGTACCGAGAACCACCTTGTTCTGTGGGATCTCCGTCCCCTTGGGTTGACAGGTAAAAAAAAAGGATGCGAAATTTGGTATGTCCTGAAAAGTTTCCCGGCTTCTACGTATTGATGTTTTGTTTCTTAATCGTGCAGGTAACAAGGTTGAGAAGCTCTGTGATCTGTGCAGCATCACTGTGAACAAGAATGCAGTTTTTGGTGACAGCAGTGCTTTGGCCCCCGGAGGTGTCAGGATCGGTATGAAATATTTCTCAACACTCATCATGTTTTCATAAAAAATCTGAATGGAAGGACTTTTGACAAGCTGCTACTGGTTCTAACCAATGGAGTTTCTAATCTGCAGGCACTCCTGCTATGACCTCAAGAGGTTTGGTTGAGAAGGACTTTGAGCAGATCGGAGAGTTCCTCCACCGTGCTGTGACTATCACATTGAGCATCCAAAAACAATATGGAAAGCTCTTGAAGGATTTCAACAAGGGCCTGGTCGACAACAAGGACATTGAGGAACTTAAGACCGACGTCGAGACCTTTTCTTCCTCCTTTGACATGCCCGGATTCAAGATGTCCGAGATGAAGTACAAAGATTAGCTTCCTGGTACTGAAAAAACTTCCATCCAGCTAAAGGAAACGAGCTGCTTATCTTTCTTGCCTTCATTTTTTAACGCGTAGCTTAGGTGTAGCTCTCAATTTTCCTCTGATTTCTTCATGTTCTTGTTTCTACTGTCTTCATGGGGCTGATGTATTTCTCTGTCTTCTGCACTTCCTTTATATGTGTTCTTTTTCTTTCATCAATTAATAAATAAATGTTTTAAATTCTTCGGAATAATTATTTGCACATAAATGTATGCGCGTATTTTTTTTCCTGAAATTTTGCTATATTCGTTGAACCGATGAATCCAGGCAAGACTATAAACGATGAAAAACACTTTCTATCAAATTTTGATATGCACAGTGGTGATGTGAATTTATACAAAATAAGTGTGTATTTATACAAGTAGTTATTTTTTGAGGTATCATACTGGCGTAATCTTCGGATCTTATTTATTTTATGGGCAATTTTCCAAACAATATTCAAGATCCAAATCCACTGCTAGAGAGAGATCTACGTGGTTTGTCCTGTTCTCTCTCCGAAGATGGAAAGAGGTTACCTCACAATATTAATGTTGCTGTCAGGATTAGGGGTGTGCAAGCGGGATTCGGTATTTAGAATTTTTGGTTTTTTTTTGTATTCGGGATCGGTATTTCGGGATTCGAGATATAATTTGGTCTGGGTTTTTTGGAAAATTTGGTGAATTTTAGTATTCGGTAGAATTTTGATAAATATCGGTATTATACCAAAATACCAAAAATCCTGAAGTACTAAAATGTAAGTTTCAAAATTACATATCAAAAAATTCTATTCTGAAAGACTAACCTAGCTACGTCGTTCTCTACTCCTCTCTCTTTCGACATAGGAGGACAAAAACTCTAAAGTTTAACCACGACGCCTCCTCCTTCAAGATAGCGCGGAGCTTCTGCCGGCGACTCCATACCTGTCGACCACCGCAACTCGCGGCCTCTCTGAGTCCCAGATCAGTTGGTGATTTGGGGTTTCAAATTTGGGATTTTTTCCAAATTTGGAATGTCTTTTAATCTACTTGATCGTCTACTAGAAGATTTGCTTTGCTTCATTCATGGCTGTGCTGCCGGAGGAGCTTTGCTTCACTCATCTAGTATACTGGAATCGAAGTAGATGAACTTGGCAGATTTGGTCAATTAGTGAACTTTCTTGGACATGAAATAGTGTTGGCTGTTGGAACTTGGAAGGTGTTGTACTCACTGCGCAAAATGTGTTGGCTGTTGGGTTGGGGAATTGTTTAGGCATTGAGATGATTGCTTTAGCAGTTTCAAATTCGGGATTATGGGTAAATTCCGATCCCAATTTTAAATTTAATTCGGTATTTAGTATGATATCGAATTGAATTTAGTATCGCTATGTAAATTTTTTTTTAAATTTCGGTATTCGGTATTTGTGATCGGAATATTCCAAATGTACACTCCTACTTAGGATTGATGAACGATCGTGGTCCTAAAATGGATGTCCTTGACCTACAAAAAAAAGGATGTCCTTGATCCTAAAAAATAAGTGAAAAATGTGATCGGTTGGCTTTTATATTTATTTATAACCAATCATATAAGTTTTGATTTCTGGTTTTTAATAATAGCATCATGGAAACACATTTATTTTTCTGTTGGAACCTAGATTCAATGCTGCTCGTCCCCATCAGTAAGAATAGGATAACACAAAAAAGGAATAACTAGGCTCTCGCGTGTGATGGCTTTTTGTAATATCGGTGAATAGGCACAGACAATTTGGAAAATACAAAATTATACGGCATTAGGAAGTACACCGTGTTTGTATTCAGTGGTATACATTATATGATATTCGGTGGTACACCATATTGATATTCTGTGATACCATAATTACATAGTTGAAAATGTAATCATAAGTAATGATATCATTAATTATAGAAAAGTCTTACAATTTACAGAGATATTTTATTATTAGAAATGACACTCATTAATGAAAATAATAAAAATCTTATTGATACATTAAAGAAAATAATCAATATCTTGCCTTCTGGAGAAATTAATGATAAGTGTGTTCCCAAAATGCCATTGTACTTGTATCGTTATGCGTGTCAATCTTATCTATAAGATCAAAAGTGATGCGCACCTCAATACAAATGAACAGCACAAAATCTAAACTTATTGCCCATCCTATACTGGCATTGGACCTGAATTCAGTCCCGAATGATAGTTTCCAGACCGTCCAGACCAAAGGAAAAAAGAGTGGCATTTTCGTTATTTATTCAAAAATTATGGCCAAAAGGACAAAGTTACACGAGCATCACTGAAGGGGGACTGCTTGTCTCTCGCGGGGGGTGGGGGGTTGGGTGGACGAACCAAATGGGTATACGCATCAGAGAGATTTTTTTATAGCATGCACTTTATTTTATTTTTTTGGAAATTAGTTTTTTGTGTAGAATTTTGGAAATTAGTTTGACCATGCATGCCGTTTTGATATAACATGTTATGTTATTTTGACATAAGAGGTGAAGAGAATTAGAGTATTAATTAATTAGTTAATTTTTTTATAAATATTGTTATATATTAACTTTGCATGCTATTTTGACATAATAGGGCAAGCGATATAAATACATATTTCGCTGACTGGAAGGACATCTCATGTGGGAGAAAAAAAGAGAAGAGGAGAAAGGAGAGTGAAGAAGAAGAAGAAAGAGGAAAAAAAGAAAAGGGAGAGGAAGAAGAGATGAAGGAAAAAAAGATGAGGATAAGTGGTAGAAAAATTAAAAGCTGACCTACCTCGGAAGCTAGAGAGAGAATGAAAAAAGAAGAGAGATGTGGAGAGAGAGGCAAAGTTGAAGAGAGAAAAAAGAGAAATAAATTAGGGGGAGAGAGAGGGAGGAGAGAGGAAGAAAAGAAGGGGGTAAAATACCGAAATACCCCGCGTAAATGAAGGCCGTCAGATCTCTATGAAATGCTGAAATACCCAGCATAAATGAAGGCTGTCAGATCTCTATGGGATTTTTTGGGCCTCATCGCATGGCCTAGATCAAATTCTAAAAAGTCCAAACCTGCTTTCTTCAGTCTGGATTAGGGATGAGCATTCGAATAATCTGAATTTTTTATTATCCAAAATTATTATTTTTCTATCCAAATTCGAATTCGAATAATAAATTATCCAAAATTATTTCAGATAAGAATTTTAACCATCTGAATTATCCGAATTTAAAAAACCTAAACACACCTAAAGACTCAACCCTACAAAAGCAAAGTGCAAAAGAAAGCAACGAAAAGAAGGGTGACCGGAAAAACGAAAACAATAGAAAGTAGAGAAAAGTTCACTAAAGTACCATGTAGTTTTACGCTTTGTCACTATAGTACTCTATGGTTTGACTTTTTCTTTTTAGGTGACAGAGGTTTCAAAAAGTGACATTTTTGGTGACAAATTGTTAACCAAGGTTGATTTTTCCAACCAGACCATACACGTCATCGCCACATCATCGCCATGTCGTATTTTTATATCCTAAGTGGCGATGACGTGGCAAAATAAAAAATCTCAATATCTTTATTTTTCTAACCCTAATTAGAAACCCCCAAAACTAATTATAAAATTTTGGTGATGTGGCAAATTTATAATTTTGCCACATCATCGCCACTTAGGATATTAAAATATGACATGGCGATGATGTGGCACTGACGTGTATGGTTAGGTTAGAAAAATCAACCCCGGTTAAAAATTTGTCACAAAAAGTGTCACTTTTCGAAACCTCTATCACCTAAAAAGAAAAAGTCAAACCACACGGTACTATAGTGATTTAGTATGAAACTACAAGGTACTTTAGTGAACTTTTTCTTAAAAAGTAACGACAACAATACCATTTGGCCGGAGCTGCTGGAGCCTCGAATATTTTACGTTTTCAGTTTTCAGAGTGATTTCGATTTTAGGCTGCTGGAGTTGCTCTCTCATGGTAAGGTAAGGTGAGGTGAGATAAGCCTACAGAAATTAAAAATTTGGGTCACATCCACTTTCTAATTTAGTGAACAAATCGGTCCAGCCCACTCTTTAGACTAGGACTCCAAATTTTTTAGCATTTTTATTAAAAAGTTTGGATAATCAGATAATCTGAATATATATTTTTTTCTATACGAGTCTGGAATAAAAATTTTCGATAATCCGAATCTAAAATTATCTTAGTTCGAATCTAAAAAATAATTCGGATATCAGATTCGATATCGAATATCTCGTTTTTGCTCACCCCTAGTCTGGACCGATTCCAACGCCACTCGCATAACCTAATCCGGATAGCTTCAAGTCTGTGTTGTTTGCATGGTGGAAATATATTTTTTATAGTTTTTAGATTAGTATATTTTGGAATTTTTTTTGCATAATTTTAGATTTGTGCGAGGATAATTTATATATTAAAAAAAAAATCCCAAAACCTGAAAACTACTTTGGAGAAAACTTTTCGAGAATAGAATAAGCGGAAGGCAACCAGGGTACATTAAAAGGTGAATATCATCCACTAATTACCAAAAATGTTGACAATTGAATGACCAACATTTCCAGTGATGGAAGGTTTTTGGCTGTTAAATACGAGGAACCTGCAAACTTTTTCCGCATAAAGCAGCATCTGAAGCAAGAACGTGACCTGATTTTCCCACAGCGGAGATGTGACACTTGGCGATCTGACATCGATCGGGACTTCAGTCGAAAATTTCCTGGACTTCGATAATGCTGTGCTGACTGAAACAGATCAAGAAGAAAGATTCAGCCAGAAACTGATCAAATAAGCATCAACAAGAAGGGAAAAGGACATCAGCCCTTGTCATTTGGTTCTTACTGATCATCTTTCGCTACTCGATAATATTTTTCGGCGTGTTGTCGTTGGCCAAACGATGTTTAAATTTACTTTCTATACATCAATTGAGGTGTAGACCTTATTATATTGTCGAAAGTGATACCTTAGAAGAGCTGCTGCCAGACTTTCAGCATTTGGACCATCCAGGTTTGTTGTTGGCTCGTCTAGTGCCAGCATTCCACAGTTAAGGCAAAATGTCTCTGCTAAAGCTAGCCGAATGATCAGGGAAGCGAGTACCTGAAAAACAGATGGTAAATCTTTCTCCATCGACAAGGAACGAGAACTCGGAGCAGACGGTTCATTAAACTACCTTTTGACCAGCACTACATCTTCCTCTCATTTCAAGCTCCGTATCACCAGTCTGCATGACTGCCTGAACAAAAATGAGTGTCACCAGCATGAATACAAAGAGGAACTGCAGCAAGTCAATGGACGAGACTTCTAAATGTAAAGGCTGAAAATTTAATAAACGGCCAGATCACAATTTTTTAATAAACGGCCAGAAACAGTGTATGCTAACTGATGCAAGTCTTGAGCTAGTAGATTTCAAGCAACACTCATCAAGTTGGGAATAACCATCGATTCTATCCAACTGAAAATTGACTGTTTCACTCCAATACAAAATTTTATGTAGCGATTGACCGCAGGGAACTTAGCGACCATTTACCGACTAGGCGGCCAAAGGGGTGGAACAGATTTGATACTTCAAAAATACCTCTGAAAGTAGTCTCTCTCTTTCCTGTGAGAGCTTGCTGAGTTCAGATTCAAATGTAGCAACACCGCCAACGCCAAGTATTCTCTCTTCTAATGATTCCATCTCCCGGGCAAGCCCATCTACTTCATCCTTTATCTTTCTGTAATTTAAGTTACCCTTGATATTCCTCCTTATGCGATCTTGGCTCCCAATAGTTTCTTTACATTTGTTAATCTCAGCCAATATCTCCAGCTTCCTAGAATCGCAGCCTTGAAGTTGAGACTCGGAAAGAGACAGCTTTTCCTGCATTTCCTTCAATTTATCTCCTTTTCTAAGATCATGATACCTGAAGTAAACCATTGGTAATGAGTATCACCAGTGCTTACTCTTTTATCTTCGAATTTAATCTAAGAAGAATGTCAACATCCCGATGGTAATCTTCCAGTTGTTTCCTCTGCTCCTCATATTCTCCCTTAAGTCTGACTTTTAGTTCATCGTGATCTTTCTGCAATTTATCTCTCTCCTTCAATAGCGGGCCCAGAGACTCCTCCAAATGCTGAAAGATAGCAACTCTCTCTCATGAAAGAAAGCAATTCCAATTCACAAAAGAAAACAATGTGTGCGTAAGGAAACTGAACAAACAGACATGCAGTGAACAAAGTGATTAAAAAGGTAAATCAAACCTTTTGATCAAGCTCAACTTGACTTTTCTCATCAATCAGATGGTCTAATTCTTTTTCCGCTTTCTTCACATCTCGCAATATGTTAGCAGCGGTGACTTTTTCCTCCCTCAGAGAGTGCCACCTTATTTGCACATTTGTCAAGTCACTTTCCATATATCTTTGTTCCTCCCTCAACTTATCCAGCTCATTTTGCAAACCATCTCTGGTTCACTAAAGAAAAATGAAACTCAGGGTTAAGACTTAAGACGGTAAAAACTCTTCAAAAAAGAAAGAGAATAAGATAGCGTATAAATTAAGAGCAAGCCAGCAACAGAAAAAATAAGCACATTAATACCCACTTTACTTCCCTAACAGCTTTAGTTTCAATACTAGTGCTAAATGTGGAACAAATGAGTAAGATACATAAAATTAAGAAAAAGAAACACTAGCAACATCCATAGCGTTGCGAAAATTGAGGGCATGTTTATTTCAAATATACAGGGTCAAGAAAGAAATATGTTACTTTTTGCCCTGGAAGCTACTGAGCTCTGACTGAATTTCTTCCATAGATCTGACACCTTGACCTCGAAAATCAAGCTTGTACTCCAAATCATCAACTTGCTTTTGCAAGTTTTGGATCTCTTGAAAAAGCCTATCAGCAGTTTCAACATGTGGCATCAAGGACTCCAATGCTTCTTTGTCAGTCATCACGTGAGCCAAGATACCCAAGACCTACGACATCAAGTCATGGCCTAATTATAAAATTGTCGATGATAAGCATTTCTCGCTTGTATCAGGACAACCTAATGCTCAGACACCATATATCACACACTTCCACTTAGCCAACAGTAATTGAATAATGGTTTCCTACTGGACAGGCAAAGTTCGAGTGCAACCGCATAATTTGTAGTTTGAATGCGTTCTTAAACTATCACAAATCGTCGACCAGGAAATAAGGGGCGAAATGTAAGACTGTTGTCCATGTGCAAATTTGTAATAGGTGCTGAAAACATTACTCGCATCATCCAATGCTAGGGATTTGTGATCCATCTCTACAAGTCCTCCAAACTTTTTTCAGTAGAGGAACAGATTCCTTTCCGATCTTCGAATATTCTTCATAAGCAATACGCAGCTTGTCCAATTGCTGGAAAAGAGTCTGCAGTAGAGGACTCCAAAGCCAATACCTTCATGTGCTCAGCAGAACTGGCAGCCTTCACACTTTGCTATATCCGAAACAAAGATGTCATTCTCACGGAGAGGAGCTACAAGAAACTAAATCAGGACATTCTCTCAGTGACTACATGCTAATGACTGACTTCAGAAGTTTAGAGAGCTATAGCATAAAGTACCATGGGTGATGCAAAGAAATAGGGATTGAAACTATTCCCAAGTCAATCAAGACACTGACCTTTTTAACAAACTCATCCTCTTCCCCAGGAGAGAAAGGGCGCTCACATCAAGGACATATCATGGGCACGGGCCACTCTTTCAAAAGGGTCAAACATTTGGCGCATGCCATCTGCAATATTGTATTTGCTGTGGACAACATGCACAAAATTTCAGAAAATTTTTTAAGCAAGGATATGATGTTGATAAGTTAGATAACTACATATATATATATAGTTACTTTTCAAAAAAAAAAAAAGTTATTTGTGTGTGTGTGTGTGTCATTATGGGGTATGATTAAGCCAGACACCTTCTCTGGATGTCTCTTTTCTCCTTGGCCAGCTCCAAAACTTTAATACATGAATCAACTGTTTCAACTTGTTGATCCAGTGAACGTAATCTGGACTCAATGAACCTCTTAGTTGCTGCATCATCATTGTACACGAGAGAGTGACATTTAGGAAAATTTTCAAGAAAGAAAAATCAACGCGGCTTGAACTCGATAGTACTAGCAAAAGCTTAAAGGGAAAATCTCAAATGTGAGTATCCAATAAGAAAGCCAAGTTGATCTGGTCATATTAAACTAGAGACACTATGGGGACAGGGCCATCAGAGAGCGAACCCAAGGTAAGTACCCACACATGCCTATGTCTGAGAGGAAAATTCAAAGCATAAGCCATCAATCACCCTGAAAGGTAAGGACAGTCTAGGATGAGTTTAGGGGTGAGCAAACAAACCGAAAACCGTCAAACTGGACCAATCCGGACCAAAAAAACTGGACCAAACCGAACCATATTTCAAAACAGTCCAGTCCGGTCCCAGATATATGCAAAATTCGGTTTCCGGTCCGGTCCAGGTTTATTTTGCAAGGAACCAGAAATAACCGGGACCGGACTGAAAATTTGCCAACATATAAATTATATCCCTTTCACAATCACTCTCTCTCCCCGTAAATTTCAGTCTCCACTCCACTCTCCTGAGTCCTGACTCTCCTCCTCCCTCACATGTCGTCGTCTACTCTCGTCTCTCCCTCACACACTCTCCCTCAGAAATTAAAACCGTCCACCACCGACGCCACCGCCGACGGCCTGACGACGTTCAGCCACTGCCGCCGGCCTGTCCTAGTCCAGTTACAGCCTAGTAGCCTACAGGTAATCAATATTAGGGTTTTCGAAATTATATTAGGGTTTCTAAAATTGGGGATTTAAAAGTGATATGGGATTCGATAGGTGACATTGACAATCTGGGATTCGATAGGGTTTCTAAAATTCGTCCGGTTGTAGTATCGTAGCTGTATCGTAGTTGTCGTATCGTAGATGTAGACCTGTAGTTGATGCGATATTCGGATTATGTGGATTTGGTGTCGGGATTTCCGTCGGTCTCGCCGTCGGTTATGTCATGTTCATCTATTCCCAGCCCAGCGATGTCAAGGTTCTTCGCTCTCACTAACTTCGGATTCGATCTTCCTCCGCTTCACATTTTCTTATTTTGTACGGATTTGCGTGTTTCAAAATTTTCCTTTAATTTCAAGTAGTTTAACTCGAGACGTTTGTTCATGTCCGATTTTTTTTCTTTCCCCGAGTTCTCATTCTCTCTTGATTGAATGAGTGGTCAGAAATCCTAGAATATATTTTAGTTTCATATACATCTACTTTCTTTCTCTGCTCTTTATTTCATGGCTTTGTGTTTTACCTGCTGTTTTATATTGTTTGGATGGTATTGTGCACTTCATTGAAAGGTTAAAGTCGTGTAATTTGGTAGGTCGAACTTGATGGAAGTTTGATCTCTTGCTCAGGTGCCAAAGGGTCAATGAGGAAATTCAAAGTTCCGAGAAATAATCCGACGGAAGTGGATGGAGATTTAGAAAAGGGGATTCTAGCGAGTACGAAGGACAGCGGAACACCTTCAAAACAAAAGGAAACTAATTTGAGAGCCCCGATTTGGAATGAGTTTGAAAGGTTCAAAGATGATCAAGAAAAATGGAAGGCAAGATGCAAGCATTGTTCATCGGTATTTGCAGCTGATCCTAGTAAAAAGGACTTCAACGCTGACAAAGCACATCAAATCGATGTGTAGAAAGAGGTCTCATGTTGACTCCAATCAAACCCAATTGAGCATGACAAAATCCGAAGGTGTCGATTCTCTTTCTTCTTGGAGGTATGACCCTGTAGTCTCTAGAAAAAGATTGGCTGAAATGATTATCTGTGATGAGTTGCCTTTCAAGCATGTTGACGGATGGGGATTCCAGCGATTTGTGGCCTCGTTAAATCCTATATTTAATATTCCTTCACGGTTTACTGTTCAACGTGATTGTATTGCAATTTATAAGGAAAAGAAGGTTAAGCTGATGAAATTTCTGAAAAGTTCCAAACAACGGGTGTGTATCACAACTGATACTTGGACTTCTGTGCGACAAATCAATTGTATGGTTATCACTGTGCATTACATAGATGGAAATTGGAATCTTTGCAAAAAGTTGTTGAGTTTTTCACCTATTGAGTCTCATCGGGGAATTGATCTTGCTAGTGCCATTGAGAAGATTTTTCGTGCTTGGGAGATTTGTAAAATTTTAACCATCACAGTTGATAATGCAAGTTCAAACGATACAACGATTTGACATTTGAAGGAAACATATGGTTCAAATGAAGGAAATGTTCTTGGTGGAGAGTATATGCATATGAGGTGCTTCGCACATATCCTAAATCTTGCTTGTGTTGATGGTTTGAAATTGAAGAATGCACCAACATCTGTTCTTCGCATTCGTCAAGCTGTAAGATATGTGAAACACTCTCCTGCTAGATTAAAGCTGTTCAAAGAATGCATGGTCATGGAAGGTGATGAAAATAAGGTAGAATTAGCTTTGGATGTAAAAACTAGATAGAATTCTACCTACTTTATGTTAAATGGAGCTTTGAAACATGAGAAAGTTTGGAAAAGGTTTGAAAAGGAGGACAGATGGTTTTCCGTCGAGATGATGTTGGAGAATCATGATAAAGTAGGAGTTCCTGAAGCAAGTGATTGGGATTACATTCGAAAACTACATAGTTTTCTTCATTATTTCTATGAGGTTACTTTGAAGGTATCTGGCTCTAAATATGTCACATCTAATATTTTCTACGTAGAGATTGTTGGACTTTTCTCCACTTTGAAGAAATGGATGGAGAGTGACGATGTTGAGATGGCTATGACTGCCAAAAAGATGAGTGAAAAGTTTACAAAATATTGGGGAAGTCCTGAAAAGATGAACATGTTGATCTTTATAGCTTGTGTCATGGATCCTCGCTACAAGTTGAAGTTTGTAGAGTTCTCAATGCATTTTTTTGCATGCTGATCCTAAAATGACTGCTTTGATGAAGTCGAAGATAAACGAGTCTCTTTACAAGCTCTTTAATCATTACAAAGATGAGGTGACAGTTGATGATGATAGCTCGCAATGTTCTTCGAACGTCACATCTTCATCTATGAGTGAGAGGAGTAGCACATCTTGTGTTAAGGTATTGGAGCTATATCAAATGTTTGTTGGCGAGATGGGACAAGGAGCTAAGTCTGATTTGGATATTTATCTTGAAGAGGGACATGTGAATAGCTCACCACCGTTTGACATTATTCAATGGTGGAAAGGAACCCGTGATGTATTAACAGTGCCGATCTCTACTTTTGCTTCCGAATCTGCTTTCAGCACAGGAGGATGAGTGCTAGATGATTTCAGGAGTTCTTTGGTTCCTGTTGTAGTTGAAGTTTTATTATGTTCTCAAGATTGGATTCGAGGATCCTTTCTTTCTGTTACTAGAGAAGAGGATTGAGACGAACAAGAAAAAATGGCATCCGGTAAGTTTCCTTTTTTTTATCATCCTTTCAATTTTGACACAAATTATTAATTTTCAAATATGTAATATGAACTATATGTCACTTGTCAGAAATATCTAATGGTAGCGTGCATCTTTCAACGATCTATGAGATCATTGAAGTTGATGAAGAACACGATGGTGAAGATGTATGATGATGAAGTTGGATCGTTGTAAGTTGTAACTTGCGTTTATTTTTGTATGGCCGGGATCGTTGTACTTGTATTGTAATGATGTTGATGTTAGAACTTGGAATTTATAATATGAGAACTTGATTCGTGTAACATTTTGGGTTGTTTGTTATAAATTTGGCCCCCGTAATTCTTCACAGATCGAAGGCAGCCGCTGGCCCGTTGTCAATTCTCAGATCCGGTTTTTTCCGGTTTGGTCCGGTTTAAACCGAATCAATGGTTCGGTTCCAGTTCTGGACCGGATTGGAATCCGGTTCCAATCTGGTCCGGTTTTTTCTGGTTCGGTCCGGTTCGGATAACATGCTCACCCCTAGATGAGTTAGTCAATATCAGAAGTTCATGAGAGAGAAAACAGTAATCTCACCGTCCCATCATTACATCCTCCTCTCAATTTGGTCCTAATTATCAATCAGGGCCAAGTCCAACAACTAACCCAGTGATCATGGCAGTACCGATGTTAACTTTAATGTTAAAATAAAATTATATTCACATTCCATATCCTTGCGAATTTTGCTCAGGTTACTATTACCCTCCTGTACTTTCATATGCAGTACATTGACATCCTTCTCAGCTTCACGAGCCTTTGATTTCAAGTCATCAAACTCTGATCCAAAAGCCCTACACCAGGAGCTCAAATCCACTTCTAAGAACATAGAATATGCCACCAGTAAAAAAGGAACTCTCGCCTAAAGAAGTCAAAGTTGGTTGGCCAAAATTCGTTGTGTAATAAACCATTAGAACAAGGAAACATGGAAGTCTTAAATAGTTATGAGCTGCTGAACCAGTATACAGTTCCAAAATCATTGATAGCAGCAGTTGCCTACTATAAAATTAAGTAGTCAGATCAAACAAATTTCAGACGACCTTAAAACCTGTGTTATTTCCTTCTTCAAATCCTTGTCTGGAGGAATTCTCCCTTTCAGCACTCCTCTGATTCTATCCTTAAAGCTAAGTAGTCAATCGTGGATAGCGCCGCGTAGCAGCGACTCCCTTAAAATGGTATAGCTGGCCGCTATTTCCGCTATGGCACCGCTATGGCGGGAAAAAAGCATAGCGGGAGGTATGATATTTCCGCTATAGCGCGCTATTGACTACCTAGCCTTAAAGTAGTCGTCGATTCTTCAGAATTACAACGTTGACAAAGAAAAAGAGAATGTTAGCTCTTTCGGAAAGAGTTGGAAGAAGAAACGCAAAAAATTGAAAGATAATAAAAGAATCTGAACCCAGATTCATTTGGCTTAGCCAAAAGTGCTGGAGAGAATCCCACATCAGAAGAAGCAAGTGGGATGAGCTTGTTTATAAGTGTGGAAGATCCACCTACTCATTGCCTTAACATGTTGGATTGGATATGGAGATTCTAACAAAAAAAGAATACAAGAGGACACATTCAGCTTTACATTTTCATGTGCCTTTTCTTGATGTTCTCCAACTGTGTCTTCCTCAGAGACAGTTTCACCCTATCCTCGGAATCACCAGCTATGATATCTTTCTCTCGATTCAGTGCCTTAATTTGTTGATCGAGCCCATACAGCTCACTCTGTTTTTGACGAATGTTCAAGTCAAATGCTTTTTCAGCAAGCTGGTTTGTCTTTCTCTCTACTTCAATGCGCTACAATATGCACAAAATTCCCTCGTTAATAGTTGTAAACATGCAGAAGTAGTTGAAAGATGCTTACTTCTGCTCAACAGATAGAGTTGAGTCATCACTCAATAAAGTGTAAAACTTCCCTTTCATCTATGTGTGAAAGATTAACATGCAAAAACTGCTCTTCATGAGAAGCAAGTTCAAGCTCCTTCTCGGTGATGCGATTTAAAATGCTATTCTGGAAGAATTGCAGTTTCAATATATTAGGCCAAAGAACACAGGCGCAATCCCATCATGACCCAAGAGGCAAAGACATAAAAGCACCTTAATCTCCAGCTTAGCTTGCTTTTGGGCTTCCATGTTCTTCCAACTGTCATTCGCATCCCAGTAGAGATTTTCAGATCTCTTGACTTCAATATCAATTGATTTCTGCAACAACGGAGAGAACAAGAGATAAGAGAGAGGGAAGAGACATTAAACAACCAGCAATCTAACACCGATCTTACTTCATTTCAATTCAACAATCCAATAAAAATAGAGAGAGAGAGAGAGAGAGCTTTGCCTTTTTCTCGTGTAAATCTTTATTGAGAGCAATCAGCCTAGTTTTTACTCGATTTGTGAGAATCAATGCCATGTCATCACTGAAGGGGACATGGCATTCATTGAGCTCTTCATCACTGTCTACAAAATGAAAAGAGAAGAAAGAGATATCATTACTTGAGAAAAGCAAAACGCAGAATCTTAGGTAAGTGCATAGACGTAAAGGCAAGAATATTGCAAAAAAAGGACTGATGGTTGTGCCTGTGACTGCAGAAAGTATCTATGTGCATCAGTTCAGGTGCTTTCAACCATGCATGGCAAACGGGGTGCATGGCAATGCTACCTAGATAAATGGATCAAGATGCTACACTTCAAAGAAAGCGCAAGAAAAGTAAAGAAATAAAATATTGGTAAAAAATAATTCCAACCAGCGGAACCTTCATTTTCCTCCTCAAGAGCTGCATATTGTCTCTGCTGCTCCTTGAATAAAGTGCTTCTCTCAGCAGTTTTAATTGATATTTGTTCCTGCAATTTCCTCAGATCTTTCAGCGTGGCTTCTGTATGATGAATTTTTTCGTCAAGTTTCTTCATGGTAGCCTCGACCTCCTGCATTCCAACTCTTAAAGACTCTGTTTTCCCCTGGTCTTGAGAAATGCTTTCGCGAAGCTGCAAATTCGAGAAGAAAGTGATACCAACAAATATGGACTCGCATGCACTTAATCAAGTTTAAAGCAACCCAATCTTGCCACAGTAAGTCAAATACTATGCACATCATATGAAGTCAGTACTTTCCAGTTTCCAGTAAGAAGATTAATGAGATCACATTCTGATAAGAGCAACAAGCTTGACTCCTATTAAGTGGGTCCGAAGTACAAACAGTGAAGAATTGACAAGACGGTCTTTTGTAGGAAGAACATGAAGTAAAACCCTATGTTAAGATATTAATAAATTTAAAAGTTAACAGTATTTAAAACTATTTTGAAGCACATAATTGGTCGAAGATCACAAGGCATTTTAAATAAGATAAGAGAAACTTTAAAATTGAATTCCTTTTGCAGCAACTGATTCCACGTCAGATCATCAAGTCTAATCCAAGTCAAAACATAACACTGTTCACATGGACTATAGGAAAAACTTCAAAGTACCGTGTCGCAGAAAATATATCATCAAGCTTCTTCTTCAAAGTTGATGGATCTCGCAATGGCCAATTAGCTTCATCTTGGTGTACAAATATAACGTTCTCAAGGACGGCTTTCGAGACACCCATCAAAGCTGGGATTTCTCTGTCTATGTCAGCACCTGTGTACTTAGGGCAAACTTTCTGCAGCAAATAGTCAAAGAAAAGGCAGTCATCAGATGACAAATCACCTTCAAGTTAGCCAATGACTTTACACCTATTGATAACAAGGGTCAATTTCAAACTTCATTTAAATCAACATGATTGAACTTATTTCTGATAATTAATTTAGATTACATTATGATACAGAAAATGACATAAACAAGGAGTAAAAAACACTCATGGTCACTAAACTATACTATTTTTTTGTCTATGGTCACTAAACTATTTTTTTTCCCTTTATGGTAACCAAACTATACTAAGTCGTTCAGGTATAGTACTTCCGATCAGTTTTTGCCGAAAATATCACGATTGCCAAAAAAAAAAGTGGGCCCAATAAATATAGCGGGAAAAAGCTATTTTTTGGCGCTAACAACAATTCCTAACAAGACAAAAAATTAAAACTTAAGAAGCCCATAAGACTAAGAAGACACAGAAGATTAAAAGGCCACCATTTCACCATTTTGCCGAAAATTGCTTGGCTTTTTTAAGGATCTATTGTACCCAAACAACACAGAAGACAAATTCACCATTGAAAGATATGAGAGACCCAATACCTAAACAAAGAGGATGTCGTGAACCACCACCCTATTACGGTAACTACTTCACTTTTAATTTTTGTTCATTTAACTTGTGTGCATGTTGCATTTGTTTAATGGTATATGCATGCAGGTTTTGGGTATTGCTTTCTATTGGGTTTTGGGTACTGCTTAATAGTTTAATCTAGAATAATAGGGTACTGATTAATTATTAATCTAGGTTAATGGGGTACTGGTTTTTTTTAGGGTACTGATTAATTATTAATCTAGAATAATAGGGTACTGCTTTTTTTTATCTGTAATGGTATATATTGCTGGGACAATGATGTTTACTATACTTTATTTTATTTTGATTTTGTTCAGGAGAAAGTTGTGGTTTCTTTACAATAGAGTTCCATATTTTTGGGTTACTTAGAGCCGTCAATGGAGAGCATGTGTATTCTGCTGGTACAGTATATTATTGGGACTACATTGATCGTGATATGATGTCAACGATAGAGATGGATAAAATGGTCCACAGTTTCATGACTACAAGTATAGAGTGTCAATACTTCTATCGGGCTAGATTTGAAGATGGTGATGATTGTTTGCTTAGAGTAGTCAATGATGTTGAGTGTAGGAAGATGTTGAAGGAGGTTAGAAATGGAAAAGTTGAGGTTTTTATAATCTCAAACAATGTGATTGAGACTATGCAACATGGTCCAGATCCCTTGATTAGAATGGACAATTTTGTGAAAGAAGAATTTTATATGGAAGAGCATATTAGTTTTGGAGATGGACACGAGAAAGAGGAGGATGAAGAGGATGAGAGTGACTTTGATGTAGACAAGGAGATGGAAAATGACAATGATTATGATGTGGATGATGAGGATATGGTGAATGAACTTGAGAAAAGTTTTGATAAGAGGGACGAAATGAGTAAAAGAAAGCGAGACATCATGTTGGATGATGCTAATCTCCATGATGATATCAATCTGGAAGGGCATGTACAAACCGAGCATTTGAATATTGTGGTTGAACAAGGTGGAGAGGAAGGAGATAATTACCCAGAATTTGATGAAGATACTGATATGAGACATCCATTGTTTCTTGTGGGTTTGAAATTTAGAAACTTGGAAGTTTTTAAAAGGGCATGTAGACAACACAGTATCATCAATAGGTGTAATATTTGGTTTCCTGTTAATGACAAGAAAAGAGCCAAGTGTGTTTGCAAAAAAGATTGTGGCTTTAAGATTTGGGCTTCCAAGAGCAACGAAGATGATGCTGTACAAATTAAATCTGGTTTTTTTGAGCATAAGTGTCAAAAGAGCTTCACCAATATACATGCCACTTATAAATGGCTAGGAGAGAGGTATAAGAATAAAATTGCAGTTGATCCAAAATGTACGATTGTTGGGCTGCAAGACACAATTATGAATGAGTTGGTTTTGCAAGTGTCAAGGTCTAAAGTACAAAGAGCTATACAAGTTGCTAAAGAGAAAGTGGAGATGGATGAGAATGAGCAATATAGAAAGTTACATGAGTATGTTCTCGAGCTTAGGAGAACAAATCCTGGTAGCACTGTGAAGCTTTGGTTAGATGCAGGAAACATGTTTGAAGGCATATACATTTGTTTTGATGCTTGCAAGAAGGGTTGGTATGAAGGATGTAGAAGATTTGTTGGTTTAGATGGAGCTTGGATGAAGGGGTCGTATCCCGGTCAAGTCCTCTTTGCTGTTGGGATAGATGGGAATGATGGCATTTTTCCAATAGCATATGCCATTGTGGAAAAGGAGTGCACTCGGACTTGGCAATGGTTCTTGAAACTTCTAGATGATGATATCAACATGTCAGAGTATCATGGCTTGACAATCATGTCCGATAGATAAAAAGTAAGTAATAATTTCAACAATCTATTAAATTATAACAATTATGATTGTTGCTAACAACTTTTAAACATTTCAGGGGTTGAAAAATGTCATGAGAGATATGTTTGTATTTGCTGAGCAAAGATGTTGTGTCCGACACATGTACACAAACTTCAGGAGCAAACATAGTGCTTTAAGCCTTAAGCAGCTTGTTTGGAGTGCAGCCAAGTCAAGCCACCAATCAGATTTTGTAAGAAATATGCAGCAGATTCATGATGAGTCAGAAGAGGCATTTAAATGGCTGCATGAGAGGTCATTCCGAGAGTGGTCAAGGGCATTTTTTTCAACTACATCATCTTGTGACATGTTGACAAATAATTTGTCAGAATGCTGGAATAGGGATATTCTTGAAGCGAGACAAAAGTCAGTCCTACAATGTATTGAATGGATTCGAGTAATGTTAATGCAAAGGATGCAAAAGAGGAGAGATTGGATGAGGAAGAAGGAAGGTCCTCTTTGTCCGAGGATCCAGGCTAAGTTGGAAGAAAACAAGAAAGAGGGATTTGCTTGCATTGCTATATGGTCAGGTGGACCAAAGTATCAAGTTTGGACAATAAATGGAAGACAGTTTGTGGTTGATATGGAAGCTCGTTCTTGCTCATGTAGAAGATGGGACCTACAGGAATTCCATGTGGGCATGCAATAAGATGCATAGAGAACCAAAATGGTGTGCCTGGAGACTTTGTAGCACCTTATTATAAGGTTGAAACTTACCTCAAGGCATATGGGCACACAATCAATCCAATTAATGGACCTGACATGTGGCCTTCGAGTTCTAACCCACCAGTGGTGCCCGCTCCTCATGTGGTTAAGAGGGGGAGAAGACAAAAGGTGAGGAGGAAAGAGGCTGCAGAACTTGAATCTCAAAACCAATCACACAAAAATACAAGGATGTCAAGAAAAGGGGTGAAAATGACGTGCAAAATTTGTGGACAAGAAGGCCATAACTCTAGGAGGCATGAAAATGAGCAAGGAAGTCAGCAAGCCAGTCAATCTGTAGGCCAAGATGCTAGCCAAACTGTCAACCAAGCTCCTATTCAACCAAATCAAAAGATTTCAAAGTTACCTGTAAGTTAAATTTTCTACTTACATTTTTTTTCTAACGAATATTAAATGTAAGTTTTATTATGCTCATATTTTACAGGTGAAGAGAAAAATAGTTGAACAAGGCACAAACTAGAAACTTGGATATTGAAGCACCTCCTAGCAAGCAAGGCTGATTATGTTAGGAGATGTTGCAGTAATCTTGGATATCAAGCTCTTAGAAAAATGGCTAGTTGTCTGTTGGAACTGAATTGTCTTTGGAAGTTCTTGTTTTCTTATGTTTAATTTGTGAACGTGGTCTAGTCTCTGAGACTACTCAATCTATTTCTACTTAAATTTTGAACTTGGATATTTAATCTTCGTTGCTCTCTCTCTATTTCTTGTTCTCTGTCTCTCAACTTTTATTTTTTGTCTTTTTGGCTTTCAATTGTTTATCTCTAAAAGAAGCATAATAAGTTAGTAGAGATGCCGTTATGTGTTTCTGGAAATTTTTTTGGCAAAAACTGATCGGAAGTACCATACCTGAACGACTTAGTATAGTTTGGTTACCATAAAGGGAAAAAAAATAGTTTAGTGACCATAGACAAAAAAATAGTATAGTTTAGTGACCATGAGTGTTTTTTACCCCATAAACAAGCAGGTCATATTCTTGTTGTAAAAGCATCGAGTATAACAATAACTCATATATCAATATGCCAGCTAAACTCTAGGAGGAAAAATAAAAAAAGAGCAAATAAGGACCAGTGAATAACCACATATCTGTTGATATATACTATTCATTGACAGTTGTGATAAAGATAATCACAAGTCCTGTGATGGTATACAAACACGGAACTTGTGACTATCTCATAGAAAGGAGCTTCGTCGTAAAGGGTAGTAGGAGCTCGGATAAATTTCCGCAGTGGAGTCAAAATTTCAGACAATACCGAGAATGGAGTTGTCAATTAAAGTATTCCCTGTCTGGGGTTGGTTAGAAACTGCATAAAATATTGCGGTTTCAATTTGCAAAGAAACCGCACAAAATTGTGCGGTTTTGCTTGAAAACACACGTTTTTGTGCGGTTTCTTGCACAAGCTGAACGACGCTCGGCTCCGGGTTTCGGCTCGGCTGTACCTCCAAAAAAACGCGTATTTTTGTGCGTTTTAAGTTTTCATCTGATTTCGCCACCTGTTTTTATGTGACATTACAATTATGGCCTTGTGTTTTGAAAATTTTCAGGGGTATATTGGTAAATTCAAAATAAAACTTAATTAATAACTTACCTACCGTACCTCCTCCTCTGCCAATTTTTCTTCCACCTAAATTGTTTTGCCTCTCCTCCTAAAAACCTCCGCCCATCCCATTCCCAACCTCCACCTTAGCCAACTTTCACGTGTCCAACCTCCTGCGACCCGAAACTCGGCCGACTCAGGTATGTTGCTAGTCGCCTAGCTCATTTTCTTCTTGTGAAAAAATTAATTGGTTCCCGATTGTGTGGTGTGTTCGGGTTTGGGGTTTGGTTCCGATTGCTTAAAACCGCACAATATTGTGCGTGGTTCCGAGTGACAAAGAACCGGAGGGTTCCGATTGACAAGAAACGCGGTTCCAGCGATTCCGTTTGATTGTCCCCTTTAGCGATTAATTTTTTCTATTTGCTTCTAATTGGGGATTGGGTATCTATGGTTAGGGTTTGTTAATTTTGGTTCCGATTTTAACTAGTCTGCATATTGGTAGTAGAAAATTTAAATTAATTAGTCTGATTTATGTTTTGTATATAGCTCGCATGCGGTTGGAAATTCATACCTAAAGTTTTACCTGATCTAATTGTCTTTGTTTGGATGTATCGCCCCTGCTCCTTTATTTCCACAATTTTAACAAGAATTTTTGGTTGAAAGTTCTAATTGGTGTTGCTTTTGTAACAGTTAGATACAAATGGAGCCACATCCACGTCCTTCTGATTTTATTGGACATGAAGGAACATCAGAAGCTAGGCAACTCCTAACATTAAATGATGTTCATCGTGCAAAAGCTGTGTGGCATAATAAAGTTCGTATAGTATACAATTATTTCCTAAACATTTTTAAACCGTTGTTGTTAAAAGCTTGGACTTAATTATATGTTTGATTAATGTGAAAAACTTTTTGTAGGTTAGAAAACAACGGGGAGAAGAGACCAACGACGAGTTGGACATACCACTGAGAATTCGGAGACGAGCATTTGTTCCACCGAAAGTTAACAACAAAAAATTTATAGATTATATGAATTTGACATGTTTTGGGAATATTTGGAATATTGGGTATATACGACATCTGGATAAGATGTTGGTAACTGCATTGGTGGAGAGGTGGCGCCCTGAGACGCATACCTTTCATATGCCCACCGGTGAAATGACCATCACACTTGAAGACGTGCTTGTTTTGTTGAAGTTGCCAATCGATGGAGAGCCAGTCACTGGATTGCAGACTCCTAAGGAGTGGTTATAACTATGCTGTACTCTGCTTGGTAAAGATCCAAGTACTTGTTATAAAGGTACCGATGGCAACACAATAAGTTTTAATTGGTTGAAGTTGACTATCAAAATACTTGCAATTACAAAATACTTGCTATAAAATTAACTATCAAATATTGCAGATAAACTAAATTTAAAGGATAATTTTAAAACTATTACCTGTGAAATTGTAGTACCACTATGGGTATTTTTGAAGTCCTCAATTGTTGCCCCAATAAATGTATTTCCAATCATCAAACCTGTACAAAACATAAAAATTTTATTATCCAAAAATTAGGAAATTGAAGCTACAAACATAGAATACCTTTGGTCCTGACAAAGTGAACGGCGGACGTCCACGGATTTCTTTTGAACAAGTTATCGTCACACTTGCTTTTGACTGATTTTTGAGGAAGAGTTTCCGAAGTTTTCTTGATGTATTTCCATAGATCTCGTTTCTGCTCTTTTATGTCAAAATTTGGACCATATAAAACTTTATAATCTATTTCAACAATGGACTTTTTTCCTCTACTCATTTCTCTCAAAAATACTCTAGAAGTATTTTTTTTTATCTGCCCTGTTGCACTCACGGAGATGTGAATATATAAGGGGTACGCATGTTGCCAAGAAACGCATAAAATACTGCGTTTCTTCTTAGAGCCGAGCTGCATATTGGCGCCGATAGAAACCGCACAAAAACGTGCGTTTTCAAGCAAAACCGCACAATTTTGTGCGGTTTCTTTGCAAATTAAAACCGCAATATTTTATGCGGTTTCTAACCAACCCCAGACAGGGAATACTTTAACTGACAACTCCATTCTCGGTAATGTCTGAAATTTTGACTCCACTGCGGAAATTTATCCTAGGAGCTCATCTATTAGAAAGTAGCTTCGTTGTAAAATGAATAAGTACACATGCACAAAGTGTACATGGTGTGATGATGAAATATTGGTAGACAAAAATAGCCAATAACAATGAGTAAGGCTACCTCTCCGGTGTGTGGATTGATTGTCCGAAGAACGCTCTCAATTGCTTTATTTGCCCCTTGGTCTCAGTTTCCCCAGCAACCTATGTTTAAGCATGCACATTGGAATCACCTGTTGCATAAATAATTTGTAGAGAAGTAGTACGGTTTTGCCGGTGCCGTTGGGGCCGACGATTAGGGTTAGGGGATTGAAGAAGGTGATGACGTTGCGGTTTTCCGGGTCGAAGCTCCGGATTCCCTTTATCAGCATCTTATCCACCGTACTCATCTCGTCGTTTTGATTAGGGTCTTGGTTGGCGGTGGGTTTAGAGTCCGACCCGGCGGGTTAGATCGGGTCGGGCATATTTGAAGTGGTAAGTGGACAGACCACAGAGTGACTATGGGGTTTGGGATGGTGACGGTTCCAAGAGCGGGAGAATTGCTGAGGAAGGAAGGGATTGGATTTAGGACTTAAGTCCCTGAAGTTTGGAATAATAATCGTTAGGTCCATGGTTTTTGGTAAATTGGCATTTGGGTCCCTCACTCAAGAAACTTGTCACATATGTACCTGTAATCGAAAACATCTAACAAGGAATCAGATTACATACATGTCAGTTTAACATAAAGTACTCTGAAATCAGATTACATACCTAGATGTGACTAGACGGTTGTTCCATTCTCTTACACAATTGTGTTGCGGGGACCATATCTTGATCTGACACTTCGTCGTTGAGCAACGACGCATGCAATCTAAAACTGCACGAACTTGTACATACAACCGTCACTCTATCCTTATTGTTCTTTACAAACTTGCAATCAAAACCTTTGGAGATGCTCCAATCCTTCAACACACTCCTATATATCACAACAGACTTAAACTTCACACCCTTAGACTAGACCATCTTTCCATCTTTGTCTCTCAAATTTGGGTTAAACCACAAGTGCTCAACACGATCATCATCATCTGAGTCTTTGACTTCATACAGCTCCGTGTCACCCAAAATCACAGGATCTTCATTGTCACTTTCAGCCCCTCCATATACATCAGAAGCAGCAGCACTTGTATATGGTTCAACCCCTCCAAATACATCAAAAGCAGTAGCATTTGTATGTGGTTCAGCCCCTCCAAATGCAACAGTAGCATTAACAGCAGATGTTAAGATCTCCGCTACATCATCTTCACTATCCTTAGACGAGTCACTGTCTTCAAACAGACCCACTAACCTGCCACTATCCTTACTCTAATTTTCTTCTTCAACTTGATTAACCTTATGTTCAGTTTGCGCCGATTCGTCATCCTTCTTAACAAGTTCATCCAATCTCCTTTGAACTAAGCACAAGTAGTAATGTTGTCACCTACTTTCGTACCATACACATCAGTAAAAGGAAACTATTTTTGAACCTCAGTCATGCGTACGATTTCAACATCACTAAGTATTTGTATAATTTATTCATCACGACCATCAACAGCATCCATCTTAAACCATAAATAACACTCGGTCATCCCCAGGATTCCAACATAAAATTGACGAACATCCCAAAAACAAAATTGGTCAACTTCATATCGAGCATCATCAAATGTGTCTATATATTTCATATCTTCGTTTTCCTCCTACGTTCCACTAAAATTGTACCTGATAAGGATATGCTCATCGATCACGCGAGTGAAACATGTAAATAATCATATCTCAACAACTAAACAAATGGACAACTAGAGGACAATAAGAACAAATCCTAGAAAAAAGGGTTCGAAGTCAAACCCTAAAACCAACCAACACAGGCTGAGAACATGATACCTCGAACACGTGCGAGGTAGACGGTAGACCCGATATAGGAATGTTAGTGGGCCGAAGTGGAGGGAGGAGCAAGTTTGGTTCCTAGCCTGGGTCTTAGGGTTTTTGAACGAACTGTAGGTCCAATAAGCAACCTAAGAAGGGAGGTGAATTAGTTTTCTAATGATTTTTCTGACTTCTTCGGTACTTAGTCAATCAGCATAATCGAGAATATGGATACAGAGAATTGATACCAGATGTATAGTAGTTCGGGTCGGTCCACTTGAGCCTACATTCACTCTCAATCATTCTCTCGCTTTTTATTACCCCCAATAAAAATACAAGTGAACACCAAAAATTTTACCAGGTTTACTTGTACCTTACAGCCACTAGCTTCATGAACTCTAGCTAGCTACCGCTCTCCAGTTTTACCAGGTTCACTAGTAACCTTCTCAGCACACTAGCTTTTACTGGCACTAGCTAGTTACCGCCTTTAGATTTATAGGATCTCTAGAAACCTTGAGCTTGTCGTTGCTCTTACAAATATACTTCTAAAAACTTCACACAGAAGTTGAGCAAGTATCTTAAGACAAATGTATTTCTAATAAGCTCTTTATCTTAACCATTTCGTGATCACATCTTTTCTCTCTTCAATGTAGGAATTCAGTTTCGAGCTAAATTTTTTCTTTGAATTTTGATCACTATATTTTTCTCTCGAGTGGTATACCTTTGTCTTTGGCTTGATCTTCTATTTATAGGATCTTCTTTGCACATAGCCATTGGACCTTACTCTACAAGCAAGTCTTCAAGCTTCCTTTCTATGTTGCAAATAGCCGTTGGAGGAGAAACTATCATTAGCTAGCAAAGTAGCCAACACTTTCTTTTCTAGGCTTGAGTTGATGAGCTGGCTTCGACAAGTGGGTGATTTGACCCCTAAACATAGCTATTACAAAGTAAAGACAAACAAACCTCTAAAAGTTCTTTTGTATCGGGTATGTTAGTGTAAAATAAACATAATTTAATCAATTATAGCTTGAAAAAAAGAGAGGTTCACCTAGGCCATGTGCCCCATCAAGTGGACTGTCTTAAGATGATTATAAGACTATTTCTAAAGTTTAGTCTCAGTTATCCATAGAAGAGTGCTTTAACCACTAAGAAACCAAGCTCTCACCAGGCAATTATACGGTATATAAAAGCCTTAATTATCTTGATCTTGGCAAGGTTCAAATTCAAACTTGCCTTGGGATAAATATCTGGATCTTTTGATCAAGTTCTAGCTTAGCTAGATGTAAGTAAAGATTTGAACTAGACTTAAGAAAATTTTAACAACCCAACTCATGAAACATCTTCGTTGACTTCTGACTTCACTCAGAATCAGAGATCACACGAAATATAAGTTTATGACTCCGTGTAAGAATAATCTTAGTCTGATCAGAAAGTCATTTACCTCACTCTCGCATATATGACCGATATCTCGATATACTTTGTTATCCAATTGATCATGACTACCATTTGGTAGCACTTGTAGATAATTGAGTTTATTATCAGTGTACTATATCCTTAACCTTTTCGATTGTACTTAACTGAATTCTGATATGCACTAAATCAAAACACTCAAGGTATTTTAATCTCCCCATTTTTGCTAAGGGCAACCGAATTTGTGAAGCTACATGTGATCTTTCTCACGAGCCAAAAGTGAAATCAGCCGAATCTTTGCCCGAGATAATGGAAATTCAACCTTAGCATGTTCTGAGAAATGTTCACCTATCAGGTGTGAACTGCCTCCATGTTGCGAATATAGAAGATCAGCAATCTTCTGAGCGTACTTCTATTTTCAATCAAGCTCTTAGCTGTGTTAAATTTAGTCTATCACTAGCAACAACTACTCCAAATTCTGAGAGGGAGAAACCAGATATCACCGAACTACTTGGCAGGCCTTAAAGTCTACTTAATGTTGTCTAATCTAATGAAAGCTATATGAAGCGTAGCATCAGATTCTTATGCCATAATAGATCTTTAAAAGGTTTATTTTTTAGGAGTGGAGTAGATTAATAGGAATCATTGTCATTTGAGATAGGCTTAAGTCCATGATAAACATGAGCCATCACAAATGCAATTAAGCATAGTGCATCAAAAGCTAATAATACTTAACCAATTCATACAAGACGTAAGTCCACGAATTGAAATAGAACGACAATGAATCAAAAATGATCGAAAATGAATCGAAAAAGATTAAAAATGATTCAAAAATGATTTTAAAATGTTAAAAAATGAATCGAAAAAGATAAAAAATGAATAGAAAAAATTGAAAATGAACCAAAAATGATCGAAAATGAATCAAAAAAGACCGAACATGAATAGAAAAATATCAAAAATTAATCAAAAATGAATATAAAAAGATAAAAATGAATCAAAAAATGAATCGAAGAAAATCGAAAATGAATAAAAAATGAATCAAAATATTAAAAATGAATAAAAATAGAACAAAAATGAATAAAAAAAGATCGAAAATGAATCGAAATAGATCGAAAATTAATCAAAAATAATTCTAAAAAGATCAAAAATGAATCGAAAAAGTTCAAAAATGAATCAAAAAATTGAGAGGAGTATTTTGGTCTTTTCAAGTGGCACTTCGCCGGAGAAAATTGAATATTCTGGCGCCAGGGACCCGAAAGTATAATAAAAGCAAACCAGAGGTACGTAGGAATGTATTTTGTGAACATAAGGGACTTTTGAGTATATTTAAGCAAATCCGAAAGACTTGAAAGTAATTTTCCCAAAAATAAATCAAAATTGAATAAAAAAATGATTGGAAATGAATAAAAAATGATTCAAAAAAACTGAAAATGAATCAAAATGAATTGAGAAAGATTAAAAAATGACAGAAAAAGAATAAAAAATGAATCGAAAAATGAATCGAAAAAGATCGAAAATAAAGAAAAAGAAGATCGTAAATGAATCGAAAAAGATTAAAAAAAGTTTAAAAATGAATCGAAGAAGATCGAAAATAAATCAAAAATAAATCAAAAATGATTCGAAAAAGATTGAAAATGAATCGAGAAAGAATCTCAAATGAATAAAAAATGATCAAAAATGGATAAAAGATAAATGCGAAAAGATCAAAAATGAATTAAAAATGATTGAAAATGAATCTAAAATGATCGAAAATGAATAAAAAATGATCAAAAAATATCAAAAGCGAATAAAAAAAGATCTAAAATAAAGCAAAAAATTATCGAAAAAGATTATGCCTCTTCTCGTTGCATAAGCTTCTATAAATATGCTCAATATTGCAAAGAAAATCCTAATCAAACAACTCCTAAAAAGAAAAAGAAATCTGGCTGAAAAGGGAAACTAAAATGGAAATAATTTTCTGCCTTTTAGGAAGGCTAAAAATATGACCAACAATCTAAATAAGCCAAGAGTTGTTGGAATATAACTTCCTAATCAAAACTAATGGCTGAAATAAACTTTCTAAATAGAATTGCCAAATTAGAGAGAACAAATCTTCAAGATCTTTGCTGCCGGAATCTCTTTCTTCAACATGAAAGAATGATTTATTTCAAAGAAAAATTCATGGTTCTTCAACATTGGCCTTCAATATACTCATTTGAATCCAACTCTTTGATATAAGCTTAGAAATTAGACCGTTAAGTTGTAACTCGAAGCACTTTGCACATGCTCTCAAAATTGGTCAGATTGACCTTTTATAAGGCTACTAGGATTCATATCATTCCCCTCCTCTTGAAAGGGATTTGTCCTCAAATCCTCACATATGCCATGCCTTTGCCAATTAATATCCATGTTGGAACAAGGTTGCGTCTTTGAACGTCATGGTTGTACTTGATATCTTCCTCGTCAACCACAATAACAAATTCTTCATGTTCACCATCAATAGGAGTTATGCACTTTTTCATGTGAACAACATCCACCACAGATGATTCGTCAAATAAATCCCTCAGGTAAAGTAGTGACATAGTATGCTCATCAAAACAATCTCCATCAAATAAGTCAATGGAATATTCACCAAACTCCTCCCATGTCAAAACCTCTTCAACAACTTCATCAGATATAACCTTGGAAGAATTGTCAGAATCACATACCTTGTCCTCAATGTCGCACTTAGTGTGTCTGATGTTCTCCCATTGTACTCCACCAACTTCTTTTGCGTGCAAGTCAATTTTTCTTACTAATAACATAAGTTTTTCCTAGCTATCTTCATCGTCCCACGTTGTGCCTCTAAAAGTGCTATCACATGTAACCCCAATCTTCCTTTGTTGAGATCTTGTATTCCTGCATACGTTAGGAACAACTTGTACCCGCTCTGAAAGTTTACTCTCTATTTGGTCTATCCGCCTGTGAAACTTCTTGAACTACCCGCTCACCACACACTTCATCTCACTCATCATAGCCTCCAGAAACCTTTGTGGATCAGCCAATGAATCATACCTTTCAAAGTTTCTTCCTGAGTAGTCGTAGGACATGTTCTTGCTCATTCTTTTTTTTTCTTCTACTTTTTTTTCGAACTCTTTTTTTTTCAGCCTTCTTTCTTTTTTTGTAGGCTGCCTTTATTTCTTTCCTTCCTTTTTTCGGATTTTTTTTCTCTTTTTCTATTTTTTTTCCAACTCAGAATACAATAAGCAAAAATTAACTAAAAACTAATAGTAAAAATGAAATCTAAAGCATAGATAGAACTGAAATAGAACCTTGAGCTCTGATACCAAATGATATGAACCCCGCTAATGATGCACGGGACTTGTCTACGAAGCATTGAAATCCAAGATCGTTCTAGATCAGTTTGTGTTAGAGATCTCGACCCGATACTTACAACCAAACAAGAACCTTATTATTAAGACCGCGACCCGCTGCTTAAGTTGAAACAAAAAACCTTGATATGTCGATGATGCCACAAACAGTGATGGTGATCAGCTTGATAAGTCAAAGTAGAACTCAACAAAATTGCTCCGTTGTGTTCGAGAAGTTTCGTAGAATCAAGGGAGAGACTTGCTCACATTTTTTTGATCAAAATATTCTGCCTCTTCTCATTGCAGAAGCCTCTATAAATAGCCTCAATATTACAAAAAGAATCCTAATCAAACAACTCCTAAAAAGAAAAAAAAAATCTGGCTGAAAAGGGAAACTAAAAAGGAAATAATTTTCTACCTTTTACGAAGGCTAAAAACGTGACCAACAATCTAAATAAGCCAAGAGTTGTTGGAATATAACTTCATAATCAAAACTAATGGCTAAAATAAACTTCCTAAATAGAATCGCCAAATTAGAGAGAACAAATCTTCAAGATTTTTGTTGCTGGAATCTCCTTCTTTAACATGAATGAATGATTTATTTCAAAGGGAAATTCGTGGTTCTTCAACATTGGCTTTCAATATACTCATTTGAATCCAACTCTTTGATATAAGCTTGGAAATCAGACCCGATACTTACAACTCTTTGATATAAGCTTGTGTTAGAGATCTCGACCCGATACTTACAACCAAACAAGAACCTTATTATTAAGACCGCGACCCGCTGCTTGAGTTGAAACAAAAAACCTTGATATGTCGATGATACCACAAACAGCGATGGTGATGTTCTTGATAAGTCGAAGTAGAACTCAACCAAATTGCTCCGCTGTGTTCAAGAAGTTTCGTAGAATCAAGGGAGAGACTTGCTCACATTTTTTTGATCAATATATTCTGCCTCTTCTCATTGCAGAAGCCTCTATAAATAGGCTCAATATTACAAAAAGAATCCTAATCAAACAACTCCTAAAAAGAAAAAAAAATCTGGCTGAAAAGGGAAACTAAAAAGGAAATAATTTTCTACCTTTTACGAAGGCTAAAAACGTGACCAACAATCTAAATAAGCCAAGAGTTGTTGGAATATAACTTCATAATCAAAACTAATGGCTAAAATAAACTTCCTAAATAGAATCGCCAAATTAGAGAGAACAAATCTTCAAGATTTTTGTTGCTGGAATCTCCTTCTTTAACATGAATGAATGATTTATTTCAAAGGGAAATTCGTGGTTCTTCAACATTGGCCTTCAATATACTCATTTGAATCCAACTCTTTGATATAAGCTTGGAAATCAGACCGTTAAGTTGTAACTTGAAGCACTTTGCACATGCTCTCACAATTGGTCAGATTGACCTTTTATAAGGCTACTAGGATTCATATCAGATACCAGATGTATAGTGGTTCAGCTCAGTCCACTTGAGCCTACGTCCACTTTTCAACTGTTCTCATGCTTTTTATTTTCTTAATAAAAATACAAGAGTACACAACAAGTTTAACCAGCTGCACTTGCGAACGTACAAGTTTTCACGGTTCACTTGTAAACCACTAGTTTTCACAGGTTCACTTGAAACTTACAAGTTTTCCAGGGTACTTGTAAACCTACAAGTTTTCAGTAGAATTTGCAGACCTCATACCCACTAGCTTCATGGACAACAGCTAGCTATCGTCTAGATTTACAGGATCTCTAAAAACCTCAGAGCTTATCGTTGCTCTTACAAATGTACTTCTCACTTCTTCACACATAAGTTGAGACAGTACTAAGAAAAATGTATTTCTAATACGCTCTTTGTCTTCACCACTTTGTGATCATAGCTTTTCTCTTTTTGAATGTAGGAATTCAGATTCAAACTAGATTTTTTCTTTGAATCTTGATCACTCACTTTTTTTCTCAAGTGGTCCAACTTTATTCTTGGCTTGATTTTCTATTTATAGGAACTCCCTTGCAAATAGCTGCTGGCCCATGCTTGCCAAGCAAGTCTTGAAACTTGTTCTTCACATTCAAAGTATCCGTTGGAGGAGAAGTCTCTCAAGCTAGCAAAAGTTATCACTTTTCTTCCTAGGCTTGACTTGTGTTGACTTTGACATAAGGGTTGGTTTGATCCTTCAAATAGCTGTAAAAACAGAGCCAAAAGAACTTTTGAAACAGCTTTTATTATCAGATTGTGTTAGTGTAAATCAAACACAATTAATCCAAAGAAGAGTGCTCTTTAACCACCAAGCAACTAAACTTAACGAGGCTCTTATACGGTGGGTAAAAGCCTAAATCATCTTGATTTTGGCAAAGTTTAAATTCAAATTTACCTTGGGATAAATATCCAAATCTTTTTTGTCATGCTTTAACTAGAATAAGGAAGTAAAGACTTGAACCAAACTTCGAAGAATTCTTAAAAATTCGAATCACAAAAAAGTCTTTGTTGACTTCGAACTTCACACAGAAATCACAGATCATGCAAAAAAAAAGTTTATGACCTCATGCAAGAATAAACTTTGCCTAAGGAAAAAGTCACTTATCTAACATGGAAGTTAAGTCCACGTAGCTTATAACTGATCTCTCGATATACTTCTTTATCCCTTGATCATGACTAGCATATTGCAGTACTTAAAGATAACTGAGTTTATGATCAGTATATTACTATACATAGCCTTATTGATCATACTTAACTGAATTCTGATCAGAATTTGGCTAAGGCCCCCTTAATCTTTATCGATTAAGTTTTTCTCACTCATCACACTCCCCTGTCAATATGCACTTAACAACCATGTTACATTATTTGGGATGGGCTTAAGTCCATGACAAACACGAGTCATCGCAAATTTAGTTTTAAGCATAGTGCATCGTAAATTCTTGGCCTTTGGTGGAGTCTTGGTAAGTCTCTTCTTCATTTTCTGCACGGGCTTTTCTGTCAGCGAAGTCCTGACTCTTGAAGATGAGCTAGTTTTCTTCTTTGAGACTGTGACAACAACCTTGCCTTTCTTCTTCCTCTTATCTTCATCAACTGCTTCGATAATAATCTGTGCAGCAGCATCTTGAACTGCATCTTGGCTCTCAACAACAGCCAAGGTTTCAACTTCCTGAGCTTCTTGCTCAGGGATAACTTCTTGTTCTGCTGTAGCATTTTCCATTGTAGCTTCTTCTTCCGTGTTCTTCCCTTTAGCCATTTCTCCTTCTCCCCCTAAGGTTCCCTTATCAGAAAGGTTACCTTTAGCAAATAGTCTGCAAACTACTGGGGTGATGGATAGCTTGCTCCTTGTCTTCTTGGACACATCAGTGCTTTTTGAGCATGGAGCAAATAGAGGAACTGGTGATACTGGTACTGGAGTTGGGATTGGAGACTTCTGAAGTCCCGCGAGTGAGTCAACCACTTGGTCAAGTGGCAGAGAGTCTTGTTTACCATCAGTTTGGATTTTAATGTTAGGAGCAGTAACTTCTTCTTCTTCTTCCTCTCTAGGAACATAGTGATCTGGAGAGGCACTAACATAAGGAGAATTTTGTCCTTCATGAGTAGGATCTGCAGAAATTTGAGGAGAGGAGTTGGTGTTGTCCATTGGCTGGATGCCAATATCCTCAGGCTGAGGAGAAGGCACCTGATCAGAGGAACCAGCTTTGGCCTTTAGCACCATAACCTCCTGCTACAACTTTTTGTACTTTTTCTGCAACTTCACAACTTGCTTATTCAGAGCAAGTAGATCATTTCTCATCTTCTCGTCAGTAGGCTTGGTTGGCTTCAACTTTGGACAGGTGGGAAATATAATTTTTTTGGAGGAACCCTTGAGAGTGAGTCCCTTCTTCTTCTCAAATAGAGCAGCCCTTATTTTGATGGACAGAATGGCATTCTTTCTATTTCTGTTCATCCATTTCCCATCTTTCTCCTTTACTCTAATGCTTTACAATGTTGCATAGTTGTACACATCAGTAGGCATGACCGCCTTGTCCATTGGGATCACATATTTCAACCACGACAAAGATAGAATATATGATCCTTCCATATGGAAGGAACTGCTTGGGCTCTCTTGCTGCTGCATTGATCTTACAGATCAAAAACTTAGTAACATTGATCTTGGTCTTGGCCCACACGTGCTTCAGGAAGATTATTTCCTCATTGCCAATAGCATTAGTGTTAGAGGGCTTGTTGAAGATAGTCGTGGTAATAAAATGCTGAACCATCCTGAACTCAGCATCAAAGATCGTAGTGGCTCTATAGTTTACTTCGACTTTCTTGAACAAAGTCCCATTGATCTCATTCCATATTTCTAACCCTTGCAGCCTCTTGTTCTCGAACTTGACTAAACTTAGCCCATCACAGCTTATCCCAAACATCTCCCCCAAATCCTGAGGAGTAACTGTATAGAAATCTTTTCCATGGAATCACTATAAGGCCTTAGCATCATACCTAGATCCAGCAGTAGCTCTAGGTGCTAGCCTTCTATGGATCAGTAGGATAGCATATAATTCTCTCACATTATCAGCATTAATCCCACATCTTATCACAGATAGACCCCTTAGTCCAGACATATTTAACCACTCTTGAGCCCTCTCACCAAACCCTTTGGGCAATAGATTACCCCAGTCTATTATCCTCCCACTAATAACCTTCTTAAAGCTCATCATATTAAACATATCGAAAAATTCTTCATGCTTGAACTGAAAGTTCTCATAGATAAGATGAATAATTATCGATTTGTGAGACTTGGGTGTGCACCTTCTCCCGAAGGTGTCAAGTTACAGTGGCTTCAGTATCATCTTCACCATCTTCTTCTTCACGAATCACTTTTTTCTTGGTAGTTCTAAAAAAGGATTAACCCAACTCTTCTGAGGAGGGCTTGACCCTCTTCGCCTTGGGCTCGTCCTTGGAAGCTGACTGTTTTTGTTTGCCCAGCTTAACAGCCTCCCTTTTCTTGCGTGCCCTTTTCTTAGATGGCTCGATCATGGGGTTTTTTTCTTGTATGAGCAAAATAAGTGGTACTTCCTCTTCATGCTATGCTGTATGCTTTTCTTCCTCCATCTCTGGTTGGTTCTTCTTAGAATGGTGAGCTTTCTTTTTCTAAGGAAGTTTAGTCTTGGGTTTGGCCGAAGAGGACTCGCCTCTTTCTATAGAAGTGCCCAAAGCCTTCTATTTCTCTTTCAACCAAGAAACCACTGGATTCTTCTCTTTGGGTGGTTCTTGAGGCTTAGAAAGACCTTAAAGTTGGCTGGATCGCCTCATCTTCCCAGGCCCAAGAGAGAGAGAGAGAGAGAAAGTGTAGGTGTGTTTCTTAAAAAACTATTGGGAGAGAGAAGGAGTGGAGGTTCTAGGAGGAGGGAAAGGACAAAGAGAAATAGAGGATGATTATAACTAATTTTAAATTAGATATAATTATTCTTATTTATTGATTTAAGCAAACCTAGTTGAAGGGACACCAAATGATAGCCATTATGATTTGACAGCCGGCGGTTATAGCCCATTGGTCCTTGCAACGGTTGAGAAGTTCTCATAGTCCATCACGACTCTTGAGTTTAAACTTCTCATTCACATGGAAGTTCTAATTCTCTCATTATCTTAATAAAGTCTTCTTCATTTAAGGGGTTGGGAAATATGTCCGCCAATTGATTTTTTGAGCATACAAATTGTAGCTCTATATCACCCTTTTAGACATAATTTCTAAGAAAGTGATGCCTAATTTTAATATGCTTGGCGAGTGAATGTTGCACCAGATTCTTACTAAGGTAAATAACACTAGTATTATTGCACATAATTGGCATTATATTGAAATTCATACCGTAATCTTGGAGTTGTTGTTTCATCCATAGTAGCTGAGAGCATCAACTACCAGCAGAGATGTAATCTGCTTTAGCTGTGGAGAGAGACACAAAATCTTTCTTCTTGCTAAACCATGATATCAATATGTTCCCAAGCAATTGGCACGTTCCTGATGTACTTTTCCTATCCAGCTTGCAACCTCCATAATCGACATCTGAATATCTAATTAGCTCAAAACAACTTTCTTTGGGATACCAAATACCCATGTCGGTCGTCCCCTTTAGATATTAAAATATCCTTTTAATAGCCATAAGGTGAGTTTCCATGGGACTAGATTGAAATCTAGCACACATACAAACACTAAATAGTATATCAGGTCGACTGGCAGTTAAATAAAACAGGGATCCGATCATTCCTCGATACTTCTTTTGATCAAATGGGACACCTTCTTCATCCTTGTGCTAGCTGCCATAGAAGTGCCCATTTCATTCAATTTCACCATGTCAAACTTCTTTAAGATATCCTTGATATACTTGGTTTAACTTATGAATATTCCCTTCTTGGATTGGTTAATTTAAAGACCAAGTAAATATTACAATTCTTCCATCATATTCATCTCAAACTCTTTTTGCATGGTTTCAGCAAACTCCTTGCACATAGAATCATTTGTTGCACCAAAAATAATGTCATCGACTTAGATTTGCACAAGCAACAGATTATTGTTTTTACCCTTAATGAACAATGTTGTACCAACATTGCCTCTTTTAAAACTCTTTTCGATGAGAAAACCACTCAACTTTTCATACCAAGCTCAAGGAGATTGTTTCAAACTGTATAAAGCTTTGTTTAAATGATAAACGTGATCAGTCTTATCAAAGCTTTCAAAACTAGGTGGTTGTTCTACATAGACTTCTTCTTTAACAATACCATTCAAGAATGCACTCTTGACATCCATTCGGTAAAGTTTGAAGTCCATGTGGTATGCAAATGCTAAGAGCAACCGAATAGCTTCTAATCTAGCAAAAGGTCTGAATGTTTCATCATAGTCTATTCCCTCTTCTTAGGAATAACCTTGTGTTATAAGTCTAGCTTTGTTTCGAGTTACTATAGCATTTTCATCCATCTTATTCCTAAAGACCCATTTAGTGTCAATCACTGGATGATCAGCTGGTCTTGGAACGAGTGTCCACACATTACTTCTCTCGAATTGATTTAGCTCTTCATACATAGCAATCATCCAAAATTCATCATCTATAGCATCACTTATATCTCTAGGTTCAACTTGAGATAAGAATGCAAGATGTGTGCAAGTATTATGGATTGCTCTTCGAGTAAGTACACCTTTGTATGGATCACCTATTACCTGTATGAGGAGATGATCTTTGACAATTTTCCACTCTTGTGTGGCTGGAGGGTGCTTTTTAGCATTTTCCTCATGTTTATTGTCACTTATGTCAATAAGCTCTTCATCCTTTTTCTCACCAGAGAGGTCATCAACTTCCTTTCCAGGTATTAAGGCTTGTTCATCGAACATGACATGTACGGATTCTTCTTTCTTGTTATTTTGCTTGTTGAACACTGGTTAGGCCTTTGAGTTACTTGCATATCCCAAAAATATAGCCTCATCACTTTTAGCATCAAATTTGCCAAGATGCTCTTTGCCATTGTTGTGCACAAAGCATTTAGACCCAAATATATGGAAGTAATCAATTTTCAGCTTTCTTCTCTTGTATAGCTCATATGAAGTCTTTTTGAGCAATGATCTAATGGAGGTTCTGTTTATAATATGGTAGGCAGTATTCACAGCCTCCGCCCAAAAATACTTTGGCATATTATACTCACAGATCATAGTCTTAGCCAATCTTCCAACGTTCTATTTTTTCTTGCAATAATTTTATTTTAGTACCCTGTAGTTTCACCCTTTTCTCCTGGAGTACCATGTGGTTTAAAATTGGTATTTTAGTACTCTGTGGTTGACCACCAATTTTCCGGGCAGGTCCAAAGCAGCTGCCTAGCGAAACCCGCCTAAAATATCATTATTTTGAGACCACGTGGAAGACACATGGCACCCGACTTCTTTAAGTTAAATCTGAAGTGGGTCGTTATAAATTCTCTATTCAGTCCCTAATTTGTTTATATTATTTTGTAATCCCTTTTAAATAACTAAAAGATTCTCTCTCTCTCTCTCTCCCCTACCCTTTCTCTCTCTCGCCTTCCTTCTCCCCCCACAAGACACTCTCCCTTTAAAATTTCTCCTAGATCTACGCTTCCAATTCAACGGCGGCGACTCCTTCTTCGTCCCTCAACCAATGGAGAGAGTCCACGGCATCGTCGTAGGTGGTCGGGAGTGGGTGCTCCTGGGCGAGTCGGTGGTTAATGGTGATGACGACATCGAGAAGCTCGACGATGAGGGTGGAGCAGAAGAACCCATCGTGATAGTACACTATGAGGGGGAGCTTCTCGGCGGTGGATCGTTTGGGGAGGTAGACCTGGGCCCACGTGTCGGTGGTCGGGTTGATGACAATGTCCTTGGAGAGGACCGGGTCTGGGTTGGCTGATTCAGAAGTGGTTGGGATCGTTGCGTACCTATCGGCCGAGTCGGAACTAGGTGGGGTCATCGGGTTGAAGAGGAAGTTCTAATCGAAGGTGAAGATGAAATCCCTTGATTGAGACGACAATGTTTTGGGTGTTGAGTGTTAGGATTGATTTAAGTTGCAACGCAGCATTTGAGAAAAAATTGGGGACTAATTATATAATTTTCTATCGTACACGTCGGCTTTAACTTAAGCCACCCTGTTGCCACTTGTATTCTACGTTGTCTCAAAAATGACATCGTTTCGGGCTTGTTTGGACAGGCAACTGCCCTGGACCTACCAAAAAAATTGATGTCAACCACAGAGTACTAAAATACCAATTTTAAACCACATGGTACTCCACGTAAAAAGCCTGAAACTACAGGGTACTAAAATAAACTTATCCCTTTTTTCTTTAGACAACCCCATTTTTTTGAGGTGTTCTAGGAGCAAAGAAATTATGGCTAATTCTATATTGATCACAAAATTTTTTGAACTCCTCGTTCTCAAATTCTGTTCCATGATCACTCCTTACATTTCTGATCGTGGTACTTTTCTCATTTTGTAACTTTTTATAAAACTTGACAAATACATTGGTTGCTTCACTTTTAACCTTAAAAAGAATACCCAAGTAAACCTGGAGTAATCATCTACACATACAAATCCATAGTATTTTTCTCCAAGACTTTGTATCCTAGTTGATCCAAATAAATCAATATGGATCAACTCCAACGGTCGAGAGGTACATAAACATTGCTTTGATTTGAAAAATGATTTCATATGCTTCCCTTTGGTGCATGCCTCAAAGAGTTTATTCATATCAAATAATAAGCTTGGCAAACCTTCAACCAATATTCTCATGTTAACATGTCATAACTTCATGTTTCACATCCAACTCTCTTCTTCTTTGACTATTAAACATGTGTTGTTTGCATCAAGACTCTTCAGGTTAACTACATAAACATTGCCTCTTCTATGTCCTATCATGCATAAACCTTCAGAATTTTCAATTTTGTAAATGTTTTCCTCAAAATTAGCACATAGTCCATTATCGCAGAGTTGTGACACGTTGAGTAAGTTATGCTTTAAAGTGGTAGTTGATTTTCCAACATTACCTTGACCGATAATTTTGCCTTGTCCATTATCTCCGAAGGTGACCTTTCCACCTTCCTTTTTCTTTATACTGGAGAAAAATCTTCTATCTCATATGTCTCATGCATCCATTATCAATATACCATTTCTGGTTCAGCTCGTGATGCACTCCAAGATATACCTGCAAGAGCAACTAAGTCTTTGATTTTGGTAGCCAAACTCGGTTGGGTCCAAATTTGTCAGATAAAATATAAGCTTCCTTTGGAACCCATACTTTCTTTGTTCTAGAAATCTTGCCATTCTGGCAACTTCTAGCTAGATGCCCAACATTGTCAAAAGTATAGCATCTCTTGTTAGTCCGATAAGGACTTCTGTGCTGCTTATTACTTGGATGGCTAGTGGATTGTGTTGGCTGAGACACATAAATAGTGTTAGGAATAGTCTTTTCAGATTTCAGCCCTTCTAACTCTCGTTCAAGAGCTTTGATCCTTTCATCTCTAAGAGTTAACTCATTTCTGAGCTCGGATCATTCAATCATACCATCTCTCAGTTCTCCTACAACTTGATCAAAGGCATCATATAGCTCTTCAAAGGTAAAGTAAGGATAGTCTTCATTTACCTGAGACGATTCTCCTTGCTCAATCCCTATTAAGCACAGCTATGCTTCCTCACTTTCCTCTGAGGTGGATGAGTCAGAGTCGGTGTCATCCCAAAGGGATATGTGATCCTTGTCTCTCCTTCTTTTCTTATCTGAGCCTTTCTTCAGATTAAGCTTAGGACAGTCAGTCCTGACATGTCCAGACTTGTTGCACTCAAAATACCGAATGACTTCTTTCTTCTCGTCCTCCTCTTTCTTCTTGAGGAACTTCTTGTTGGAGAATTTTATCCTTTTGAAGAACTTATTGAAGTGTCTTGCCAACATGGCAACTTCTTCATCTTCTTCATCAGTCCCACAAGAAATAACTTCCCTTTTCTTAGCCTTAAAGGCTAGGTTCTTTTTTTGGGAGTTTGTATTTTTCTCAACTTCCTCATTCGAATCTTGGATCATCTTGATCTCATGAGTCATGAACGAGCCAACGAGTTTATTGAGAGAAAATACATTGAGATCCTTTGCTTCTTTGATGGCTGTGACTTTCGATGACCAAGACTTTGGTAAGCTTCTCAATAATTTACGAATAATCTCACAATTTTTATAGCTTTTGCCCAAAGATTTTAACCCATTTACTATACTAGTAAACCTTCTCACCAATTGTCTCTTCACGAAACATTTTAAAAAGCTCATACTTATATACCAACATGTTTATCTTAGAATCCTTCCCTTGGTTAGTACCCTCGTGAGTAACTTCAAGTTTATCCCAAATCTCTTTGGCCGAAGCACACATAGAGATTCGATTAAACTTAGAAGTATCTAAAGCACAGTGTATCATATTTAAGGCTTTACAATTAACCTGTACCTTTTTTACGTCTTATGGAGTCCACGTTTCTTTGGGCTTGGCTTCTTGCTCATCTCCATTCATTTCATAAAGAGTAAATGGACCATCTTCGATGGCTTTCTATGCTTCCCAATCATTGGCTTAAATAAAAAATTTCATTCTTTCCTTCAAGAAAGAATAATAAGCTCCAACAAACAAAGAAGGTCTTGTGGTAGATTGCCCTTTAGCAAACGTGAGATTTGATGAGGTTGCCATGATCCTTTTCCTGGGATGTTAGTCATACACACTTAACCAAAACATGTCAAACGTATAGTGTGTAAAGTATGGGTCCCGCTCCGATACCAATTGTAGATCCAATAAGCAACCTAAGAGAGGGGTGAATTAGGTCTCAATCAAATTTTTAACTAATCGTTGCTACTAAATCAATCAACATGAAAGCAAATAGAGATAGAGAGAATTGACACCAAATGTATAATAGTTCAGCTCAGTCCACTTGAGCCTACGTCCACTCTTCAACCGTTCTCCTACTTTTTATTTCCTCAATAAAAATACAAGAGTACACAGCAAATTTTACCAGGTACACTTGCAAACCTACAAGTTTTCACGGTTCACTTGGAAACCACAAGTTTTCACAGGTTCACTTAAAACTTACAAGTTCTCCCAATGCACTTGCAAGCCTACAAATTTTCCCAAGTGCACTTGCAAACCTACAAGTTTTTAGGAACAATTGCAAACCTCTTACCTACCAGCTTCACGGATAATGGCTAGCTACCGTCTAGATTTACAGAATCTCTAAAAATCTCAAAGCTTATCATTGCTCTTACAAATGTACTTCTCACACCTTCACACAGAAGCTGAGACAGTACCAAGATAAATATATTTCTAATACGCTCTTTGTCTACACCACTTTGTGATCACAGCTTCTCTCTTTTTGAATGTAGGAATTCAGCTTCAAGCTAGATTTTTTTTGAATCTTAATCACTCTCTTTTTCTCTTAAGTGGTCCAACTTTGTTCATGGCTTGATCTTCTATTTATAGAATCTCCCTTGTAAGTAGCTGCTCGCACATGCTTGCCAAGCAAGTCTTGAAACTTGCTCTTCGCGTCCAAAGTATCCGTTGGAGAAGAAGTCTCTCAAGCTAGGAAGAAAAAAAGTTAGCACTTTTCTTCCTAGGCTTGACTTGTGTTGACATTGACATGAGGTTTGATTTGATCCTTCAAATAGCTGTAAAACAGAGCCAAAAATGAATCTGAAATGAATAAAAATGAATCTAAAAAAGAATAAAAAAGATTCGAAAAATGAATCAAAAATTGAATAAAAAATGATTCAAAATGAATTCAAAATGAATCAAAAAAGATCCAAAATGGATGGCAAATGATCAAAAATGAATTAAAAATGAATTAAAAATGATCAAAAATGAATAAAAATGATCAAAAATGAATAAAAATGGACCAAAAAAAGATCAAAAATTAATCGAAAAAGATAAAAAAAATAAACCAAAATGAATCAAAAAATGAATCGAGAAGAATAAAAATAAATCAAAAAGATCAAAAATGGATCGAAAAAGATCAAAAATGGATCGAAAATGAATTTAAAATAAATCAAAAAAACAAAAAATGAATCGTAAATGAATTGAAAAATGAATAGAAAAAGATCGAAAATAAATCAGAAAAGATAAAAAATGAATCAAAACTGAATCGCAAATGAATCAAAATAAACAAAAAAAGATCAAAAATAAATAGAAAAAGATCAAAAATAAATCTAAAAAGATAAAAAATGAATTGAAATTGATCGAAAATGAATAAAAAATGAATCAAAGATCAAAAATTTATTTAGAAATTGTTGAATTTGTGAATGAGCCCAAAGAAGTTTATAAGGAGAAACTCCTTGTTGACTAGGAAATAAGTTGACCACCTGGAGGGAAAACCAACTTGGACCGCGACGAGGATGGTGCTACGCACCATCTGAGCACGAGCACGAGCACGAGCACGAGCTCGCTCACACGCACGTGCACTTGGCACGTGCGTATCGTCGCGAGGAGCTGGAGGAGCCTTAAGTATTTTGCCCGGGTCCGGAGAAAGCTGCGCAGCTACCGAAGTGACGAGCAGCTGCGAGCACCTTCCAGGATGGCCAACGAAGAGGCACGAAGGGCAGGAATATCCAGGAGACTTCCAGAAGGCCGAAGAGGTGCGAGATCCCTCGCGAAAGGGTGCCAGTACAGTCTGGGCGCGCCTAGAAGGATCCAAAAACCACCGAAGGGCCACGAGCGCAGCCAGCCAGCCTGCTGGCCGAACGGATGCGTCCCTTCGGGGTGGCTGCTTTCCTGCCTCCTCCAGCCTATAAATAGGCCTATCCCCATGCGATTTTCCTTATCCCAGCAACAAAGTGCATTCCGTAGCATTGTTGTCTTCTTCTCTCCCCCGTTCTTCACTTACAAAGAGTCCGAAAGTTCTGGGTATATAAGGGTTCGCCCAAAAGTTTCGAGATACGTGTGCAACATTTTTGGAAATGCCCTAACAGTCGTTGTATCTTGGGGACGATTGCCGTAGCCCGTACCGCACTGAAATATACGGGGCAATCTCGTCTTACGGTGAAAGTGTCCAACACTTGCCTTGACTGCCGTAGATCCTAATCAAGTACACCAACCCTCCGGTAAACAACAATTGTAAGACGAGATTGTGTACTTGAAGATGGCATCGTCAAGCACCGTACCAATGCCAGCGGTCCCGGGAACTGTCCACGCCGAAAGGCCGGCCAAGTTCAACGGTACCGAGTTCAAGAGGTGGCAACAAAAGATGACGTTCTATCTGAGCACGCTCAACCTAGTTCGGTTCCTGAAAGAGGAAGCACCGAAGATAGCGAAAAATGAAACGGATCAACAGAAGATCAACGCTCTCGACGCGTGGAGTCACAACGACTTCTTGTGCCGGAACTACGTCCTGAATAGACTAGACGACATGCTCTACAACGTCTACGCGGAAGCCAAAACTGCTAAGGAGCTGTGGAGTTCACTCGAGAAGAAGTACAAAATGGAGGATGCCGGGACGAAGAAATTCATCGTCGGACGATTCCTCGACTTCAAGATGGTGGACTCCAAGAAGGTCATCGACCAAGTGCATGAGTTGCAGCTGATCCTTCACGAGATCCAAGCCAAAGGGATGCAACTCAGCGAGTCCTTCCAAGTAGCTGTGATGATCGAGAAGCTCCCCCCGCTCTGGAAGAACTTCAAGAGCTACCTCAAGAAGAGGAAAAAGTTTGGGGATAAGCAGGAGAAGCAAGAGCCCAAGAAGAAAAAGAAGATCAAGGGGGACTGCTACAACTGCGGCAAACCCGGACACATGGCTAAGGACTGTTGCCAGCCGAAGAAGGACGACCAAGGAAAGGCTAGCCTGGCTGAAGACTTGTCTCAGATGGATCTGTCAGCCGTGGTGTTTGAAGCCAACCTGGTGGACAATCCAAGAGAGTGGTTCGTGGACACAGGAGCTACCCGCCACGTCTGTTCGGACAAGGAGATGTTCTCGAACTATATCCCGATCACCGGCCGAAAGCTGTTCATGGGAAACTCCGCAACGTCCAAGATCGTCGGTCTGGGTAAGGTGGTCCTGAAGCTGACCCCAGGAAAGGAGCTGACCCTCAAGGATGTGCTGCATGTCCCGGACATCCGCAAGAACTTAGTTTCCGGCTCACTGTTAAGCAAAGCCGGTCTTAAGCTTGTATTGAAGGCTGATAAGTTTGTACTGACCAAAGCGGGTCAATTCATAGGAAAGGGTTATCTAGAAAAGGGGCTGTTTAAGATGAATGTAATAACTGTACATCGCACCTTTAACGGTGAAAATAAAGTTAACGCTTCTTTTTACTTGGCCGAGTGTTCTAATTTATGGCATGGTAGATTAGGACACGTAAATTTAAACTCGCTAAGAAAGTTAGTAAGTTTAAATTTATTACCGAATCTAGAGTTCAACCCATCCGATAAATGTGAAGTATGTGTGGAGGCTAAAATGACCAAAGCACCTTTCCATTCGGTGGAAAGAAGTACTACGCCTTTAGAGTTAATTCATACGGACACTTGCGATATGAAACACGTGCAAACTAAAGGCGGAAAGAAATACTTCATCACGTTTATCGATGATTGCACGAGATACTGTTACGTATATCTCCTAAAGGGCAAAGACGAAGCTCTTGATGCCTTTAAGAGATATAAGAATGAGGTTGAAAATCAACTCAGCGTGAAAATCAAAATGATCCGAAGTGATCGAGGGGGAGAATATGTAGCTCCGTTTGATGAACTCTGTCAAGAACATGGGATTATTCATCAAACGACTGCTCCATACTCACCTCAATCGAATGGCGTAGCTGAATGCAAAAATCGAACTCTTAAGGAGATGATGAATGCTATGTTGATTAGCTCGGGCTTACCCCAGAACATGTGGGGGGAAGCTGTGCTCTCAGCTAACCACATTCTAAACAAGTTGCCACACAAGAAAAGGGATAAAACCCCATATGAACTATGGAAAGGAAGGAAGCCTTCCTACCGTTACCTTAAAGTGTGAGGGTGCCTAGCAAAGGTCGAAGTACCTAAGCCTAAGCAGGTGAGAATAGGACCCAAGACCATTGATTGTATCTTTATCGGATATGCGCAAAATAGTAGTGCTTATCGATTTTCGGTGCATAAATATGAAAACCCTGAGATAAACACGGGAATGGTCATAGAATCAAGGAACGCAACGTTTTTGAAGATAGCTTTCCTAATAAGGAAAGAAAGGAAGCAAGTCCGAAGAAAAGGGCTCACGAGACTACGCAAGGGTCAAATCAGGAAGATGATGTACCTAGACGTAGTAAACGGACGAAGGTAACCAAATCTTTTGGTCCGGATTATCTAACCTATGCGTTAGAAGATGAACCCAGGATAATCCAAGAGGCATTGTCCAATCCAGATGCTCCTCTCTGGAAGGAAGCTATCAATAGTGAGATAGAATCCATTATGCAAAACCACACGTGGGAAATCGTAGATCTCCCACCAGGCTGCAAACCTTTGGGATGCAGGTGAATCCTAAAAAGGAAATACAAAGCTGATGGATCAATCGACAAGTACAAAGCTCGATTAGTAGCTAAGGGGTTCAAACAGAAGGAGGGATATGATTTCTTTGACACGTATTCACCGGTCACAAGAATCACATCAATTAGAGTACTCATAGCTGTTGTGGCACTCTATAACCTCAAGATCCACCAAATGGACGTAAAAACAGCTTTCCTAAATGGAGAACTGGAAGAGGAGATATACATGGAGCAACCTGAAGGGTTTGTGGCTCCCGATCAAGAGCATAAAGTGTGTCGGCTAGTCAAGTCACTATACGGGCTAAAACAAGCGCCAAAATAGTGGCACGAGAAATTTGACACAACAATGCTGTCGAATGGATTTAAGATCAATGAGTGCGATAAATGTGTTTACATTTTAGGCACACCTGAAGCTTACATAATTGTATGTCTCTACGTAGATGACTTACTAATTATGGGAAGCAATAAAGAGGTTATTAAGAAAACTAAGAACATGTTAAAGAACCACTTTTACATGAAAGATATGGGTCTGGCAGACGTCATACTAGGAATAAAAATCTCTAGGAAAGCTGACGAAATTATCTTGACGCAATTCCACTACGTGAAAAGCGTGCTCAAGAAATTTGAAGCTTTTGACAAACCTCCGGTTAAGACTCCAGTAGATTTGAATCTACACTTAGCCAAGAATCGAGGGGACCCAGTATCTCAACTGAGCTATACGCAGATTATCGGGAGCTTGATGTATTTAACAAACTGCATACGTCTCGATATTGCGTACTCAGTTAGTAAGCTTAGTAGATTCACAAGTAATCCAGGGAAGGATCACTGGCTAGCTCTGGAAAGGGTTTTACGGTACTTAAAACATACCATAAACTATGGCATACATTATGCTAAATATCCAGCTATATTAGAAGGATACAGTGATGCAAACTGGATATCAGACACTAAGGACTCCAAATCCACGAGTGGATACGTATTCACCATAAGAGGAGGAGCTGTGCCTTGGAAGTCCTTTAAACAAACGTGCATAGCTCGATCCACTATGGAGTCGGAGTTTATAGCGCTAGACAAAGATGGGGAAGAAGCTGAATGGCTCAGAAACTTCCTAGAGGATATTCTGTGTTGGAGCAAACCGGTGTCTCCCGTATTGATACATTGTGATAACATGTCTGCAATCGGGAGAGCACAAAGTACAATGTACAACGGAAAGTCTCGACATATCCATCAGAGATACAATACTGTTAGACAGTTGATCTCTAGTGGGGTGATCACCATTAATTACGTAAAGTCCAAGGACAACTTAGCTGATCCTTTTACGAAAGGAATCAATAGAGATCAAATGTACAACGCAGTAAGGGGAATGGGATTAAAATCCACACACTAAAGAACGCCCATAGCGGTAACACAACCATGATGAGTGGAGATCCCACAAACTTGGTTCAATGAGACAACTAAGTTATGGAGGGTTCAGTTAATCACCTGGAACCTATCTCATTCTCAGAAGCTGCCCAGGTATTAACCTACAGAGGTGTGGTAAGGTTAAGCATTACGCTTTTAATGATTCCTATACCTTGATAAAGGTGGAATATGGCAGGATATTCCTGATAGGAGATCACATATGTAAGTGTGAAGTGAGGCCGCTTCAAATGGGAAAAGCACTTATGAATCCAAGAAACGGTCCATGGCCGAAACGGATACAACGTGAGAACCCAAATATACTAGGGTTATTATTGTGTAAATGTTATTATCTTGGTTTACGCCAAAAGCTGACGGTTCAAGACATCACGTTCACCGAGCAGCGAGTAAATCTGATAACATATTACTAGAGAAGGTTCAAAGCCGCAAGCTACCTATCTCGATACAATAATAACACGTCAGAACTTTCGATTAGAGTCTACATGCATTGGTCATCATTCATATGGGGGATTGTTGGATTTGTGAATGAGCCCAAAGAAGGCCCAAAGTCCAAAAGCCCAAAAGGGAAAATGGAAAGTGCCATCCCACATTGGAAAGTGGCACCAACATTTCCTAGTTTATAAGGAGAAACTCCTTGTTGACTAGGAAATAAGTTGACCACCTGGAGGAAAAGCCAACTCGGACTGCGACGAGGATGGTGCGTAGCACCATCCGAGCACGAGCAAGAGCACGCGCATGCGCACGCGCACGCGCGTGTGCGTGTGCGCATGGCACATTGGACGCAGGTCGTAATGGGCGCTTTGTGGTGCACTTGGCACTTCGCACGTGCGCATCGTCTGGAGGAGCCTTAAGTATTTTGTCCGGGTTCGGAGAAAGCTGCGCAGCTACCGAAGTGACGAAGAGCTGCGAGCACCTTCCAGGATGGCCAACGAAGAGGCACGAAGGGCAGGAATGTCCAGGAGACTAACAGAAGGTCGAAGGGGTGCGAGATCCCTCGCGAAAGGGCGCCAGCACAGTCTGGGCGCGCCTGGAAGGATCCAGAAGCCACCGAAGGGCCACGAGCGCAGCCAGCCAGCCTGCTGGCCGAACGGACGCGTCCCTTCGGGGTGGCTGCTTCCCTGCCTCCTCCAGCCTATAAATAGGCTTGCCCCCTTGCCATTTTCCTTATCCCATCAACAAAGTGCATTCCGTAGCATTGTTGTCTTCTTCTCTCCCCCGTTCTTCACTTACAAAGAGTTCGAAAGTTCTGGGTATATAAGGGTTCGCGCGAAAGTTTCGAGATACGTGTGTAACGTTCTTGGAAACGCCCTAACAGTCGTTGTATCTTGGGGACGATTGCCGTAGCCCGTACCGCACTGAAATATACGGGGCAATCTCGTCTTACGGAGAAAGTGTCCAACACTTGCCTCGACTGCCATAGATCTTAATCAAGTACACCAACCCTCCGGTAAACAACAAAAATGAAACGAAAATGATCGAAAAGATCGAAAATGAATCGAAAAGATCGAAAATGGTAGACAAAGATAAAAGTTTCTTAGTGTAGTATCCAATTTTTACTTTATTCAGCTTGATGGTAAACATTAGTTTCCTACGGCTTTTATAGCTAAAGGATCGTGCTACTTAGATCAGCTGGCGAGTGAGTTGATCAAGTTTAACCATAATTTGAAGCTGAGCTCCTGGGAAAAAAAACAGAGCAAGTGCTTTTTTATTTGTTTTGTAAATATTCCGACAAAATAACTCAAAAGACGATTTTATCATCTTTTTAATTTGTTTTGTTTCATAGATTTTTTATATCAACATTTTTTTATCGTGACTAATATTTAAATTATGATTACTCCTCTTTTAAGTTTGTTTTCTAAATATTACGGGAAAATTTACAATAAGACAGGTTATTACACTTAAATTTTTGGTTCCTGATCTAATTAACTGATTAAGAGAATGGAAGATATGATCATAAAAACTGTACAAATTTTGACATTTATGAATGTAAAAATTTACCTACCAATTATTTTAAAATATTTTGGATTACGAAAAATTCTAAACGTTTTAATATATCTTACTTCGCATGCGCTCCTAGAATAGATGCATGATGACCCAATACCTTTTTTTTTGGTTTAGAACCATTTGGTATCCGATCTACTAAGGCGCTCAATTCAAGTTCGAGCTGCGTAGCCTGCTGACCCCGGATCCTGCTGACCCCGGATCCTGCTGCTCCTCCTCCAAACGCAGAAACTGATGGCCATTCCACATGTCTGCTATTCTTTTCTCTTCCGCAAAACCATACCAAGCACAACTATTACAAGAAGAAGATATGCATATTAACTGTACAGATGTTTTCGAGTATAATTTACTACTGCCATGGACAGTCACGTATCAGTTGTTTTTGTTAGGCTTAGGCTGTGGTGTGCTAAGAAATGCAGACTCTTATATCTGAGAATCATCTGCATTCGGTTGCTTCTGTAAGGATCAAGAATTTTCGGCCCCTACCCATCGTCGAACTGTGAATTTCGCGACTCAAACAGCAACAATAGAATGCAGCCACTGTTGATTGCAATTGTTTCAGGTTGTTATGTTGTTCACTCCACTCCACTGAATTAAGCTGATTCCATACTGGTGTAGAGGTCCAGATCATGCAAGTTTATTGCAAAGCTATACAGTAAAAGGAAAAAAACACGATGCAATCAAGAAGGCATGTAGATCAAGAAGCTGATTCCATATCCGAACTTATACTTATAAACAATTCGGTTATAAAAGTAACTAGTGATGCCGTACAACGTAGCTATCGAACTACTTTATATGTTTTCTTTATTTTCTATTTTTTTTCCTTTTGTCTATAGCCCTGCAATAAACTTGCATGACCAATGGCTCAAAGTCGGATTTCTGATTCCTCTGACTTTCCATTGGACCCAATAAAATGGCTGGTTTTGTTTCTCCAATTGGAATGGCAAGTCAAAATAGTAACTTGCGAAAGGTCCTATAGATAGACTTTTGGTTGTACCAAAAAAAAATCCAAAATTTTACTGGATTAACTAATCAAGTTTGGAGTCGGATAGAATCTTGACATCTCGGAAGGATTCAAACTAGATAATTTAGCAAACTGTGGTTTATGCCAAAAAAAATTTACCAAACTGTGGGGTGCAAGTACTCCAAGTCTTTTTCATTCATTCGATGCGTACAGAAAAATTCTCAGATATTAATCTCCAATGTTCCTTCCGCCCCTAATTTCTCTTGGAGCCTTTCTTCTTTTGTTTCTCGAATCTTGTGAGGTTCATGGAGGACTTGAAGCACTTCTACCCTCGAGCTTTTTGGTCAGTTTCACCACACTGGCCATACCTTTCCTAGCTGCAGCTTGATGCTTCGGCCGACGGCTTATCATTTTTCGATCTAGAGGCCAGTAAGCATACGGTTCAAGCTTGTCCTTCCTTTTCACGTCACCGCCGGCTTTCTTGCTGCCGTATTCACTTCCAGTATAAGCCCAGCCAACATCAGAAGTCTTCTGCTTTTTAGTTTTTTTAGTGGACTTCAAGGACAGATGACTGCCAGCATGACTTTTGGTATCTGATTCCGGAACATAGGCCTTTTCTCTCTCTGGTTTCCCTCCCTCGTAAACAATAAGCCGTCCTTCGGGGTCCATCTCAGGTTCCTCGTCTGATTCTTGTTTCCTTTTCAGGTGACCAGATGATCGGAGAGCTGACCTCGTTTTTTGACGATCGAGCAAGTCCAGGGGCTCATCTTCCATCTGATCAGACGGATCTTCTGGCAAGCTCCTATCTGATCTATGCCGCCTCCTGGAACTGGAAAAGTAAGAACAAAGTTAGCATCAACAACATTGAAAACGGTGCAGAAGTTGTATTTCAAGAGTCACAAACTCAGAAGATGTCGAGCAGTTAGGAAACACAGAAGCAAGACGATAAATGTAAGACAATTCCTAAATATACTGCCTATATTGAACAAACTGCATTAAATTTTGGATAAGACAATATCAATGCTAATGCGTAATAAATTCAGAAGCCCACTAACCTCGCAGCTCCGGATCTGCCTAGCAAGGAAACCCTACTCCTCCGGCCAAAAGCACTTTTTGCATCCATGAATTCATCATTATCCTCGGTGTCTTCGCCAAAATCTGAGAACGTTGTAGTGTGGTTCCATTTGCTTAACCTGCAAAAAGAAAACGGTTAGAAAAACATAACATAGGCATCCCTTCTGATGACCGATTTGCAGTAAAAAGACAATAAGCATATGAGATTATGATCTACAAATAAACTATCTTCAACTATATGACAGCAACAAATGCTTCAACCAAATAACAATAGCAATACAGGAAAAAAGAACTCGAGTCAGCTTGTTGTCTACAGAATCATGTTTTGGAGCTCCGATAAAAGCACTTGATTTAAAAATTGCTATCTAAATTTGTAAAATAATCGCCGTATTCACAACAAAAGTGTATTGACCGCCATTAATGTACAGCTAACAAAAGTCTATTGACCGCCATTAATGTACAGCTATGAACTGCCAGGTCAGAGCACTGGTAAATTCCGCAGCCTTTACGAGACACGATTTTCTGGAATTTCTTACCGGTGCACTAATTTTTGTGAGAATTAACTAAATGGCATTTAAGTACAAAAAAGAAAAGAAATAATTAAACGACAGTCAAAGCACATCATCTGCTGGAAGACAAACATCCTACTTTTTTCTGGGAAATGCTCCTTGAGTGGATATTTTGGCTAACTACAACAAGATTTAACATCCATAGAAGTAGAACCCTTGGCATGCAAGAAAGATAAAAAATGCATTTCTGTCCGTACTTAACAATAAACCCATGTATGAAAAAAAGTTGGATCAACCTGGATGTGGTGGCTCTAGATAAACGTGATCTGATTTCCTCAGAAATGGCTCCCTGCTTCCTCTCTTTCTGCTCCTTGATCTAGAAATGAATGATGCAAAATGTAACAGAAGCCTCTTCAGAAACTTTAAGAAAGTTATTCAACAAACCTTTAGAATATTAGTCAACAGTTTCATATGTTCTTCAGGCATCACTGCTTTGACAGCATCAAGACCACACTTGCTGACGAGCATTTCTATGATGTATTTGACCTGAGGAGACAGCAAATCACGACTATTGATGACAAGAACTATAAAAAGCTAAATTCAGTGATCAAAACTTGAAAACAATTTGTTGGCAATAAACAATAGTATGATTTAGTAGCAAATCTTCAGACAAAGTTTAATAGTGATTTCAGTTTGATAAGAATCTAGTTGATGGGACAGACACATAAATTTGATCAACGTTGAGGTAAATAATGAACAAAAGAGACCCAGGACACACCTTAGCTTTAAAATGGTTCTTGGAATCAGCTTGCCGCTTCAGCAAGCCATCTACCATGCTCTCCAAGTGAATTTGTAGCTCTTCAGTATGCGATTTGGCCACTAGGACCTCAAGTAAATCCAGACTAGCCTTCACAAACAAAAGGCATAGCCAAGAAGGAAAAGTTGGCATAAGTTGTTTAGATCACACCCGTTTCTTCTGATCCGGTATGGAAAAGGAAGATAAGTTGTAGATAGTGAATGCACAAAGGGGAATAGAAGTAAATCCACATCCTTTACGCACTTTAATAACTTCCCGGTTCTTTCTTTGAAGCAAGAGATAGGTGGATGGAAGCAACTTGTAAGCCGTTGAAACAAGATCTGAAAACTCATATGCCAAATGAGCCAAACCTTTCACAGCAGCACTGACCATGTGAGGAGTCTCTCCAGCTAGGCCTCCAGCTACCTGAGGAACAATGAAATATGCATCACCTCTCCCACCAATATCAGTTCATCCATAGTGAGAGGATCGGGTTAGAATTTTTTGAAGAATCCGTGATCGCTAACCTCTTGGCAATTTAATCTGACTAGCTTATACAATAAGAGAAACGAATAGTGCAAAGGCTTCCAAATCTAGAAACTTTAACATTTCCGAATAGTGTGTGACCTACTCTAGAACACAAATACCCCTACATTAGGGGCACACAATCCAGCTTTCAATATGCCAGCAGATAAAAATATGTGGCCACTGGAATTGGAACTAACATAACAATGTTTATAAACCAAATAAGAACTCACAATACTGTTCTAAAGATCGAAAAAATTGCAACAAAGAAACACAAAATACATTAGATAATGGCACATAAAAAGCACGAAGAAATCCAAAAGAATGATTACCAAGTTGAAAAAATTATACAAGTTCTCTCTCCTTCCACCATTCTCTTCATCTCCACAAGCATGACCAATATGGACAAGCACGTCATAAGCTCTGTTTCTTGTTTTTTTATTTGCCTGTAAGCAGAAAGATGCAAGAATAATGTCTTGAAAATTAACAAGCCATGCAATCAGTATGCCATATTGGATTACCTTTCAAAAATGAAAGTACACTGTATTGGACTGACTTATGAGACCTAGGATAAATCAAAAAACTCAAAACTTCTTGAAACTAAATGGTTCAAGACAGCAGAACAATGGCACAAAACTATGCCTTCTATCATTAGGTCATACCTTTGCATAGAAAGTTGGCAGGACAACCACAACATTCGCACACATGCAAGAGGGATACATGGAAAAAGTCGAGAAAATTCAAGATAAACACCAGACACATCCTAGAGCTATCTCCCAGTTTTTCATTATTGCCATACATAGTAATGTGAAGGACCTACAGATTGTACATGTTGGTCAGATCTGCCTACTTTCAATCAGAGATGCAAACTCTGAACTATGAAACTAAAAACTATGTATATGGATAATATCCCAGACGGTGAAAAATGAACCAAAAAAGGAGGATAATTTTTATGATAGACCCCCTGTTTATCCAGAATCGACAACCAACACTGACGATATGAAAAAGCAATTAAGATGGAAAGCATTGCATTGCATTTTGGGAAAAGCGATAAATAGTGACTACCTCTTTCAGAGCGAGTATTATTTCAGTAAGAAAGGAGCCCATGATATCTTGCTGCCTTTGCTCTGAATCTTCTTGCAACTACAAAAGAATAGAAAATTATCAGTTCACAGGAAACAGGCATGTATACCGCCAGAGAATGGATGAACATAATCCCCATCACCTTGGAAACTTGAACTATCAGAGAGTACAAACAGTCAAGTCTATATCTTTTGGCAGAGAAATGGCACAAAGGCATGACATCTGTCATTAGCTGAAGCAGTTCATCTAGCGTAGATTGCAAAAACTCATCTGATTTCTGACCAAAGAGACAACATAAGTACATGTTAGATCAAAAAGTTGTAGAAAATGAACAGTGAAAGTAACTTGCTCAAGGAAAAGAACGTGCAAATTCCAATGAAGATCAATATAAACAGTAGCCAGAGATCCTAGTGCTTCTAAAAATCCATGATAGTTAAGTTACATCATAGAACTTCTGAAATGGCATACCTTCTTTCAAAAAAAAAAGAAAAGAAATGGCATACCTGAAGAATGATTGAAAGCACCTTGTATGCCTTTTTTTGAAGTACACCTTCATTATCCTGCAAATTAAATAAATAAGCACAAGTAAGTACTTTCACTCTGATCTAAAAAGGATCGTATACACTTGTTTCTTTATGCAGCACATGAAACACTAAGAGAGCATAGAGTTTTTGAGATACCTCGAAAGAAGGCTTCACTGCACTGAATAGAACACTAATCGCAGCCCCATTCAAGCCAGGTAGGAGCGACACTGCTAAATCAAATAATCGTAACCTGCTTTTTTTTAAATGTAGTTAAAGAAGACAATTCATGAAGAATGCAGCGGACCTGCCTCTCACGGTGAAGATAGAAGTCATCAAGCTTGGACGCAAATGAGAATTCCCACATTCCCAACATAGAGGGGAAAACGGAAGCATCAAAAATCAAGACACAAGCTCTACAACAACACTTTCTTCAGAGATAATTCCTGATTAATTATCATGAGAACAAAAAGTAAAGATGCAAGCATTTCACTGACCTCTCAGCTAATGGAGATATGCCATTTGATTGACCATCAGTTTTCATGGAGTTGGATTTGGCGGATTTATCAGTTGTTAGGGCCTCTTTCATGGCTGTCAAAAGCCTGCCCATTATCTTTGAAAATATACTTTCTACGTCTTTCTTATCGGCTATTGAAGCAAACTCGCTTATGGTAGACTGCAGAAAGTAGGTATAGAAAAATACAGTCAGAAGCAAAACAACAAAAGGACACCCTAAAATCGTGAAGACATCTCCCAAGTAACAGGACGAATTACAGTAAAAACATATAACTCGAGTCAGCAGCAGGGCATCTAGACAGCCATCGAATTAGAAGTACTGCACCATAAACAGGACTTATAAGGTGTTATTATTGACTGCTATGTTAAGTATTTATTTTTCTGGGAACGGTGATATGTTAAACAATACAAAACGGGATCAGTCAAGAAAGCAATGTAGTTGTCAAAACTAGCATGAATGTCACAACCATCAGAGAGTAACAAAATAGCGCTAAAACAAAAGTTTTAGCGTCAACAAACATCAAGAAATGTGAAAGTTCATACAGAAAATGAAACATCTTTTACCTGCAAACAGCCGCCATCATCTGCTGGAGATTCCAAAAAAATTCTACAAAGAACAAGCAACAGCTCATGGGCGGATAAATTCAGGACACTCAAGTTATCTTCTGCAACCTTAGAGGTATACTGGGGCAAAGCTCGTTCTGGGGCTTCGCCAGTGCTGATAGTAGTTGGATCACTTTTTTTTTCCAAAATCTTCTTATTCTGATCAATGAGAACATTCAAAGCAGAGCATATCATTCCACGAGCCTCGACCTGTTCATCGAGAGCTTTCACCAGGGCATCTTTTAGATCCTCGAAACTTTCAGCGGTATCCAATGGGTAGTTGCAAAAGGAAGGGAGCAAGGACCACACAGAGTATACAAGTGCATCCGTACTTCTAGCAGCTTTAATGCGCCCTTGAAGTTCAAGCTGTAATGCGCAATGATTGATCATCAACTGCGACTTCATCAAAAAGAAAACTCTAACAATAGAACAACCAACCACCATACCTTTTGGGATTTATTTCTCAATAGACTAACTGAATTCAGAAGCGTTTCCACAAAGAAGCTCAAACGAGCACCGACAGTATATTGCTTTAGGATAGGAAAGAGCCAAACATTGACTTCTGAGAGGTCATTGGAATCCAAATTGAGAGGTAAATTATCCAGGAATGTCTCGGGACCCATTGCAGCAAGTGCAGAGCCAAGGCATTCATGCAACTGCAGGTTGAATAAATAGCAATATATTAGATAATTGCATGGAGTAGCAAATATAAAAGAAAAGAGACAGTGGATTCGAAAATAGCCTTCCCGCACCCGGTCACCCCATAAATCATCAACTTCATCCCACATCAACATAAACCCAGAGCAGCAAGGAACCAGCTATCATAGAGATGCCAGATTTGCAAGCATAACTGTAATAGTGCTACATCGACAGAAAATTCCAAATAAAAGAAACTAAGTACCTGCTTACGGTAAGGGAAATCTTCATCAGGCAATCTCTGGATATCGGCCAAATTCTCCAAAGTCCCCCTTGCAAAATATGGAGAATGAGCCCCTGAACAACAACCATGTATTAATAACCAACTCAAGGTCAAAAGAAAATAAGCAACTCGGAAGAAAAAAACTGCCAAGCTACAGACTGAGAGCAAGAAAAAGATACCTAATTTATCAAACATTGCGCCGACAACTGGAAATACCATATCCCAGACTGCACTGTGATGATAATCAAGCAAACTTTCGATAGTGGCGCACACTTTTTGAATGACAGTTGTTGGTCCAGATTTTCTAGCATCCATTATTTTGCTCCCACGAATTGCGTCCACGCCTTGCATTATGAGCCTCTGATCAATGCAATCAGATATCAAGCTCTTTAAGGCCTCCATGGATGCAAAGATGGCCTCCTCGTGTTCTGATGCCAAAATATCTGCCAGAGAAATAAAACCGAACAATAAGGAAGGGAAAGGGAAGGGAAAGGGAAGGAAACAAGCAAACTTAAAAACGGATGATGCACCGCATTACTAACTAGACCAGAAACTAACCTTTAAGAGTAGTAAAAACAACAGGGAGCTTGGACATACAAATTTCCCTTTTCAGTGAATAAACTTTCCTCATCCCGACAAGGAGCAAACGTGCAGTGAAAGCCAGGTTATCAGCAGAGGTTTCCCCAGAAGATGCATTAAGCGCCAGGGAACACAAAAGGTCCATCAAAGCCTCTGCCGGAACATCGGACCCCCCCGAGTGCAAACAAACAGCACTCAAGCTCTCGGCAACTCGCTTGGTCACAGGAGGCTGGAGGACGTTAGCCTTATAATAATTCATTGACATGGGAGGGAGGGAGGGAGGCACGCTTCCACTTCCAGTATATGTGGAGAACCTCCCAAACTCCGTTAGGGCCCTTGTGAGACCCGCTTGCGAGCAGAAAAGCTGTTGTAGATCCCTCCCTTCACTGGCAGCCGTACTCACCCCGGAATCTTGCCCTCAGCGACTGGACCGCGATATCCGAAAAGCGGTCGTATATAGTCTCGCGGGACGCGGCACGACATCCGAAACTCGTTGGTTATTTATTTAGGGATTTTAGATTTTATTTAGGGTTTTAGAAAGGAAGGAGAATGAGAGCGGGAGTGTGTGTTTCGGCTGAGCCATGGGCTCCAATTGTAATGATGGGCTTTTATGGTTTTCTAACCTCATTTAAAAAAAACCCAGATAATATGTTTTTTTCTTAGAAATTGTGGGATTAGTCCCCTATATAAATACGAAAAATAAATAAGTACATCAGTTATAACCATTCTACCCGTAACCCATCCTCCTACTAGCTTCAGTCGAGGTTGCGGCTGACGGCCACAGTAAAACCCTATTGCAGAAAAACTCGATGGGAAAAAATCGCAGAAGGGAAAGAGCACCTCGACAAGGTCTGTGCGGCCCGCCTTGACGTTGATATCGCTAAGTCTGATCCCCTCAACTCATCACTGGCAATGCGGGTACAACGAGGGAGGCTAACTCCCCGCTAATCATCTAAGTACGCCGCAAAATAGACGGCCATGGGTACATCATATACAACATAAATCATACATAATCTCCTTTGCATGCTTGGAGAGGGCTTCCGCCACTATGTTGCACTCATGCCAGGTGTGCTAGATGTCGACCTCCCAATCCCTCTCTAGTAGCTCACGTGGGCTCGAGAACAATACCACCAATGGGTGAGCTTGGTCAGTGTCCTGCCCCACGCAGAGGATGGCTAGCGACGAGTCCACCTCCACTTGGACCTTCCAAAACCCCTTTTCCCAAGTCAACTCGTGCCCTAAGGCCAAGGCCCAAAGCTCCGTAGCCAGGGAAGTACACCTCTCGATTCCCCTAGTTAAACTAGATACCCAAAGACCACCAGAATCGTAGATCACACCACTAGTCATAGTAGGTCGTTGATTGCCCATTAAAGCTCCATCTATGTTTAGCTTGACGGAACCCTCCACATGTCGCTGCCTATATATATATATATATATGGGGGGTGGTGGGGGGGTGCAGGGGGAGGGGAGTTTGGAGTAATTCGGTCTACCAGGACACGAGCATACTCATGTGCTAGTAAGATGATAAGGGAGGAGGGTGCCTCAGAACGGTGTCACGAATGCCGTCGACCATGGTGAGCCATCTGTAGATGAGACAGTAGCTGAAATGTTGGTCTGGAGCCATCTACAAGGGTATGTCTCCATGTAGAAGTCCCGTGGAGGTTGTGGAAGGAGAGATGTCTACACTGCCCTAGAGAACCTGTAATCACGAGATAAATGCATTAGAGACTCAGGTTCAATAGCATACCTGGGATAAGTACTATCCTCTGTTAAGTGCCTCTGTACGCGCTCCACATTGGTCATCAACTTGCCATGGGCAAAAAACTAGGTGAATAATCATATATATTCTTAGGGACTCGTAGGGCCCATATCTGTGTCTAAATAGGATCTACTGGTGGCATATCCTCCTCCTTGCATAACTCCTTATATAGAGATCTCGTAGAGAAGCGCCCATCTTGGGTGAGACCCCACAAAAGAGTGTCAGTCCACGTTGGCGAGACCTGCAAAAAAGTAGACGTTAGAGAGCTAATGAGGTGTGAGGGAAGGAAGGCCTCTAGACGGGAGACATCTCATCCCCTACTGGGGAACTAGTACTCTACCACTTGTCTACCAGCCTCCTCAGCAGAGAAGATCACTAATGAGGTAGTTTCGGAGAGGGGAGGGGGAAAGCCATGGGTCGTACTAGAATTAAGTCTGTAACCCATTTTTCACATTCCAGTAGAGACCGTGGGCAAGGACATGTCAGGCCTTCACCATAGCCTGCTAGGTGGTAGAAGCCAGTGATGTCCCTATCATACTTGCCAATCAAGACTCGTGCCAATAGAAAGTCTTAAGACTGGAAGAATCTTCATGGTAGCTTATTAAAGGAGGCCAGATTAGCCTTTTGCATGGGTCAGAGGCTGAGGCCACCCACCTCCTTAGGGAGGCATATTATGGTCCAGCTAACAAGGTGCATGCATTATCGATCCTTATCAGAGCCCTAAATGAGGTCTCGAGTGCATCGATCCATATATGTGCACAGGCCGATAGGCAGCAGGTTAGTCTGGATCACATGAGCTGGAATAGAAGATAGAATTGAGTGAGTAAGCGTCAGATGACCCGCTCAGCTCAGTGATCTAGCCTTTCATCCCTCCATCTTACACTGGAGTGTCACAAACACATAATGGTAGGTCAGTCGATGACTCTTTCCAATGGTTGGCAGTGCTTTAATGTATTGTCACAAGTTCGTAGTCAATGGAATGCCCATCACATTGCTGAGCCGACTAGCAAGCTCCACATTGGTATTTTGGGAGACCAGAACTTGGGAAGGTCAACCCGTTGCTCTAAACAGTCACAGAAGGTTGCTCAGAGATCTTGTACCACTACTTCCTAGTCAAAGATTGCCTTATACATAAGGATGAGGTCATCAGCGAACATCATCTGGGGGGAACTTGACATGTTAGTCAGACTGGAGACCATCTTCCCTCTTGCACTAGTTGCTTTATGGCATGCGAGAGTCACTTCATATATAGAATAAAAAGTTAGGGGGAGATGGGGTCGCCCTGGCAGATCCCATAGGATAGGAAAAAAGCATCAGTCTTCCCCCCATTCCATAGAACACGTATTGTTATGGTCCTGACATACTCTATGATTCGGTCAATGAAATACTTCAGGAGGTCAGTAAGGAAAAGCGTCTCATGGAGGAAGTTCGAGCTGAGACAGTCATAAGCCTTCTCTAAGTCAAGTTTAATGATCATCTAACCAGTTCAACCAGTCTTACGTTACATCGAGTGGATCACCTCCTGTAGGATAATAATATTATTCGACCATATAGCAACTCGGAACAAAGCTTACCTGTATTTAACTAACCATCACTTCAAAGGGGGGCTTCCGTCGGTTCACCAGTATCTTAGTAATGATCTTATAGAGAATACTACATAGACTTAGGGATGAGTGTGATCAGGGTAGTGTTCAGGTGCGCAGGGAGTCACCCGTAGTGGAAGAATTCCTAAACCTGAGCATAAACCAAGTCAGCTACCGCTCCCAGCATCTCTGGTTAAGGAATGCCATTTTCACATCCATTTGATAGATCTCTAGGTCAAACAAAGCTGCCAAGGCTATGACTAACCTTATAGAGGTCTTCCTGGAGACACGAGCATATGTGTCAAAATAATCAATACCCTCGGTTTGCTTGTAGCCTTTAACTACAAGTCTACCCTTGTGATGCATGTCGATTCACATTGTTATTTGATATATTATATTTTTTCTAGTCTATTTTATCCTTATGTTATCGTATTAAATTCCAGTGGAATCATGAGAATGGACATTTATACGTTGTTTTTATCTTATAGTTTGTCAAAGTTTGAGGTCGTATTCGAGCATGGAGCAAAGGAGTTACGTGGCAAAGTGGTAAAAAGACGGAGCTAAGAAGTATTGGTGTATGATGACATGTCTCCACGTACGCTAGATTCTGTGATTTGGCTTTTGCAGCGTACACTGACGTGTCCCCGCTTATGCTGAGCTGTTCAATTTTTAAAGGAAGCATACGCTGAGTCAGCAAAGCGTAGACTAATCTCCCATTTTTCAAAGGCCATGTACGCGCACAGGCGTACGCATATGCTTATATGTCAGCGACGTCAGCAAATTCTGTCGCTAGAGACTTTTCTACTGAAGAAAATAAGAAGGATCTAGAATTAGGGTTTTTGACATTTTCTGATTTCTATATATACCCAACCAGTTTTAGGTTTTAGACATCTTTTTTGATACACACACATTTCTCTAGACTTTTTCATTTGCTACGTTATTGGGGATTGATCGTTATTCCAGTATTCGTGAATCTTCCATCATCGGTGACTTCTTTCCTACCCTCTCTTTTATACTTTTCATATTCTATATCATGATTATATTGGGTATGATTGCCATGAGTAGGGGAATAGTTTTATTTAAGTGTGGTGCCCGTACGGCACGTTTGATGGGTGAGATTATGGATTGATTGTAAGTATGGTTATTATTCAGAATACTTAATGCTTACCTTACTTTCATTATTGTTGAGATTGGAGTAGGCTTATCTTAGACCTTCTTCTAGGTTGATGCATCACACCTTAGTGAAGACTACAAATAGGTTATTGGTTCAAGATTAATAATATGAAAGGTGGTATGATCTCTAGCCGATCTATTCTCCTAAAGGCGTGTAGAGAAGCCAAAAAGACTAAATAGCACGCTTATTAGTTAGGTACATGAAACTCACTATAGGTGGTTCATAACGGGTGAACTTAATGAATGGTAAATGTGAATTAATTCCTCACACTTTAAGTTTATCCATATGATAATAGTGATCTTGGTAGATGTGGATGCACCCTCTTCATTACTATTAGTAATATCAAAAACCCTGAACCTAGTAATGTATTAGGGTATTGTACTCTATTTTATTATCATTGTATTTATCTCGTATTATTCTCTACACACGTTCTTCCTTCTAATTCATGTTTTATTTACTCATTCTTATTGATCTGTTAAGTACTCTTTGCAAACCTATTTTGCATCGATTATCATGCTAATTCTTTAGTTCGAACCTACTTACTACTATATTATTTCCATAGGATTGGTAGATAAATCACAAAATTTATCCCTATCACCTTGTACTTATCTATAGTACAGTCCGGCTTCATCTTCTTTTTAACGATTCACTTTTAGCCTAGTGGTTTGCTACTCGAAGGTAGTTCCACTAGTTCCCAAGAGTAATTATGTAAGATATACTCTATTTTACTATTTATTGCTTCCTTCTAAAGAGTAGAGTATGTAGAGGACATCGCTTCTTTGTTGGTTACTATATCCTTTTATAACAGATAAGTTAGAAATTTGATGAAAATGACTTTTCTTTCCTTGCCTTTTTACCACGCCCAGGTTCTCCAACTTTGTCTTGAGGTTCTTCTCCCCCACATTGCCCCCACTTTGGTCAACTTGATTATCAACCTCTGTTTGAGCTTTCTGAAGAAAAATTTTCTCAAAGAACGAAGCATCCCTAGCTTCAGTTATAGTGTTTATGTGGACATCAGAGTTATCTGACTTGTGTACTGGGCATTGGTATGCAGCAATATCTTATGCATAGCCAATAAACACACAATCCACCATCTTGGATTTTATAAGTGTTCTTTTAGGAGGTGCGATCGGAACCTTAGCAAGATATTCCCAAACCCTTAGGAATTTGTAGTTACGTGTGTGACCTATCCATAATTCATAAGATATTTTATCCAACTTTTTGTGTGGTACTCTATTGAGCACATAGTTGGTCGAAAGCACAGCTTCCTCACAAGTTCCTTGCTAATCTGAAACTAATAAGCATTGCATTCATCATTTCCATAAGTGTCCTATTCTTCCTCTCCACAATTCCATTTTGCTCAGGAGAATAAGGAGCCGTGGTTTGATGAATAATTTCATTCTCGGCACATATTTGTGCAAATGGAGACTCATATTTCACCATCTCTTTCACTTCGAAGATTCCTGATCTTCTTGCCAAGTTGGTTCTCAACCTCTTTCTTATAGTGGATGAACATGTCTATTACTTGGTCTTTACTTCTCATCAAGTAGACATTGCAATATCGTGTACAATCGTTGATAAAAGTTATAAAATAATTTTTACTGCCTCGCGTTTGTACATATTTTAAATCACATGCATCGGTATGGATTAAATTCAACAGTTTCGTGCTTTGTTCAATCGAGCGGGAAGACGTTTTAATATATTTTGCCTCAACACAAGTCTCACACTTATGTTTGTGATCGATGTTAAACCTTGTTGGTAGGTTTAGTGATATTAGTCTTTGTAAGGACTTATAATTCACATGACCTAGCCTACCATGCCATAAATGTAATGACTCGCGAGAATAAGCAACATTCATCTTCTCATTAGCCTTATTGACAACATTCATTACATTATTGCTCGTGCTAGCCTTATTGGAGGCACCTACATCATTCTTATCACTAGACTTTGCCTTGGGGGCTAAAGTCATTACACTCATCTTAAAAAGATGGAAAATTATGCTCACGACCCTGTAGTTTGATTTCTCTCCCTCTTGGGTCCCCAGGTTTCCAAAATACATGTCGTCCTCTGTGTTTGGTTTTAGAAACTCTCAGGTCCCTCGCTGACTTCATCCACTCTTTTTCATTTTTGTCATTAAAATTACTTAAATACCCTTTTAAGAAATAAAAAAAATCAATATTCATCTCTTTTCCTGTGATTATCCTTCTTCTTCTACTCTAAAAAAAATCAAAATAAAACCAAATCGAAACTAACAAAATCAATTAATCGAAACCACCACCACCTCCATCTCAACCCCTCTTCCTCCTTTTCAGCAAGGGTTCGAAGTGGTTGCTACTTGGAGTCCACCACCGCCAATAACAACACCGACGCCAAGAGCGGAACTAATTCAATTTGGTCATCAGCCATCTGGCCCACTTGAAGGTCAGAATCCAGATGTAAAAACCACAGGAAAGAATAGAAATTGGACCAAATCAAAGAGAGAGGCCTCATTTCGGCCATTGATACCATTGTCGTTAATTCTTCCTCTCTTTTGAGTTTTTTGTTTTTTTTATATCTTGGTAGAATCTAGGGATCGTCTGTGAGGAATAATTCATAGAAGGTTTAGGTGCTAATGAGGGGAGAATGGTTTAGGTCGTAGTGTTGTTTCCAATTTGGTGTTGGTTTTAGGAGCATGTGGAAATCCCAAGTTTGGGATTTTATTAGGGTTCATAGACTCGAGAAAACTAGGTTTAGAATCGATCGCTGCACGAATCTAGGTTTAGAGTCGAGGAAGCTGTAAGGGTAAATATAGACTAACAACCTTTAATTAATATGAAACCTAATTAATTGTCTCTCTCGATCACTTAGTTGTGGGTTTGGTGTTCTTGGTTGGTGTACTTGAAGTTCAAGAGGTTGAAAAAGATAAGTTTTTTTTTGTTTTTTAAGGGCATTTTAGTCATTTCTATGAAAAAATGAAAAAAAGACTCAAGACATCAACAAGGGGCCCGAGAGTTTCTAAAACAAAACACAGGGGACATCAGAATGGATTTTGGAAACCTAGGGGTCCAAAAGGGAGAGAAACCAAACCACAGGGACGTGAGCATAATTTGCCCTAAAAAGATTGTTGGTCAAGTATCCCTTGCCAACAAAAATCCCTCCTTCGAAAATGATGACCTTGTCTGACTCGAACATGAGTCTTAAAGCTCCTCTTGTTGAGCACCACTCCGGAGATGAGATTCTTCCGGATCTCAGGCACATACCGCACATCAGTCAATATCAGCTCCTTGCCCGAGGTCATCTTTAGCACAACCGTCCCCTTGCCTTCAACCTTCAAGTTCGCAGAATTTTTCATAAAATAGTTCTCATCATCGACCGGTTTATAAGTCTTGAACATCCACTTGTTCACACAAATGTGGCGGGTAGCTCCTGTGTCACCCACCATTCCTTCAAGTTCCCACCTACGAGGTTCACCTCGGCCATAACGGCCATGAGGTGTATGTCCTCGAGGTAGGAGCTCAAGCTAGCCTCCGCCTTGTTAGCATGAGCGGGCTTCTTCTTCTTGCCCTTACTCGGTCCTCTCGTCTTATTGTCCTCTTCAGCTAGACGTTTGTAGCAATCCTTGGCTCGATGGCCAGTCTTGTTGCATACATAGTAGGCACCGATGAAGCTCTTGTTCTGAGCATCTCCTTTGGAATCATTTCAGTATTTCTACTTGTTCCCTCGGGAACTCCCCCCAGTCTCGACCACATTAGCCTTAGCAACCATGCCGCTTGGTTTCTTATCAACCTTTCAGTTATCTTGCTCGATGCGCAACCTTTGGTTTTAGGTCCTTGAGAGTCATCTTCTTCCTCTTGTGTTTGAGGTACATTTTGAAGTCCTTCCAAGATGGTGATAATTTCTCAATCACTATGGCCGCTTGCAAGATCATGGAAGATCAATTACAACTCTTCGCATTATTCTAGAATGCACTTTCCATCGACCATATGATAGTCGTGGAAGCTCCTGGCAAAAAATTCCTTTGCATCGGCGTCATCAACTTTATATTTTTTCTCTGATGACTCCCAAAGATCATTTGAAGTCTCTTTGGTAGAATACACATTGAAAAGTGTATCGTCGAGATAATTCAATATATAGTTGCAACAAAGGTAATCTCCATTTAGCCAAGCGGTGTTGATCGCGATTTATTTCGGATCACTCACATTCTTTTTGAGTTTCTCCTCCTTGATATACCGGTTCAAGTTCAAGGCAGTCAAAAAGAAAAACATCTTTTGTTGCCACCTCAAGTTGCCACTCTTGAATTTTTCTGGTTTGTCAAGTTGAGAAAACGACATAGGATTTCTAAAAATCGGCATCACGGCCTCAATGCCGCTCATGACGGAAATTCTATCATGCATGTTGTCGTTGGTGGTGTTAATCTCACCGGAGTTGTTCACTTGAGCCATCTATCAATCACCAATACAAATTTTGTAAGTGATGGGTTTTGAGTCCAAAATTATATTCACGATTTAATAAACACAATTATATCTTGGTTGAAACATTCGTGACAGTGAGCATATATAACTAATGCTCAGTCAATATTCTAACGATTTAATCGGAACAATAACAAGCGACTTTAATAATTAAACGGTCATATAATGGAATAGCTACTGGTATTATTTAATTTCACAAAACTGTAAATGATTCTATTATTTTTTTAAACCGTTTGGCCTATTTCTGTTGCAACGAATAGCTAGTCAATTAAGCATTATTCATGAAATGATTGCGATTCATATCCATGATGTGAATCCCGTTACAGATCCACGCGGAAGCTGGATCTTCTACGTTCAGATTGATGGAGATCTCAATCCGTTGTTTACGCCTCCGCAAGACCTTCGGTATTGGATAATCTTGACCCGCTACTGTAGGGAAACAAGAACCTTGATCTGAAAGCGAATACGCTACAAACGGTGGTGGATGAACCATTTGATAAGTGGTTGTTCGTGCAAGGATTGGTCAGCCCGAAAGAACCAAAAGAGAGTAAAAAACTCACCGATTTTATTAAGCAAAAGTGTCCCCGTTTATTCTGGTTGTGCCTCTATAAATAGGCAAAGTCTAGGGCAAGAGAATCCTAATTCGAGTTGAGATATGCTCAAAATAAAATTATAACTTCCTAAATAGATTTGAACTTCCAAAAATAAAATTATCGCATAAGGGACTTCCTAGATAAACTAGAACTCCTAAAAATTCAGAATTAACAAATATCTGACTTCCTAAATAGTCTAGAACTCCTAAAAAATAAAATAATTCAGAATTTAACTTCCTACACACCCTTAACAATGTTTATGGGCTTCTTATTAGCTTCTTGGTCACCAATGAGCTTCAACAGATTTGCTTGAGCCCAAATTTCTTCAATTAAGCCATTGAACTCAGCTTGAAACTTCTTAGCTCTTGCTCTTGTGACTAGTCCAATTGGAACTTGAACTTGATCGTTTGGTGCCCTTTTTGTGGATGTAGCATTCCTATCATTCCCCTTCTCTTGAAAAGGATTTGTCCTCAAATCATCACCTACATCAAACGGGCTCAAGTCAGAAATATTGGAAGTTGTGGTTACATTATATTCACCAGGTAAATCAAGTTTGTAAGCATTGTCGTTAATGCGTTCGAGAACTTGGAAGGGACCATCTCCTCTTGGTAGCAACTTGGAACGTCGCTGCGCTGAAAAACGTTCCTTCCTCACACGCAACCAGACCCAATCACCGGGTTCAAAGACCACCTTATGCCATCCCTTGTTTACTTGGTTACATTATATTCACCAGGTAAATCAAGTTTGTAAGCATTGTCGTTAATGCGTTCAAGAACTTGGAAGGGACCATTTCCTCTTGGTAGCAACTTGGAACGTCGCTGCGCTGAAAAATATTCCTTCCTCATATACAACCAGACCCAATCACCGGGTTCAAAGACCACCTTATGCCATCCCTTGTTTACTTGTTTTGCATACTGCTCCGTTCGACGCTCGATGTTCAACCTAGCCTTCTCATGCAGCAGCTTGACAAAATCAGCCTTCTTCTTTCCATCTAAGTTAACATACTCAGTCGAAGGTAAATGGCTTAAATCCAATGGAGTCAAAGGATTAAATCCATATACAAGTTCAAACGGTGAGAATTGAGTAGCAGAATGAAGAGATCGGTTATAAGCAAACTCAACATGTGGCAAACAATCTTCCCAAGTTTTAATATTTTGCTTAATGAGTGCCCTTAACAAGGTAGATAAAGTCATATTCACTACTTCAGTTTGACCATCAGTTTGTGGATGACAAGTAGTAGAAAATAATTGCTTAGTGCCTAACTTACACCACAAAGTCTTCCAAAAATAGCTCAAGAACTTAGTATCTCTATCTGAAATAATCATTCTAGGCATGCCATGTAGTCTCACGACCTCTCTAAAGAACAAATTAGCAACATGCAAAGCATCATCAATTTTATGACAAGGAATAAAATGTGCTATTTTGGAAAATCTATCCACAACCACAAAAATAGAATCTCTCCCACGTTTAGTCCTAGGCAGACCTAACACAAAATCCATGGAAATGTCAATCCAAGGCTCACTAGGAATAGGTAGAGGGGTATACAAACTGTGGGGCTGAACTTTTGACTTAGCTTGCCTACATGTGATGCATCTGCCATATATTCGCTTGACGTCACGCTTCATGTGCGGCCAATAGAAGTGTTCCTGTAAAACTGCCAAAGTCTTTGCAACTCCAAAATGACCCATTAAGTCCCCAGCATAGGATTCGTGCACTAAAAACTCTCTCAACGAACAATTAGGCACACATAACTTATTTTTTCGAAATAAAAACCCTTCATGCCTAAAGAATTTACCAGATATAATTTTCTCAGAATCTTTGTACAACTCAGAAAAGTTACTATCATCAGCATATAGTTCCTTAATATGCTCAAACCCAAGAAATTTTGCATCAAGAGTAGAAATTAATGCGTACCTTCGAGAAAGTGCATCAGCAACCACATTTTCCTTACCTTGCTCATATCGAATGACATATGGAAACGTCTCAATGAACTCCACCCAACGTGCATGCCTCTTATTTAGCTTATGCTAACCATTCAAGTATTTCAATAACTCATGGTCAGTGTGAATCACGAATTCCTTAGGCCATAGGTAATGTTGTCATATTTCCAAAGTTCGAACCAATGCGTACAACTCCTTGTTATACGTTCGGTAGTTTAAGGCTGCCCCACTTAATTTTTCACTGAAGTAAGTAATTGGTCGTCCTTCTTGCATAAGAACAGCGCCTGAAGTATCATATTCAATCTCAAACGCTTTAAAAAAGTTAGGTAATAACAATAAAGGTGCATTTGTCAACTTTTTTTTTATTAGCTGAAACACCTTTTCTTGCTCTTTTCCCCATCAAAATTCGACATTCTTCTTGATCACTTCAGTAAGTAATGCGGCTATGCTACTGAAGTCCTTTACAAACCTTCTGTAGAAGCTAGCTAGTCCATGAAAACTCCAAATATTAGCAACACTTGTGGGACTTGGCCACTCTTGGATTGCATGTACCTTCTCTTCGTCGACCTGTATACCTTCAGCACTAACAACAAATCCCAAGAACGCAAGCTTATTTGTGCAAAAAGTACACTTCTTCATATTGGCAAATAACTGATCCTTTCTAAGTGCATCTAGAACATATTTCAAATATACTACATGATCTTCCAAGCTTTTGCTATAAATCAGTATATCATCAAAATAAATGACAACAAATCTGCCAATAAATGGATGCAAAACATGATTCATAAGTCTCATAAATGTGCTTGGAGCATTAGATAACCCAAAAGGCATGACCATCCATTCATATAGATTATATTTTATTTTAAAGGCAGTTTTTCACTCGTCTCTTTCTTTCATTCTAATCTGATGATAACCACTTTTTAAATCAATCTTAGAAAACATACAAGATCCATACAGCTCATCCAACATATCATCTAAACGAGGAATAGGATGATGATACTTTACCATTATGTTGTTGATGGCTCGACAATCAACACACGTTCTCCATGTTTCATCCTTCTTCGGTACAAGTAGAACTGGAACAGCACAAAGGCTCATGCTCTCTCTCACATACCCTTTCTCTAACAACTCATTTACTTGTCGTTCAAACTCTTTTGTCTCCTCGGGATTACTCCTATAGGCTAGTTGATTTGGAATTGCTACACCTGGAACAAAGTCAATTTGATGTTCAATTCCTCGGATTGGTGGTAACTCCGATGATAATTCCTCAGGAAAGACATCTTCAAACTCCTACAAAAGAGTAACAATGATACTTAGCAAATCATGATCCAATTCGTTAGTGTTTATAAGTAACTAAGTACAATAATTGGTTGTTTGGAAAAATAAGCTTGTTTGATATCACTCGCTCCCGCATAATAACTCTTTTTCAAACCCTCATATTTTCTCTCATTGGCCATTTTTCCTTCATCTTTTTTGGCTTCTTTTATTCTTTCACATCTTTCTTTCCAATTCCCACATCTTTTCTCTCATTGACTTCTTTTTTTGGCTTATTTTTTCCTTTCACTTCTTTTCTTTTGTTCTATTTTCTTTTTTAATCACTTTCCTTTTGCAATTTCAATTGATCTTCAAATGCTGTGGTGTCAATGGCAGAGTGACTACTCATCGATTGAGTACAAAAGAGTACTTATTGGTGAAGCCATCATGCATCACTCGTCTATCAAACTGCCATGGTCTCCCTAGCAACAAATATCCAGCTTGCATTGGCACTACATCATATAACACCTCGTCTTCATACTTGCCAATCTGAAATGCCACTAACATTTGCCTTTCCACCCTTATTTCTCCACTATCATTCAGCCACTATAGCTTGTATGGCCTAGGGTGCTTCTTTATGAGCAACCCTAATTTTTTCACCATTGTAGTGCTTGCAACATTAGTACAACTGCCCCAATTAATAATGACACTACATACCTTGTCCTTGATATAGCAGATTGAATGAAAGATGTTCTCCCATTGCACAACGTCGTCAACTTCTTTTGCCTGCAAGCTCAAAGCTCTCCTAGTCACCAAAGTTAATGAATCAGGAGCTACAAACTCCTCCTCTACAATGTCCTCCAATGAAGGCATGCTATCATTATCTGAATCGTTCTTATCGGTCTCGACCTCTCCATTATCTTGCATCACCATGATCTGCTTGTTAGGACATTGACTTGGGATGTGCCCTCTTTCTTGACACTTAAACCACTTAATGTGACAATTCTTGAAAATAGAAGCTTCTGTCTTTCGTTATAGAGTGCTACTGGTACTCGCCGTCTTCTGCTCAATTTTGAAAGCTTGAGACTTGTCCAACTTCTTTGCATAATTTGGCTTCCAAGAAGAAGCACCAGATGTTACTGGTGAAACACCCACCTTCTTTGTTTGTTTCTCCACTTTAGATTGCCATGTGCACCATCTTCCAACTCTACATAGTGTTACAACTCCACCTTATCTTGAATCTCAGGGTTTAATCCACACAAAAACCTAGCCATAGTGGCTTCTCGATCTTCCTCAACATTGGCTCGGATCATGGCAATCTCCATCTTCTTGTAGCAATCCTCCACACTCATATTCCCTTGTCAAAGTCTTTATAACTTCTTATACAGCTCCTGATAGTAATGACTAGGAACAAATCGTTTCCTCATCACCACTTTCATCTCTTCCCATGTCTCAATTGGTCGTTCTCCATACAGTCTCCTGCTTGTAACAAATTGATCCCACCAAGTAATAGCATAATTAGAAAACTCAGTCACAGCAAGCTTTACCTTCTTTGCTTCAGAATAGTTGTGGCAATCAAAAATAAATTCAATCTTCTTCTCCCACTTGAGTTTAAATGATGAGATCTTCAACTTGATACTTCCAAGTTGTCATCACCCCTATGCCTAACATCTCTAGGATGTAGTTTATTCCTCTTACTACCAATGGCAGAATCGCTATCATCTTCTTCATAGACACCAAAATCCACCTCGTCTCCACCCCTTCCTTCCCTAGGTAGCACTCTTCATGCTCATGCAATAGGGGCTCATTGTGGCTGCCTGGTACATGAATCCTCCAACTGATCTATTCGCACTTGCAACGGCTCTATCTCCGCCCTTATTAATTGTCTAAATTGTCCCAACAAAGCTTCGACGAAGACCTTTTGATCAGCATTGCCTAAAGTACCTTCTCCACTTCTTTCATCATTGTGAGACATATTACTGCAAGAAAATAAGGTTAGATAAACAATGGACCTCACCAATTCTCTCCCTCACGTGTTTACACTCAAAGATGTGATGCTCTCAATTCCCTCGTGTTTCACTCAACAATTGGCTCTTATTCACTCTAATATCCTCACCACTCTTGTCATTTTTTACTCGTTGACTACTCTCTTGGATCTGTTGGAACCAATTCAAACACAGTAGATGTCTTTAACAACAAGATCTAATGAAGCAATGGTTCTTTCAGCACGGGAATGATCGAAAATAACAAACGTGGAATACTTCAAAAATTCTTTCCTTTTCTTTTGAGTTCTTTTCTTTTCTTGGCTGCTGCAATAACCCTTCTTTTCTATTCTTTTCTTTTTTTTTTTAGTTTTTTTTCTGTAACTAAGAAATAATAAGATAATGAACTACTATCTGAATACTAACATAAACAAATGAAAATTTAAAGATAGATAGGTCTGAAGTAGAGCCTAAACTCTGATACCAACTGATGTGAATCCCGTTACAGATTCATGCGGAAGTCGTATCTTCTACGTTCAGATTGATGGATATCTCAACCCGTTGTTTACATTTCTGTAAGAACCTCGGTATTGAAAAACCTTGAGCCGCTGCTATAGGGAAATAAAAACCTTAATCTGAAAGCAAATACGCCACAAAAGGTGGTGGATGAACCGTTTGATAAATGGTTGTTCGTGCAAGGATTAGTCAGCCCGCAAGAACCAAAAGCAAGTAAAAAACTCACAGATTTTATTAAGCAAAAGTGTCCCCATTTATTCTGGTTGTGCCTCTATAAATAGGCAAAGTCTAGGGCAAGAGAATCCTAATTCGAGTTGAGATATGCTCAAAATGATATTATAGCTTCCTAAACAAATTTGAACTTCCAGAAATAAAATTATCCCATAAGGGACTTCCTAGATAAACTAGAATTAACAAATATCTGACTTCCTAAGTAGTCTAGAACTCCTAAAAAATAAAATATGTCAGAATTTAACTTCCTAAATACCCTTAACGATGTTTATGGGCTTCTTATTAGTTTCTTGATCACCAATAGGCTTCAACAGATTGGCTTGAGCCCAAACTTCTTGAATTAAGCTATTGAATTCAGCTTAAAACTTCTTGGCTCTTGCTCTTGTGATTGGTCCAATTGGCACTTGAACTTGATCGTTTGGTACCTTTTTGTGGATGTAGCATTCCTATCAATCTAACATCCCAGTAGGTAGACGAATCACATTAACAATATACAGTAGATGATCAATTTCAGTTTTCAATCGAATACAAGCAGTAGCAAATTAATTTTCCTTACACACAGTAGCCAGTTTCAATCTTTTCCCACTTTCTGTATGAATGAATAATTCTTAAACTACAAAACCACACGTTAGACAAAGCTTACAGTAGCCTCACGAGTTTAAGATAAAACCTTACCGAAGCCAAAGTTTAAACAGGTTACCAGAAGACTAACGATTTTATATGAATATCGAACCAAGTGTACTAATATCTGAAAAACATAATATTAAGATTTTTGGACAAATATTAGTAAATAGCTATGGTTTAAACAACCACATAAATATAAAAGCCGTAAGCAATATAAGTGAGGAGGGTAAGGGACCGTTCACGATTATACTTGGAACTAAGTGTGTAAAACCGTCGTCCTTAAGCCCAACGGAGTTAGGGCCCGGGATCGCTTCAACAGGTCCGGCTCAGTTTTAAAAAGATAAGGCCCTGGAACAATTCTCACAATCCCACAAGCTGCACCCGAGCCCGGCCTGGGGCACGGCAGGGCAAGTGCATGCGTGCGTGCCGAACCAAACCAGCCAGACGGCGCGAGGTGCTTCTCTCTTCTCCACCAGTTTACTCACGCTAGACTTTTAGTCCCTTATAAACTTGTTCCAGTATGGTGCGCAAACCAATGTGGTATTGTACTTATATTAGTTACAATCGAAGTCAATTTTTATTGACACTGAAGATTAATTTTTCGTAAGTTGCTTTATATCGTTACGAAAATTTATAAACGAGCTTCGCATTGATCTCACAAACACCCAAAACCGATTGGTGTGTCCTCCATTTTAATTAGTTCAAAGTTGTCCATTAATCATTTAGTATTTATATTTAATTAAGATTCTTCATAGAAAATGCATCTCCAGCAAAATGCAACCAATTACAAAAGCAAGCTTGGGATATAAAAAGATCCAGCAACAATATCATATTCGTTGAGACGGGTTCCCTTGACAATGGTTCGGTTAGAATTAAGAACGAGAAATCTAATGGGTTAGCCTCCATTTTGGCCATTGGAACTGCACTTCCACCAACCTGCATTTTCCCAGCTGATTATCCTGATTATTACTTCCGAGTTACCAAAAGCGACCACAAAACACAACTCAAGGAGAAGTTTCGTCGCATCTGTAAGTTCTCTACATTATTTTAAGCAACAGTAAATAAACGGTTGAAACTAATGTTCTAATTACTTAATAAGAAGTATTGAGTTCAAATTTTGAAAGAAAAAATTCGGTAAGAAAATTTTGTTGTCTTTCAATAGCAGAACCACGACTTCACTAGTAGAGTGTAAGATGATGATCTACTGACTAATACAGAACAGTTAGTCGCTACGAAAGTATATGAAATGTTGATTAATAATAATGACATAGTTCCTACGAGTGCTTAAACCTAATGTTGCCAAGTATATTCTCAATCAAAATAGGTGAAAAGTCTGGAGTGACAAAACGTTACACAGCCCTGACCGAGTACATGATCAAGGCGAACGAGAACATAATAATATACAAGGCTCCTTCGCTGGATGCTCACCAAGCGAGCCTGCACAATGAGACGCCGAACCTACCGTCCAGAGGTCCATGGGTGTTTTCTCATGGATGCTATGCTGCTAGTTCAGGCCTTCGTTTGGCCAAGGATATCGGAGAGAACAACAAAGGTGTATATATACGTTAATTTTTTGGTCCAATTGATAACAAGAATATGAATTCAAATAAATACCGAATTTTTTTTCCATCATTTTCCCGCATTAATACTTTTCAATAGAAAATATTGTTCAACGAAACAAATAGAGACCTAATAGCCATCATTTGTTGCAATATTCAAAGAGAAAATTACGCTCTAGTCCCCCATGTTTGCTTTTATGTGGTCTCAGGCCCCTCTATTTTGAAAAATCGATTATGTTACCCTTCTAGTTTGGAAAATTTATAGTTTCGGGTCCCTATTTCTGGAATATTCGATATTCTCCGGCGAAGGCCCACTTGAAAAGACCAAAATGCCCCTCCAACTAAAAAACAAAAAAAAGTCTCTTTCCTCCTCCCACTTCATCTTCTTCCTCCCACCTTCAACCAAAATCAAAACTAAAATTCAAAATTGAAAACAAATCTAAATAGATCCAAATATCCAACATCAGTATAGATTCGAAACAACTACATTGAAAGTCTTAAAATAGAACAATCTCTAAAATCCATGCCATCCATCCGATCCGATCCGCTCAATATAACACAAAACAAACCCTAGATCAAAAAGACAATGCCTCTAGAACTCGAGCTTGGTGAAAAACCACATGTTCTTCCCAATCTTGAAGCACTTCTCGACCCGAAACTTGACCTCCTTGAGTGCGGCAACCTTCTTATCCTTCGAGACGAGTGCATCGGTGGAGACTACATCCTTGAGGTCGATGACATGGCAGAAGTTGACGACCTTCCCGGGGTACTTCTTGTTCCCTATGATCAGGTAGTGGCTGTACGCCCTCTCTTGGCCGGCCTTCGCCTTCACGATAATCGCCTTCAAGAAATTCACCATTTTTGTGATCTATCTCTCTCTCCTTCTCTCTGTTTCGGCGTCCGCGGGGAAGTCAAAAAAGTGAGTGGGTTTTGCTCACAGTAGTTGTGGATTTGGGTTTTGCTTCTTTGCTTTATCATGATTTTGTCTAATTAGCTGGTTAGGGTGTGGACATTCGAGTGGAACCACCAAATCTAATTAGGGTTCTTAAAATTTTAGTTTTTTCTATTTAGTTTTGATTCTCATTAAAAATATTTAGATTTATTTTTGAGTTTGAGTTTTACTTTTAATTTTGGTTGAATGTGGAAGGAAGAAGATGAAGTGGGAGGAAGAAGTAGGGAAGGAGGAAAGAAGATTTTTTTTTATTTTTTAGTGGGAGGGGCATTGGTCTTTTCAAGTGGCCTTCGCCAGAGAATATCGAATATTTTGGGCATAGAGACTTGAAAGTATAATTTTTCCAAATTAGAGGGCTAACATAATCAATTTTCTAAAATAGAGGGGCCCCGAGAGCACATAAAAGCAAACATGGGAGACTGGAGCATAATTTTCCCATATTCAAAAAATAGGGGCTCGTGTAATGGTATCAATCTTCCACACACCGACAGAGGATGCGATCGAAATGCTAATCAATCATGCCATTTTCGGTGATGGTACGACTTACGCAATTCTGGGTGCGGACCCGGAGCCTACATAGCGCCCAATATTGGAGCTAGTGAAGAGTGGACAAGTGATCGTACCAAACACGAAAGACTGTCTAGGAGGGTGAATGATGGAGATGGGATAGATCTATGACATTAACAAGCGCCTCCCTTAAGCCTTGGCTGACAACATCCTAAGAGCCCAAGAGGATACCCTGAGGTTAACAAGTAAAAGGGACAACATCGAACGGCCTCTTCTACTTGCTAAACCCGGGTGGGTGGGCCATCATTGACATACTTGAGGAGAAGGTCGAGTAGCCCAAGGATAAGCTCAAGATCAGCCGTTGTGCGCATAACAATTACAGTAATATGTGGGGCCTCACTCTCGTGTTCACCCTCAACGAGATGAGGAGGAAGTGCATGGAGGAAAAAGCCACCACCACTATGGCAGATCAAAGCTCGCTTAATATTGGCATTCGGCCTTAGGCTCACTACTGAGATCATGGTATTACAAAGTGTGCCTCTCTAAGCTATAGTGTTAATAATGTGGGGGCCTCTGCCTTTGATTTGGAACTAAAAATGTTTGCGGCCCACATGTGCCAATAAGCATGCAAGTGTATTGTTGTTTAGACTCTGTGGTCGGTGACCGGCGCTAGAACCTGACTTATTTGCTACATATAATGAGTCTAGCCAGTCTCAAATATATTTTATTTTACAAAATCGTGAGTCTAAAAATTATCAATGAATTATTATTAACATTTATCTCAATATCAAATTGACCACTATGGCTACGAAGCTATTATACAGAGATCAAAATAGAATTCAGAGATTTTTATACAAGTTTTGAAGAAGCTAATTGACTTGACACCAACAGACCTATCTTTGAACAAATACATAGCCATATAAAAAGAACATGTGAAAATGGAGAGTGGGGAGTAAGTATTTTGAAACACATAGTAAGTAAAATTTATAAGAAACATGTACTTAACTGACCATCCGTCCCCAACAAACTAGGCAAAGACCTATAACACAAGGCCACAAGTATAATCACATAGAAGGTCACCTAACAAACATAATCACATAGAAGGTCACATAATAAACATTATCCCAACTTCACGTAGACCTTCATAAATACATAACACAAAGCCATATCAATCACATAACAAACATACTACAACCTCACATAGAAGGTCATCATATAAATCACATAACAAATACACACAACCTCACCTAAAAGGTTAGCATATCAAACACATGACAAATATAGTCACATATTCGCATAAAATATTTAGCATATCAATCACATAGGCATAGAAATATGAGAAAACTACGCAACATCTCATACCGTCGCGTAATTTGACATATGAACACATAATTCCAAATTATATAGTAGAATTAACGAACATCAATAGGATCTAGACTATGTCACTCCAACGCCAATACGAGAATACCATATCCCCAAGGCGCCTTCACAAATTAACCTAATGGCCAAATATATCATGGTGTATCAAATCCATAACATATATAATCATATCGTACCAAATCTAAATATAATCATATCGTATCGAATTCAATCATAATCATATTGTATCAAATTCAAACTTAATCATATCGTATCACATCCAAACATATCATTAATATATGTACACATATGCCAACATCCCCAGTTGGTCACGGGTATACTTCATCGTCCACCATCACTAAAACTATGTACTAAATATTCCAAATTCACATAATAAATATTGACCAAAATATATTGGCCACATATCCAAATCCATACCAAAATAGCCCCACATCACAATTTGGGAAAAACATCCCCAAATAGAAAAATAATCCAAAAAATCATCAAATACAGTAGAGACAAAAATCAAACATAAAACTATACTTCGAACAAATCCAAAGTACATCAATTCAAATATATAATCACGTCTAGTTAACTAAATACATGTTACAAAGAATATCCACTTACTAAATTGTTATTCTTTAACCACCTCAATTCTGAACCCAGCCAGTCAGTCTATATTTAAACTAAATTTTGTGGATGATTTCTTTATCCGAATAGGGCATATAATACAGTTTTGGAAAAGTAATTAAGTCCTCTATAATCTGTAAGAAGACACCAAAGTCCAATTCTGAGTCAAAATAGATATATCAAGCACTTCTTTTTCCACTAGCTTGATTGTATACACTAGCAATCAGTCCATAGTTCAAGATGAATTTAGCGCTGATCAACATGGGACATATAATATATTTTTAAAAATCTCTTTTAGTCCTCTACAACTTTCATGAAGACATCAAAGTCCCATTTGAAGAGGAAACAAACTTACCAAGCGAATATTTTTTAACCAGCTTCTTTCTCTTTCTTCTTGCTCTTTCCTATTTCTCTTCTATTTTGGTTTATGGCCTGTTGCCTTTTGTTTCTTTATTTTTCTATATGTTTCCTTATCTTATAAGATTCTTGGATGGATGAGCATCCATGTCATTAAGCTTCTTGTGTCAATTTATAAGGTAAGCAAATGCTAATTTGTGATTGGTTCCACCTCTCATGTGGTCCAATCAAAATATAGCACTTTGTATCCCATTTTCCCCTGCTTTTTGTCCTTTATTTTCCAAAGTTTTCTTTGATCAATTGTAGGTTTATGTATCTAGTTTTCGAATCATATTTATTTGTTCAATTTGGTGCAATATTGAGAAAGTTGTGTCTTTTTTACCGAGCATGCATCAATGATGTCTGAACTTGTCCAACTAGTTTCATAAGGCTTGCGAACTATTTGAGTAGGCTTTGTTGAGCTTGATCTTGAACCCTTAGAAGACTAAATAATGTCTATACACAGTTTATAAAAGTGTAAGAACATGAATCTTTGTTAAAATAAATACCAAAAAGTCTAATAAAAGTACTTCAAGAACCGAAACCACAACGAGTTATTTATCCACTTGCTAGGATTGGTCCAAATTGCTAGCATGACAAATCCATGTCTTTCCAAAGTTTATAAATCCATTTATTACCTTTCAATACTATTTTGAATCATCTCATTTGGATCCCTAATATCAATTTATCACACAATATTTGAGGTAGTCTAATATAACAATAGTTGAATTAAAAGGAAGGGATATAGAATGTTCAATCATCACGACGAGCTGCTTGATCCACTCCCTGTATCCACTGTTTGCTCATTGAGATCCTCCTTCAACTACTTAAAATCCTAAGTTTTAGTCTTTTGTCGAGGCATACAAATTGAGGGATTGAGGGGGTATCTATAGAGAAGTCTCCCCCAACCCTAAAATAAGGCAAAAATGTCTGAAAAGTCCTCATAATATCTATTTTTTCTGAGCAAAATTTGGCAAAAATATCTTCCAGTGCAAGTTGCACCATCCAGGGAGCTGAGCTGGCAGGCGATTCTGGGTCTTAGGCGCCAATCACGGGTGCAGACTTTAGTCGGCGACTTAGATGCCATCTGGTGGCCGATTCTATCATTCTGCAGCTTCTTCGTGAAAAGCTCAATTTCTTTCTCTTCAAACGCTGCTCGGCGGCTTGGGAGCATCGACTGATGGCATACAGAGAGTTGGAAAAAATTTAGATAAAATCCTCTCGCCCTCCATCAGGCTGGGCGCTGCTAGGCAGGTTTCTGCAGAAGAGATACCAACCATTGTAGATTTTGCCGTTCGGCGGTTGTAGCTTGGTACTGATTAGCTATCCCTCGGCCCGACTCTTTCAATGCTTGCCTCTTCTCACTCGATCCTCTTGATCCTTGCGTCCCTGCAAAATCCTCCTCCAAAAGACACGAAGATAAAAGAGTGAAACTATTCTAGGCAACAGACCTAAGAATGACGTAAAATGTCTAAAAAAGACTCAAAATGGGTCTAAATGACCCTAAAAAGAGGTGATAAAGTGAGCATTTCTTGTGCACATCACACACCCCGCACTTGAATCTTTGCTTGCCATCAAGCAAAAGACACAACTATAGACTCAAAAACTCAAACAAGTAAGGTCAAGAGTTGGCATACTCTTAACAAAAATAAAGAACCCACGAAATAACTCACGACCCAGTAGTTCACGACCCAATATTGATCTTTCGTCATAGAAAGAACCCATGACCCAGTAGTTCACTACCCCGGATGTAACGAAATAAGAATGCGTAGAGACCATACCCTTGAAAGTTTAACCAAACGTTAACCTTTGGACGTTAGGATTCAAGAGTTGACCACTCAGAGGGAAGGAGATATGATTTTCCTCACTATGATGTGGTCCACTCCCTATCCCTCGCATACACATCCGGGTTCTTGAGTTATCCTACTCGCACTCGTGTTCATCTTTCACTAAATAAAAGTTGCGATTTAGGGGACTTGGCTTGGGTTAAAATGTGGTCAACGTGTTGGTGAAGATAAATGAATGGGTAGTGACTATCCACCCAAATCTGAGGTACTATTACAAAGTGAACTAGCACTCGACTATTATACCTGCTCACCTTAACTTAAGGCGACTGGTACGTAACGCAGCTGCTAACAACGTCATTAAAGGAGTTGGAATTTTGGGAATGGATCAGGACTTGAGCATTATCCAGTATGCTGATGACATGTTACTTTTTTCAAGGGCGTCATCTAGCAGCCTTGTCAACTTGAAGCATATTCTTATGTCTTTCTCATTGGTGTCGGGGTTATCAATAAATTTTGACAAGAGCTCCATAATAGGCATCAACGTGGAGAATTCTATATCGGAGAAGGTTGCAACGAACTGGAGTTATAAGAGACAAAGCCTACCTTTCAAATATTTAGGAGTGCCAATTGGTGCCTCGATGAAGCGGAGATATCATTGGGAACTTATTATTGAGTTGATAAACTTGCAAGTTGGAAGAGTAGCATGATGTCCTTGGGGATAACTATTATTAAATTTGTTATTGCAAGCCTTCCTCTATATTACTTCTCTGTTTACAAGGCGCCAATATGTGTTATTGAAGCATCGGAGAGTAGGATCAAGTGTTTTCTTTGGTCTAGCGACCCAGCAAAGAAGACTTGGTCTTTAGTGCTTTGGTTCCATATATGTACTCCGGTAGAAAAAGGTGGAATGGGATTGCCAATGTTAGACATAAAGAATGATTGTTTGCTTTTGAAGTGGTGTTGGAGGTTTTTGTCAAATCCAGACGCCTTTTGGGCACGTCTCATTGCTGGTATTCATCGAGTCTCTCCATCTGGTGAGTACCCTATGACTAAGCTGCCTTATGACACACGGTCCAAAGGGCCTTGGGCAACCATCTGGAAATTGGCAAATAGCAACTCTGCCCTGGCAGCTTCTTTTCGATGTAATTTAGTTTCAAAGGTGGGTGGCTACAATCAAGTTTTATTTTGGCATGACCCTTGGATATCAGCGACCCCATTAAAGAGCATCTTTCTGAGGCTATTCATGTTGTCCAACCATGAGGATGGGGTGATACAAAACTACGGGATATGGCAGTCCGACTCGTGGAATTGGACCCTCACCTAGCGTAGAGGATTACGAGTTTGGGAGGAGGAGTTATGTGGAGACCTATATAGATTGTTAGGAAGCTTCTTGGGACCCTCGTCTGGAGTGGATTCATGGTCTTGGGGGCCTGATCCTATTGCAGGTTTTACAGTGGAAAATTTGTACTACATTCAATTTGATGGCTTTTCTATTACTAACTCAGGCATTCTGCAGTATAAGTTTGCTAAGTTGGTCCTAACAAAAGTCTTCTACTTTCTTTGGATGGCGTTGCAAGGACGAGTCAAGACACGCAATAACCTTGTGCGCATTGGGCTGATCGATTCGAGTGCTGCTTTATGTCCACTTTACTGCCTTGATGGTGAGTCCTCTTGTCATCTGTTTTTGCACTGCAACTTCATAAGCAGTGTGAGATCCCAACTGCTCAAAGCAGCTGGTTTGTCTTGGTGCCTTGGTAACTCAACTCTGAGAATGATTGACGATTGGATGTGGCTCACGCAAGGTGAAGTTAAGAGGAAGCTATGGTTCATCTTGTGCTTTATGCTGGTGTACTTGAAACCCTAAGAACAAAGTGATATTTGATTGGATACCAGCATGTCCAGAGAAGTTGTTACATAATGTTGTTCGAACTTTCTCAGAGTGGGCTCTTTGGGCGGGGGTGTCTGACAATATTTATTATCAGGATGTGTTATTATATGTCTATGCGATAGGGAGACCACCATAGGAACCTATGTAATATGATATTCTGGATTGCTAGCATTGATGGTGTGATATTGCTATTGCGATTTTAATGTCATGATAGGTTTTCCTATCGGGGTACTCTTTTCCTACCACACCTTCTTTCTTACGCATTTTGGTGTGGTAGGATTTTAATGAGGTCGGCGATCGCAACCCAACTTGCACCATGGCGGAGGGAATATCACACTAAGTAGGATGTATATTCCATGGCGCTTATTAATATATATACGTTTACAAAAAAAATATTATATCTAACCTTAGAGACCTATGAATTTTTTTCCTTTATGATATTATATGAATTATTATGTGAGAAAAGTTTAGTTCTTCAAGTGTTAAATGTAAGGTAAGACAACCATCCTGATTTATTTCCTATGAGAATAAATCAGACACATCAGTTTTTATGGCGCAGTATGTGGTTTCAGAATTCTTGTATACACGAAGATCTATCCAAGTCGATTGCTATAACTGAATCCGTACGCATTGGTAAGTCAACATTTGTCTTAATGCCCTATCGACACTTTTTTGCATTGCATTTCCCATTCTGAGCATCAATTCTCAAACACTTGCCTCACACAATAAATTTAGGGTAAATTACCCTCACATCCCTGAGGTTTGGTCACCCTCCTCCTAGGGTCCCTGACTTTTGAAAAATGATTGTCCCGTCCCTAAGTTTTGACAATAATAGACTCTCGGGTCCTTGGCTGACGTCATCGGCTCTTTTTTTCATTTTTGGTCATAGAAATGACCAAAATACCCTTTTAAAAAATGTTAAAAGACAGGAGGCCGTACGGCCCGCTGACCCAAGCTACGAACTCAAGGAGATGCTAAGATGGAGAAGATCATTTGGATTTTTTTTTCCGTAGGAGGGGGCGTCGAATTGAAATTGGGGGGCGGGAGCAGGAGGGGGGGGAGCGGGAGCGGGGAGATCTCGAGCGGGAGGGGGAGCGGGGAGGGGGGGCGGGAGCAGGAGCGGGAGGAGGAGAGGGTGGGGAGCGGGAGGAGGGGGGAGCGGGGTGAGAGGGAGGGAGAGGGAGAGGGGAGATCCTGTTTACGGTCAGCGGGAGGGGGAGGGGGAGCGGGAGGGGGAGGGGTGGAGCGGGAGGGAGCGGGGGGCAGCGGGAGCGGGAGCGGGGGGCAGCGGGAGCGGGAGCAGGAGCGGGAGCGGGGAGATCTCGAGCGGGAGGGGGAGAGGGAGGGAGCATTTTTAGTCAAAGGTTGAAGAAGGTAAAAAAATTTATTTTTTGTTTAAGGGTATTTTGGTCATTTCTATAGCTAAAAATGAAAAAAAGAGTTGATGACGTCAGCCGGAGACCCGAGAGTCTATTATCATCAAAACTTAGGGATGGGACAATCATTTTCCAAAAGTCAGGGACCCTAGGGGGAGGGTGACCAAACCTCAGGGATGTGAGGGTAATTTGCCCATAAATTTATAGTGGATATAAATAAGATCATCCAAACATTTTTTTCATAATTAAATGCTTATACCAAGGGGTAGATTGGGTACGGAATGTCCCTATTCCGAACCGTTCGGAATGAAAACACGCGGGAACTTTTTTGTAAAAGTGCTAAAATACGGGGACCAAAATAAAAAAAGTCACACACAAACAAAGGCCAGGTACAAATGCTAGTATCACATAACTGCGCATGCCAATATCACGTAATTATGCATGTTATTGTGACATTTTTGCAAAAATGCTAATATATGGGGTACCAAAATAAAAAAGCTACGCGCGCCATTATCATAAACAACTTGCCGCTGTCACAAAAATAAATGTCATTATCACATAATTGTGCTTGCCATTATCACATAACTGGGCTTACCGGCGCGGTCCCTCTTCACTCTAAACTGTTCGGAATCTTTTCTTTCACTCTGTACCCAATCCAAAGCCTATACCAAATGCACCTGCCAGAAATTGAATTATAGATATTCGTCAATTCATGTCTAGTCTTGTATTATTTGGCCAAATGCATGATGACAAGATCATCCAAACGCACTGCACTTTTGATATAGCCAAAATTCGCATCGTCGGTTTGGCGGTTTAGGAAAAAACCAACGATGTGGCGGTGTGGCAGTTTGCGGTTTAATGGTGCAGTTTTGCAGTTTGAAACCGCAAATTGGGCCCAATTTGTAAGGCCCATATTTAATAAGCCAAAATCTGGAAAAACATATTTTTTTGGCAAAAAAAAAGCCCAATCGTGATTTCACCATCCAAATACAACCAAAACCAATAAAACGATTCAAAACACATGGATTCAATCGTCCGCATCCTAATACAGCAAGTTCATGATTCAACCAAAAATCAAAACCTCACAGTAAGTTCCAAATACACTCACATCCAAGTACAACAAGTTCATCCAACACCTCACAGTAAATGATTCAGGTAATGGAGGATCAAAAACTGAACAAATCACAACTAATTGGCTATTCCAGCCTCCAGGTCTTCATCTTCGCATTCAAATTCTTCCTCGAGTTCTGCATATCATAAGAAATTAAATTAGAACTTAAATATATCATGGTAACGAAAACTATTTGATTTTAAATAATAACTAACCTTGAATTATTTTAGCCTCATCCAATGGTTCTTCATCGTCATCATTTGTTTGTTGCTTGATCCGCAACCAATTTTGAGCGCACACCAAAGCTCGCACTGTCCTAGGCTTCAACGAACTTCGGTGAGGGTCCAGCATGCGTCCACCAGTGCTAAAAGCAGATTCTGAGGCAACACTTGACACCAGAATTGCTAGCACATCTCGTACAATATCAGCCATGATCGGGTACTTGATGGCGTTAACTCAAGATGTCAAAGGTGTCAGAAGTTGCCTCCAATGGATCTTGCAAGTACTTGGCTATATCTGATACTGTATCACTTGATATATCCTCAGTGATATCTTCATCATCTTGATCCATTACCATGTCACCTTGTTGTGAGCTAGTGGAGGAAACAAAACTAGATTTTGAGCTTATCCGTGAACGCTCTTCATATTGCAAATACAACTTAGACAACATTGCATCCACTCGATCGGCGTATGCATTGGCTTGAGCTTCGGCGTATAATTTAGCAAGTGAAACCCTAACATACTTGCTCTTATATCAAGGATCCAAAATAACAGTAACATATAATAATCCGTTAATGGATTCAAACGTATCCCAATACTTATAGAACTTCGATAACATCCTCTTTGCCATAGATGCCACAATCGGATCACTGTTTAAGACACGCCTCTCAAGCGCTTGACGCATGTGCATAAGATCATGACAAAATTTATTGGATGTCACACTCGTACTTGCAGAGACCTTCTTTGTAACATCGTAAAACATCTTCAAAATTTTAAGTAAACGTCTTGCATCTTTCCAATCCTCTTTGTCAGGAGGCATAATAGGTGTTCTTCCCGGATTGTCCGCATCATACTCATCCTCATCAGAATTTCTATCATCTCGAGGATCAATAAAATATCGTAAAAATCTTCCATCATCTCTCTCTAGTCTCGTGAAAGCTCTTTCATACTTCTCGGCAGCATCTAACATCAAATATGTGGAATTCCACCTTGTATCCACATCCATACACAATCCTTTCTTGCACTCTAAGTTCACGGCTTTGACACAATCACCAAACGCTTTCAGCCTAGGTGCAAAACTCAGAACATACTTCACAGCTTTTCGAATCTTCATAATAGATTGATTAATCTGCTTTAATCCACTTTTCACAACTAAATTGAGAATATGAGCACAACACCTCATATGTAAATGTTCATGATTAGCTATTATGCTCTTCAATTTGTAGCCTGTGGATGATTTCAAATTGCGAATAGCTGAATCATTTGAAGAAGCATTATCGAGTGTGATGGCTAGAATCTTTTCAATCTCCCACTCAACCAAAGAGTGCTCAATGCTATCTCCAATTGTCTCCCCTTTGTGATCATCAATTTGACAAAAGCTCAAGATTCTTTTTTGATAGTTCCAATCCTTGTCAATCCAATGCCCAGTTAAACACATATAATTCATTGTTTGGATTGACGTCCAAGTATCAGTTGTAAAACTCAACCTCTGACCCTTCAATGATTTTTTTACCTTTGTCATCTCTTCAAAATATATTTTCATGCAATCTTTAGCCGCAGTTGTCCTATGTGGCATCTGAAACCTAGAATTCATATAATTGATATAGGCTACAAATCCCTCACATTCCATAACCCTGAAGGGTAACTCATCTTTTATCACCATCATTGCCAAATATTTGCGACCCCTTCTTGACTAAAGGCAACGGCTTTAAGCTGATCCACACCACCGCCTATTGTAGGAGGTTCAAATGACAAGGTGATTTGTCTCAAATCTTTCTTAGAAATTTTGGTGCATCTATCCTTCAAGTGGGCATTCAATGCACTGGTTCCATTCCTCCTAGGATTGCATAAATATCTTTGCCCACAATGGTTGCAAGCAACTTTTTCCTCACCTTCTGGACAATCCGGAACTAGTGTAAAGTGCTCCCAAACTTCACTCGTTTTCTTCCTACTCTTGTTACTCTCTGTATTCATGCCATTAGCATTCTTTCTTTTTGAAGATAACAGAGGTTTGCTAGGAATCTTACCGGTTTCCTTTTGCTGGCCAAGAGCCCCGCCATCACTCGACGGCCCAACAACCTCCTTTTGAACACCATCAATGTCGGCATCACTTGCCTACGCAATATTAATTAGCATAGCTCAGCAACTACATGACTGTCCTTTGTGATAGACGTTTCAATTAAAAAAAGAAATAAAACCACTCTAGCATATTTTGATGGCCTTTTAGCAAATAGCATAAAAATTGAATCCAAAGATGGATGGTCCACTGTAACAACCTTTACTTAGTACTAAGCTAATGCCAGAACAGTTATTTGTCCGCTGCAATTATTGAATCCAAGGTAAACTAAATTCTGTTAAACATCACTCTTCCATCATCTCACCTAAATTCAATCTAAGCCAAACTATATAACTAAAGTTACTTATATAAACATTATGTATCTGATGAGCAACCAGTCCCTGATGCACCGAAATAGCACATTTTTGTACCCATTAAAACTAAAATCAAAGAGACCACTCTTGCACCGAAATAGCACATTTCTAGCTACACGAAGTAACAACACAGAGAACACAGTGTACAAAACACAGAGAACACACCGTACAACTTCAATTACATGAATACTCCCAAAACCTAATTACAAAAAGAAGGCGGAGGCGGAGATTAAACGAATTTTGGGTTTTACCATAATGGGTCGAACAAAAGTAAAATCAAAACATGAACACAGCGTACAACTTCAATCACTCGAACAGAAATTAAATGAATTTAGGGTTTTACCATGTTGGGTCGAGTTTCACTACGACGGCGGAGGCAGAGACGGTGGACGCCGGGCCTCAAAACTGAATAAATGCACAACTAATTAGAAATTAAAACTCAATAACCTCAGATTGGATAAAATTTAAACGAAATTAGGGTTTTTACCTTATGGTTTCTGAGGCAATAGAGGACGACGGTCGACGGACAGAGAGGGAGGAGTGCACGGTGGAGGTCGGAGCTCGGGGAGGCAGTGATGTTGGCCGGAGCATAAGAGGTTTGGGAGGAAGTTGACGGGAAGGGATGTGTATCGGGAGAGGTTGGAAAATTGGAATGGAGTTGGAGAACGAGGAAGTTTCTGGGAAAAGAATAAGTTATATACTCAAACAAAACGACGTTGTTTTAAACCAACACCGAAACCAAATAGCACCAATTCGGTGTCGGTTTAAAATCGCACCACCAAACCGATTGGAGCTGCGGTTTTAATTTTATCGGTCGGTTGGTTTGGCGATCGGTCAGTTTTGCAGTTTTGCGAGTTTTTGGCTCACCCCTAGATACAGGCAGTTCGACAAATACGAATTTACATTTCTTGCCTCCTACTTTCGGGATAACAAACTTCGAACATAGGGATGGCAATGGGTAGGGTAGGGTATTGATAGAACCCTACCCATATTCTAGTTTTTTTTGATGGACTCATACCCTACCCTCGACCCTACAAATTTTTTATTGTTAGATTCATACCCTACCCTCCTTGAGACCCAGGGTCTACAGGGTCTGCAGGATCTGCAGAGTCCGACCCTTTAACGTTCTGTATTTTGATAATTTTTAATCAAAACTTAATTTTTATATAAAATTTAAATAAATTCAAGACATCTACTACGTTGCACATCAACATTCAATAGGAAATTGATGAAACATCAAATTTTATAATTTAATTTCAATAGTCCAAGATTTTTTTTTAGAGTTTGAAGTACATAAACAATTCAACAAAAGAAAAAAACAGCATGTCAACTTCTAGTGATCCATCATTCACGACATCTTCTAAGCTAGTTGCGAAATAACATAATAAATAGTTAAAGTTAACCGTAAAGTATATTATATATATTATCAATACGGTCTAACAAGGGTCTAACTACAGTCTAATTAGGGTAGAGTCTAAACATGGACTCATACTCATACATTACCCTAGACCCAGTCAAAATCAACATACCCTAGACTCGTAGGGTAAGGGTAGAGTCCGACCCTCAGGGTATGGGTATTTCTGCCATCCCTATTCGACCCCATAAATTATGGCATATTTTACGATAGTTTGTCAAAATTATGACTCTTTATAGTCAATAGTTAAAATTGTATTATTTATTTAAATTTAAAACGGATATTACATGATTCAATTGCTTGTAATAGGTTTAAATGAAACGTTAATAGTCCATATATTGCATAGAGATCACCACAAAGTTATTCGTCAATCACAAGAGAGAGAGACAGAGATGGACTCGTGAGAAATTTTTTAATCTCTCTACTGTGGTATTCTATTGCTATAACTTTTTATTTTTTTTTTCAATATTTATACTATTTTCGATCATTTTAGCATGGTTATCAAATATGCAGTCCAACTGGTCAGACCATGATTCGGTCTGAAGAGCGTACCAGATTTGACAAAAAAATCATCAACCTTACGAACCGGCCAAAAAATGGTCGGACCAAATAGTTTGACCAAAATTTTGACCCCATTTTTTCCGGTTCGTAAGGTTTTAGGATCGATTTCCGCCCAAATCGTGAAAAAAAACCCCAAACCCCACGAAATCGTGATTGTCTTCTCCGATCTCGGACCCCAAAATCCCAAAAATGCAAATTTTCCACGAGGAAACCATGATCGAAACTCTTGCAGCCACTCTTACACCTCACGCTTGAAGAAGAACAACAGAAAAACACTAAATTCCGCCAAAAAATACAAAAATGTTTAAACCCAAATCAAAGCCCACAACATGCGAACCCTTCAATATGCAAGAAGCCCGATTCCTCCCAATATTTTCCAATTTCTCTAACCCTAAACTCCGAAACCAGAAAGGGGATTGGGAGAGGAAGTTGGGGTTTGGGTGGTTGAAGTGGTAGAGAAGAGAATTAGAATGAAAGAGGAGAGAGAGTTGTGGAACCATGGAAAAAATAAGTGGGGAAGATGAGGGGAGAGAGTAGAAGGAGAGGGGTAGACCTGACCACGGTTCGAATTTGGACGAATTCGAATCGAATTTATTCGAATTTGAATTCATCAAAATATTAAACCGTATTCAATTCTTCACAAGACGAATCGAATACGAATTATGAATTTTTGAATTAGAATCGAATTATAATCGAATTCGAATTCGAATTAATTCTATAATTTTAATACTTAATTAAAAAAATTCTAAAACCTCTAATTTTTTTTTGATATTTTGAATATTTTTGTAATATTTTTGAAAAAGTTTAAAAAGTTATGATATTTTTTGAAAATTTTAAAAACTTTGATTTTTGTTTCAAATATTTAAAAAAATTAGGAATTAGTGTTTAACATTTTTTGGGAAAAAGAAATAAACTAAAGATTGGGCTTGCACTTAATGTACCAAATTAAGTTGCCTACGTATCCTTAGCTCCGAAGGAATCAAAACCCACGTAGTTCTCTTACCTTTATGGAGCTAACTCATCTAGTCGGATGTGTTTGTGCTTTCACCGGTTGTGGCATCATCGAGGTCATATAGTTGGTCGGGATTTTCCCGGACCAATTCTTGTTGTCGTCTTTCCGCCTTGGTCCAATCGGCGACCAATGCTTGTGCCTCCAAAGATTGCGGTGTCATTGAGTACCGGTGTTCATCCAAAATATTACCTCCTGCACTAAATGCTTGTTCCACGGCAACCATCGAAATCGGACAAGCAAGCAATTCTTTTGCAACAATTGACATAACCGTAAATTCTTCTACATGGTTGTTCCACCATTCTAATAAAGCAGAATTAGAAGATTTGACAAATGGAATATCAAATTGTGTGTTAAGATATAAATCAAATTCCGAATTGGTTAAACTTATTCCTCGGGGTCTTTTTTATTTTTTCATTAACAATCTTTCCATAAAACATAATTTTTCACCTTGTGAGGGAGAGGGGGTTGGTTCATTAGATGTAGAAGCATTATTCCTAATACTATATTCACTCATTAAATCCAAAATATCTTTTTTTACATTGTTTGTAATTTTTACAACATGATCTTCTAGATTAGGAACTTGCAAAAAAATTTCCAAATTTGTGTAATACGCATATAATAAATTTTGTAAACCATCAATTTTAATGTTCGGCATAAAAATGGTTGTAATTAAATTAAGTTGGGGAATCTCCTTGAAATACTTTAACCATTTGTTAGCCATTTCCGAAACGCATGATGACAATGCAAAATCTTGATAAGCGCTACATATTGCCTCCGATATATTACAACATTCCAAAAATAGTAAATGAGATGTAGGATAATAAACACCCGATAAAAGATGTGTAGCATAATTAAAATATTCTAAAAGCTCATTTAGTTTTTCTACAAGGTCCTAATGGCAAGGTTGTAACATAATATTATTAGTTTGATCATTAGATGCAAAAAAATTACATAGAAGTTCTTTGTATGGAAGAGCTTCTTTTAACAATTCATAAGTCGAATTCCAACGATGTTGAACATCTTGTGGAAAACGTTTTGGTTTCATGTTGTTTAATTTGCAAAATTTTTTCCAATCTTTTAGCAATTTTGGACGAGCCCATAATAAATTAAGTGCTTGATTAATTGGTCCTAATGTAGAGTCTAAAGCTTTAATTCCATCTTGGGTACAAAGATTAAATATATAGTAATATGAGTAATTATATGAGAAATATGACTAATATATCTAATTAGTAAACTTGAGGGAGAATTTATATAGCTCAAATTTTCAATAAGAGAAGTAGAGAATTGAGATTGGAATGTGTAAAATTTGAAGAATAAGAGGTGGTATTTATAGAGTTGGGAAGAAATTCTGAATTTATAAAAAAAATTTTAAAAAGTACCAACAGTAAAAAAACGGTAACCTGGGGATTAAAACGGTAACAAAAAAATGGTAAGAAAAAAACGATAATTTGCCCCTGACGCTGATGCAAGCGCTGACGTCAGCGAAATTCAAATTACCCCCCCCCCTTTTTTATTCCCGGCCCGCCCCGCCGCCACACCCCCCCCCCCTTCGAATTTTTATGAATTCGAATCAAATTTGATACGAATCGAATTCTCAAAATGAATTTGAATTGAATTCGCCGGTTTGACGAATTACAAAAAACTTGAACCGTATTCAATTCTTATCATGACGAATTCGAATCAAATTTTTTGACGAATCGAATTTTTTACGAATCGAATCACGAATCGGATTCAATTCATAGCCAAGTCTAGAGAGGGGGGAGACGAGGAGAGAGGGTAGAGTGAAGGGTGATTTTTTAGAATTAAAATAAATGGTTGTTTAAGGTGGAGTATTGAAAATAGGAAGAGAAATATATAATTCATAGATATTATTAATGGTGGGCCTTATTTCTCCATGTTGGGCCGGAGACTTTTAACCAAACAAGCAATGGGGGGCCTTATTAATACTGGTGGGACTTCTAAAAAATTAATATAGAAGACATCTTGTCCGATTGGCGGTTCAACCGGTCGACATAAAATTTGGGTCAATCTCCGGGTCGTATTTGACAACCTTGCATTTTAGGGGGTTTTCTGAATTTTCTTAAAAATCTTATGATTATTTAATTGAAAAATAATTTTTAATTAACCGGATGATGTAGCATTTTTTGCTCACATGGGTGCCGTATGTACTTAAAATTGATTTAAAAAATATAGGATGATATGCTACAGAAATTTGAGTATTGGTTCGTAATTATAATTAATGAATTAAGTACGAAGTTTTTAATAATTACACCTGATGGTATCATGTCAAATTCCTTTGGGCATGTACTCTTTATTCTGTTCGTGAAAAATGTACTCTTTATTCTATAAATCTGAGATAGTACATTTCTTTAAAAAATGCAACTATTATAAGATTGTGAGGAAAAATAGATGTGGCATTAATTAGACCGTTGGTAGATAGTAGTTGGATTGAAGTATCTTAATATTTTCTCGACTTATTGAAGTTTGACCCTGAACAGAAAATAAGACCAATTTGGTTTTTTAATCAAGTAAATCCAACACTATTCGCTTGTTCTTTTGCCCAAGTGCTTGAAGTTTTGTGCAGAATAATAAAAATTCTCCACATCATATTATTATTGGAGTATAAATATTTCGCGTTCATGGTAGTGAGTCTTAGCACACAAGAGACGAGGATTAGTTCGAAGTCTACATTGACGAAATCGGTGCCTAGCACGAAGTCAAGGAAGAGAGCTTGGTCATTTTCACAAGCACATGGTAGGTACTAAGGCAGCCGCGCCCATTCTTGATAAATCGGCAATAGTGTTTAACGCAGACCTCAAAACAGAGTTATCTTTATGGTCATGAAAAGCTAAGAGGCATATCTCCAACTTGTGTTTGAAGGAAGTTGCCTAATTCCACATTGAAGAGGGTTAAAATGAGGCTTCAATTCTCGGTTCTAGTTTCATCAGTAAGGACCATTAGCCTTTGATAAATTGATCATATCTTGTGACTTGGACCTCAAATTGAGGTGATTCAAGTTGCTATGCAAAGCTAAGACATAGAACTATAACTTTGTACATTATACTTCTTCAGATGCAAAGCTAAGACATAGATCTATAAAGATAATAAAATGGTATTAGAACATGACACTTGTGTCATGGGTGTCGAGGAACAGCATGCCATGAACGCGAGGGCGTCGCCGGCACCAAGGCGTCCAACGACAATGCTAGGGCATCAAAATTGATGCAAAGGCATCTACGCGTTCATGCATCTGGGACATGGTCTTGCATTTTGCTTAACAAGTGATGTGATTTTCTCTCACGCGAGGCTAGGACGAAGTTTCCGATATTAAAGCTATATTTTTTGGTACGCAGTCACAATCTTGTGATTTTTCTAAGTTGAGCCAGATCCTTCATTATTTAGAATTTTCTTATTTTGGCCCGGGGTTACTTGTTCACCGCGGCCTCATCCCTACGTTGAAGAGATAGGTTCGTTCTTATATTAGAAGGCGATCACATATGGAAGATGGTCACATATGAGAGGCGGTCACGTTCCTATATTGGAAGCGGTCTTGGTTGTATTCCCATACGAGGCTGGGTTGAGTTAGAAATAGCCTAATTTGAGGTTTTTCTATTCTAGAGGCCAGGGCTAGGTCGAAGACTTCTATATAAGGAGCGCATGGGCAAAGGAGAAATAATCACCAACACATAACACAACTACTTTACTCTTTATCTTTCTTCCTTAGCTTAGTCTGTAGCACGTAGTTTTTTTCTTCCTCTGTTAGGCCGACCTTGGGATGACCACTCCAGATCCATCTCTGGTAGTCTTAACATTCTTATATCATTTCCACCGTAACTTATTTTTGGCACGCTCGGTGAGATTAAGGAGAACATCTGAGAAGGCAGTTTAACTTTGGTTCAACCAAGATGACCAAGAATGATATTGCTCAAGCCATCTCCAAGGAGGCTGCACCGCCCTCTTCTCAATAAAATGTTGGGAGAAATTCATCCAACTTGGTTTATACCAAGGAGATGGTCCTCCCCACTACCCAGACAGGTATTGGGAGGAATATCACCAATATGTCTCCCCTCAAGGAGCTAACAGATCAGTTCGCCACCATAGTCGGGATGCTCGAGGTTATCACCGATCTACTTGACAAGATTCAGTGTGATAATGAAGAGGGTAGACAAAGTCTCAAGGAGGCGATGAGACGTAGCGATAAAATCCAGATGCGAAGCGATGTTTCCTATCATAGACTCTTCAACCAACCCCAAGGAGTTTGAAACTACTTGGATGAACCACTTTGGCAAACATCCCTTGGTCTCGATGACAGGATGGCGCACATAGGGTCATCACGCTTCACTCAGCCTACTTTTGGGTAACCAGTGTGGTCTTTACCTTACCGCAATATACCACTTTGGTCTTTACCTTATCGCAATGCCGAGATCCCAGAGTTCATGTAACGAGAACAGGGGCATCTTTCACTTAAATCTCCAGATTATGAGTAATTACAGTTTAGTCCTTTATGTACCACTTTGTATAAATAGGGAAGCTAGGCAACTAGAGAACTATCTAGAAAGTTGTAACTGAATACAATAAGCGGAATCCACTGCTCTTTTTTCCCCCACCCTAATCTTTCTTTCCCTCTTTCTTGTTCTTTAACCCTAATCAATTGGATTCATTACAAATTGATATCAGAGCCCTCGATTCTTGGTGATTCGCTTATGAATACAAGGTGAAAGATGATGGATGATCAAATACGTACAATAGAGCAGGTTTGGAGAGCCAGGCGACCTTTGGAGCTGAGTTGGAGGAGCTTCGGCGAGGAAATGATGAGTTCTGTCAAGCAACTGAGGCTAGGCTTGAGAAGTTAGAAGCACGCCTCGATGATAGGTTTAAGTGCTTTGAGGAGTTGTTCGCATTGGTAATGAACTAGCGCCGGGAGGAGGAAAGGAGGACGGAGCCCCTTCTGCCGACCCCACCTATGGCCAGTGTCTATGGCTCGCGAGGGGGTTCACGAGGAGGATCTAACAACCACATCATGCACGGAGAAGATAGTGATGGTTCAAGGTTCAAAGGAGTCCAAGTTCATCAACAACGTGTTCAAGAACGTCAAGAATGCGTTCAAGAAGTTCCCCAGGTAAACACATTCCCATTCCCTCGTCTTGATGTACTAATGTTCTCTGGAACAAACCCTAGAGTTTGGGTAAGGAGATTGAAAAAATATTTACCTTTCATAGGATCCCTGACGAGAAAAAAGTGGATATTGATGTGATCTACTTGGAAGATCAAGCTGATGTGTGGTATTTGTCCTGGTATGAGAGGAATATAGAGGCTAGTTGGAGTCAGTTTGTTAAAGCACTGAACGTGAGGTTTGGGAACAAATCTTGTGAAGTTTTGATTAGGGAATTCAAAATAAGCACTTGTTAGATAGGTACTTCGTATCAAGTTTCTTGGCAGGGTTAGATGAGGACATACGAGCAATGATCTCTAAAGCGAGTCCTACAACTCTAGAAGATGCAATTAGACTGGCTAAGCTTGATGAAATTGATGTTACTGCTTTGTGTAAGAGGAAGACAAAGTTTGGAGAAGGTGGTTACAATTCTTGGAATTCTGGGAAGGGAAGCAGTTCCTTTAACCACAACAACAAGTTCAATAATCAAGATGCTAAAAGTAGCAGTGAAAGTGTGAACAAACCAGGAAAGAGCTTTAAAAAAGCAGAGAAGGATCTTACTTGTTGGACTTGTGGTGGGAAGTGGTCTCGAGAACATGATTGTCCACTCAAGAAGAAAAAAAAGTCCAACTTAAACATGATGGCTGCTGAAGAAGTAGAAGATTATAGTGATTGGGAAGATCAGGAGTTAGAGGAAGGTCCTGCAATAATATCACTATAGGCGGTAGAGGCAGTGAATAATTCCTCTAGAAGTGGAACTTTAAAGGTACTAGGCAAAAGTGGTGACAGATCTTTGTTGGTTTTGCTAGATTCAGGGAGCACTTTCAGCTTTGTTGACAAAGCTGTCATTGAAGCTCTGTCTTTTCCCTCTGAGAAGATTGCTCTAGTAGAAGTAAATATAGCCAATGGTGAGAAGATGGCTAGTAATGAGCATTGGAAGAAGTTCAAATGGGAAATGGGAGGACAGATTTTTCAGAGTGACCTGAGAATTCTTAAGCTGGGAGGTTATGACTTAGTCTTGGGTACGGATTGGATGAAGGCGAGAAACCTGGTACTTCAGTAGAGTTTAACTTTTGGAAAGTGCATGCTCTTCTAAAAAGAGAAGGAACTTCAATGATCTTAAAAGGAATGAGCAATACTGAAATGTTAAAGCTGCAAGAGCAGAGGCTAGGAGAATTAGTATGCAGGGAATTGGCATTAATGGACTGCCAACAGTTAGCAAGAACCCAGCTAGGAGCTCTGGAAGAGATTTTTTGGGTCGTGAATATCTTTGATGAGCCTAAAACAACCAAAGAGAAAGCAATTGGAGCTAGAAACCCTGAGTTTAGAGGGAAATTGCAGTCGTTGCTGCAGAATTTAAAGATGTGTTTGTAGCACCACATGCTTTACCACCAAAGAGAAGTTTTGACCATGAAATCCCTCTGCAATCAGGCTCACAACCAGTGAATATTCACACCTACAAGTACTCCTATTATCAGAAGATAGAGATTGAGAAGCAAGTGCAAGACCTGCTGGATTCATCCTTTATACAGCCCAGCAAATCTCCCTATGCATCTCCTGTTCTTTTGGTAAAGAAGAAGGAGGGAACCTGGAGGATGTGCATAGACTTTAGGCAGCTTAATAACATCACAATTAAGAATAAGTTCCATATTCCCATGATAGATGACTTGTTGGATGAGCTACATGGAGCTGTGGTGTTTTCAAAATTGGATTTAAGATCGGGTTATCATCAGATTAGAATGAGGAAAGAAGATATTCCTACGACTGCCTTTAGGACTCATCATGGTCATTATGAATTCAAGGTGATGCCTTTTGGCCTCACTAATGCACCTGCAATTTTTCAGTCATTGATGATTACAACATTTGGTCCCCATCTGCAAAATTTTATAGAGGCTCGGAGGAAGAACATTTGAAACATTTGGAGGCAACTTTAGAGATATTTAGGAACAAAAAGTTCCATGCCAAGTTGAGCAAGTGTTTGTTTGGTTCTGCACAGATAGAATACTTGGACATATAATCTCTAAAGATGGAGTTCACACTAATCCTAGCAAGATTGAGGCAATGGCTTCCTGGGTATCTCTAAGGATAGTTGGTGATCTAAGAAGTTTCCTTGGAATGATAGGCTATTACATGAAATTTGTCAAGGATTATGGATTAATCTGTCGACCATTGTTCAACCTACTTAAGAAGAATGGGTTCAATTGGTCTGACCAAGCTAAATCTGCATTTCAAAATCTCAAGAAGGCTATGACAGAAGCTCCAGTTCTAGCATTACCTGACTTCACAAAACCATTCATAGTAGAAACTAATGCAAGTCAACATGGGATTGGGGCAATGTTGATGCATGAAGGGAAACCATTGGCCTATCTGAGTGAAGCATTTGGCCCAAGAAATGCGGGTAGATCAATTTATGAAAAATAAATCTTAGCAGTCCTCGCAGCAGTGGATAAATGGAGGCCATACCTAGAGAATGGACAATTTTTTATCAAGACTGATCAATCAAGTATCAAGTATTTGCTCGAACAGAAAGTGCACACGAGTCTGCAGAAGAAAGCTGTTTCTAAGCTCTTCGGATTGGACTTTTCTATACAGTATACGAAAGGAAAAGAAAATGTAGTGGTCAATGCTCTTTCAAGGAAGATGTCACCAATCAATCAAGGTGAGCAGACTGCAGTAGAGGGGGCAGATTTACTGGCAATTACAGTAGTGCAACCTCTGTGGATTTCAGAGATTAAGAAGTCTTATAGTGAGGATGAGGAAGCTCTTGCATTGCAACAAGCTCTACTCGTACTTCCAGGTTCTGTTCCTAACTACACTTTAACTGAAGGAGAGCTACGATTTAATGGAAAGATTTTTGTTGGTCAAACTGGGAAGTTACGAGAACAATTGGTAGATGAGTTACATAGATCTATGGTTGGTGGTCACTCTGGCATAACCAAAAGTTATGAGAGAATCAAGAGATACTTTTGCTGGTCTAACATGAAGAAGGACATCCAAGAGGTGATCAGTAAGTGTGAGATCTGCAAACAATGCAACAGTGAGAATGTCGCAACTCCTAGGTTTTTGCAGTCGCTACCAATACCTGCGGGAGCTTGGCAGGACATTTTGATGGATTTCATTGAAAGACTACCTAAATCCCAAAAGAAGGACACAATCTTTGTGGTTGTAGATAGATTCACCAAGTATGCCCATTTCCTTTCCTTGACTCATCCATTTACTACATTTCAGGTTGCAAAAATGTTGTTAGATGAGGTTTGCGGACTTCATAGAGTTCCAAGAAGTGTGACAGAGACAAGATTTTCACAAGTAAGGTTTGGCAGGAGTTGTTTACATTGTTTGGAACAACAGTCAATATTAGCACCGTTTACCATCCTCAGTCTGATGGTTAAACTGAGAGGGTCAATAGATGTTTAGAGACTTATCTGTGATTTTTTGTTTTGACAAACCAAGTACTTTGAGCAAATGACTGAGCTTAGTTGAACTGTGGTACAACACCAACTACCACCAGTCCATTAAAATGTCCCTATTTGAAGCTTTATATGGGTATATACCTACAGAGTTACCCGGATTATCAGTACAGCAGGGTGCTATAGCGACAATCGATGAGTTTTTGGCTGAGAGAGTAGGAATTCTCCAGGTACTTACTAAGAATCTGCAGCAAGCTCAGCATCGGATGAAAGTGCAGGCGGATACCAAGAGATCTGAGCGAGAATTCCAGATTGGAGATTGGGTCTACCTCAAATTACAGCCTTATAGACAAACTTCTGTTGCAGTTCGAAAGAACTTGAAGTTAGCTACAAAATACTATGGACCCTTTGACGGTGTGCAGCATTTTGGACGTGTTTCCTATAAGCTGAATTTACCAAAGGGCAGTAGCATTCATCCAGTATTCCATGTATCGTTACTGAAGAAAGGGTTGCCCACGGGAATGTACACTTTTCCAGCTTTACCTGATTTGGTTGCAGATGGAGTGGCTCAGGTCTTTCCAACTCAAATTTTGGCAAAGAGGGAAGTGCAACGGGGAGGCACCATGGTGAGACAAATTTTGGTGACTTGGAACAATCTCACAGAAGAGGAAGCCACGTTGCAAGATGAACAATATCTAAGGACATGCTTCCATAGTTTACAGCTTTTACTACCTTGAGGTAGACCTGGCCATGAATTGAATCCGATTCGTGATTTGATTCGTGAAAAATTTGATTCGATTCGACAATAATTCGATTCGTCAAAAAGTTCGATTCGAATTCGTCATGATAAGAATTGAATACAGTTCAAGTTTTTTGTAATTCGTCAAACTGACGAATTCAAATCGAATTCAATTCGAGAATTCGATTCGAGTTGAATTCGTATCGAATTTGATTCGAATTTGTAAAAAATTCAAAAAAGGGGGGGGCGCGGGCGGGGTTTGAATTTTGCTGACGCCAGTGCTTGCATCAGTGCTTGCGTCAGTGTCAATGGCAAATTACTATTTTTTTTCTTACCATTTTTTTGTTACCGTTTTAATCCTCGGCTTACCGTTTTTTTACTATTTCTTCCAAACTCTATAAATACCACCTCTTATTCTTCAAATTTTACACATTCCAATCTCAATTCTCTACTTCTCTTATTGAAAATTTGAGCTATATAAATTCTCCCTCAAGTTTACTAATTAGATATATTAGTCATATTTCTCATATAATTACTCATATTACTATATAATTATGTCATCAAGTAGAGCAAATAAGGGTAAGGATTTTCCACCGATTTCTACTTATCCTATTCCGAAAGAAATGATGAACGTCCATGATGAAGCTCAACGGGAAAGTGTTGATTCAATATTCAACAATCCACAAAAGGTAAAAAAACCACATTCATTACTTTTTACTAAGCATTTCACAAAAATTTCTACCGGAGAAAAAGGTATCTTCAAAATTATATGTAATTATTATGGTAAACAATATGAATTCAAAACCGGAAATGGATATGGTACTTATACTATTCATTTGAATACTAAACATCCACACGAAGTTAGTTTTGAAAAATCACAAACTCAATTATCTACTACACCTAATATTTTATTTCATTACACCGATCAAAATAATAGAGAGAAATTAGCTAAATTAGTTGCTACCAACTCCCTCTCCCTCACAAGGTAAAAAATTAAGTTTTACGGAAAGATTGTTAATAAAAAAATAAAAAAGACCCCGAGGAATAAGTTTAACCAATTCGGAATTTGATTTATATCTTAACACACAATTTGATATTCCATTTGTCAAACCTTCTAGTTTTACTTTATTAGAATGGTAGAACACCCATGTAGAATAATTTCTGGTTATGTCAATTGTTGCAAAAGAATTGCTTGCTTGTCCGATTTCGACGGCTGCCGGGGAACAAGCATTTAGTGCAGGAGGTAATATTTTGGATGAACACCGGTAGTCAATGACACCGCAATCTTTGGAGGCACGAGCATTGGTCGCCGATTGGACCAAGGCGGAAAGACGACAACAAGAATTGGTCAGGAAAAATCCCGACCAACTATACGATCTCGATGATGCCACAACCGGTGAAAGCACAAACACATCCGACTAGGTGAGTTAGCTCCATAAACGTAAGAGAACTATCGTGGGCTTTGATTTCTTCGGAGTTAAGGATACGAAGGCAACTTAATTTGGTACATTAAGTGCAAGCCCAATCTTTAGTTTATTTTTTTTCCCAAAAAATGTTGAACACTAAAGCCTAATTTTTTTTAATATTTGAAGCAAAAATCAAAGTTTTTGAATTTTTCAAAAAAATCTAAACTTTTTAAACTTTTTCAAAAATATTACAAAAATATTCAAAATATCCAAAAAAAATTAGAGGTTTTAGAATTTTTTAATTAAGTATTAAAATTAAAGAATTAATTCGAATTCGATTATAATTCGAATTCGATTATAATTCGATTATAATTCGATTCGAATTCAAAAATTCATAATTCGTATTCGATTCGTCTTTTGAAGAATTGAATATGGTTTAATGTTTTGATAAATTCGAATTTGAATAAATTTGATTCGAATTCGTCCAAATTCGAACCATGGTCAGGTCTACCTTGAGGACAAGGTTCAATTCTAAGGGAGGAGATGTAACGAGATCAGGGGCATCTTTCACTTAAGTCCCCAGATTATGAGTAATTACAGTTTAGTCCTTTACGTACCACTTTGTATAAATAGGGAAGCTAGGCAACTAGAGAACTATCCAAAAAGTTGTAACTAAATACAATAAGTGGAATCCACCGCTCTTCTTTTCCCCCATCTCTAATCTTTCTTTCCCCCTTTCTCGGTCTTTAACCCTAATCAATTGGATTCGTTACAGTTCACAAGCTTACTTAGCCAACCTTCATCGGTTGAGGCACATAATTATTTGGGGTTGCAGGAGTCTTCAACGAGCGAGGAGATCCAAAAGGAGCAGAACCCTAGCTTTCCTAGCCCTGAGTTGACTCCTCGATTTGTGAGGTTAGAGCAAGAAGAGTTTGACCCAAGCTTTCCCGCTCTTATGCCAACTCCTCAGTTTGTGATGTAGAGGCAATGAGAGAATGATGAAGATGACGTTTATCATTGGTTGATTTTAGGTTTTATCCAATAGCCGAGGATAAAAGAATAACCCAAACACTATCATTCCGAGGGCCTGGCTTCACATCAACGCCCCGGGGCCAAACCGTCCATCAACCCCTATGTTAGTACTTATGTTGCTATGGTTGGTCTTCAATGAAGGCAAAAGGAAGAGAGGCCTAAGCGAGAGAAGGCCGACCCTAAGACTCAGGGGGGCAAAGATGATCGCCCAATAACGGTGTCCCAAAGGTTCATAAGTTCTTTTATCCTAGAGGTGTCGATGACCCTAAGCAAGAGAAGATCGATTTTAAAACCCCGGGGGCAAGACTCAGTGAGAAAAGACAATACATGGAAGATTTTTACAAGTGGGTTGTCTTAAGATGATTATAAAATTCTTTCCAAAGTTTAATCTCACTTATCCATGGAAGAGTGCTTTAACCACCAAGTAACCAAGCTCTTGCAAGGCGCTTATACGGCAGACAAAAGTCTTAATCATCTTGATCTTGGCAAGGTTCAAATTTGAACTTGCCTTGTATCTGGATCTTTTGGTCAAGTTCTAGCTTAGCTACATGTAAGTAAGGACTTGAACTACACTTAAGAAAATATTAACAACTAAACTCATAAAACATCTTCGTTGACTTCTGACTTCACTCAGAATCATAGATCACACGAAAGATAAGATTATGACTTCGTATAAGAATAATCTTAGTCTGATCAGAAATTCATTTACCTCACTCTCGGGTATAGCTTATTTTCGATCTCCCGATGTACTTCGTGATCCCTTTGATCATGAATAGCATTTGGTAGTACTTGTAGATAACTGAGTTTATGATCAATGTACTACTATGCTTAGCCGTTTCGATTATTCTTAACCAAATTTTGATATGCACTTAATCAAAATACTCGAGGCATTTTCACGAACAATTAGGGCAAGGGTTTTTGGATCGGTGGGCCGAGAGGAGGGATTTCAAGGGTCAAGGGAGCGTCGAGGTCTTGAGGTAGAGGGAGCGTCGAGGTCTCGAGGTAGAGGGAGCGTCGAGGTCGGAACAGGAGAGGAGATGAAGGGTCGAGTGGGTTTGTGGGAGAGGAGATGGAGGGTCGAAACATGAAAGAAGATGAAGGGTTGAGCAGGTTTGTGGGAGATGAGGAGAGAGAATCATGGGTTCATATATTTTAAAGGGGCTTTCGAAATATTATAAACAAAAATAGGGACCATTTTTTAACTTTGCCATTACTTAGTTCACGTGGCAGACACTTGGATAAAATAAGTGATGTGGCAGTCCACATAAGCGCCCAATTGATGTCGTTTTGACAAAAAATGGGTGAACCGGACTGGGTAGACTTAAATAAGAAAAATTAGAATAAATTAGACTGATTCTATCATTTTTAAATTATAGGGTACTCAAATAATAATCGGGGATACCATATGGTACTTATGTAAACTTTTTTCTTGTTTTAAAAACGATCCGAAAGATGATCTACTCTATCTTCAGGGTCACGATCTGGGGTCTGGATTGGGCACGGAATGCTCAGATTCCGAACCGTTCGGAATGAAGACACGCGGGGACTTTTTTACAAATGCGCTAAAATACGGGGACCAAAATGAAAAAACCACGCACAAACGCATGCCGGATACAGATGCCATTATCGCATAACTGTGCATGCCAATATCGCATAACTGTGCATGCCACTATCACATAACTGCGCATGCCAGTGTGACCTTTTTGCAAAAATGCAAAAATATGGGGGACCAAAATGAAAAAAACCACGCGCGCCATTATCATCAACGGGGACTTGCCACTGTCAAAAATACACATGCCATTATCACATAACTGCGCTTGCCATTATCACATAACTGCACTTGCCATTATCACATAACTGCACTTGCCATTATCACATAACTACGCTTGCCACTGCGGTCCCCTTTCACTCCAAACCGTACGGAATCGATTCCTTCACTCCGTGCTCAATCCACTCCCCACGATCTGACCAGTAAAAGACACTTGGTAGTTGAGTCCCTTAATATTTTCAGTTTCTCTCTCCCCTTTCAATTTGAGCCAAATCCTAAAATTCCAAACACAAATTCATATATGTGTAAAATAAACTGTTTTTGTGTCGAAAATCATTTGTACTCATTGCCAAATTCAGAAATAACGATTAATTCAGAGTTTCTAATCTTATACAAATGTAAATGGAAGCTCTACTTCATCATCAAACCCCCGTTACACCGCTTCATGGAAAAAGTTCAACTATATCGGAAAGTGAAAAGGTGGTCATCGGTTGCATTAAGCACCGGAAGTTTTACTTTTAAAGGTTCAATAGTAGAAGCATATGATCTTTGGGGCCGGAAGATGATATGGGCGACGCCGTAATAGTCATCTTGCAGATAGTACAAGCGTTGGCCAGCTGCGTATCCCCCAAGAAGTTGGTATGACCTCTCTGACTGGTCCATTTGCACACACATATCATCCGTGCCTGAATCGAACAATATCATTCTTAAAAAAAATGCTTAACAGATTCGGATTTAGGTTCAAGTCTTACGAATACGAGAGTTTTATAAAAAAGATTGAACTATACATCAAGTTGAAATGAACTCTTAAGATACGAGGTACTCACAGGCAGCAAGTTCGATTTGGGTTTGGTAAATGAACTCGAGGACCGCAGAATTCTCCTTCTCAAATTCATGAAATGGTCCACTCTTGAAGTCCATCTTCCTCAGCTTACAAACTCCCTCTCCCAGCTCCATCATCGCTCCTTTATGATTCTGCAAAAACCCATACAATTAACTTGCAATTGTTTGGATGTATGTTATCTATTATACTGCATATGACAAAAGTGACAAAACACGCATTTGTTGTTTGTCGGAGGTGGTGTACTTGATTAGGATCTACTGCAGGCGAGGCAAGTGTTGGATACTTTCTCCGTAAGAAAAGATTGCCCCGTATATTTCAGTGCGGTACGGGCTTCGGCAATCGTCCCCAAGATACAACGACTGTTTAGGGCGTTCCAAAGAACGTTGCACACGTATCTCGAAACTTTCGGGCGAACTCTTATATACCCAGAACTTTCGGACTCTTTGTAAGTGAAGAACGGGGGAGAGAAGAAGACAACAATGCTATGGAGAATGCAATTGCTACTGGGATGAGAATAATGGCAAGGGGGCAGGCCTATTTATAGGCTGGAGGAGGTAGGGAGGCAGCCACCTCGAAGGGACGCATTCGCTCGGCTAGCAGGCTGCGCTCGTGGCCCTTCGGTGGCTTCTGGATCCTTCCAGGCGCACCCAGGCTGTGCTGGCGCCCATTCGCGATGGATCTCGCACCCCTTCGGCCTTCTGGAAGTCTCCTGGTCATTCCTACCCTTCGTGCCTCTTCGGTGGCCTTCCTAAAGGTGCTCGCAGCTCCTCGTCACTTCGGTAGCTGCGCAGCTCTCTCCGGACCCGGGCAAAATACTTAAGGCTCCTCCAGCTCCTCGCGACGATGCGCACGTGCGAAATGCCAAGTGCGCCACAAAGCTCCCATTGCGACATGCGTCCAATGCGCCATGTGCACACGCGTGCTCGTGCTCGTGCTCGTGCTCGTGCTCGTGCTCGTGCTCGTGCTCGTGCTCGGACGGTGCTTCGCACCGTCCTCGCAGCTAGCGGTGGGTCAACCTTTGGGTAGTCAATCAAGTTGAGAGGTAAGGAGAGGAATTCCTTATAAACAAGGAAATCCTCCTTGCTCTAATCAATGTGGTACACATTCCTTAACTTGACTTTGGACCTTCCACTTGGGCCTTTCCAATTTGGGCCAAATGCATTAAATATGCATTCAACCCAACAATCCCCCACATAAATGATGATTAATGCATGCAGACTCTACTCGAAAGTTCTGACGTGTTATTATTGCATCGAGACAGGTAGCTTGTGGCTTTGAACCTTCTCTAGTAATATGTTATCAGATTTACTCGCTGCTCGGTGAACACGATGTCTTGAACCGTCAGCTTTTGGCGTAAACCAAGACAGTAACATTTACACAATAATAACCCTAGTATATTTGGGTTCTCACGTTGTGTCCATTTCGGCCATGGACCGTATCTTGGATTCATAAGTATTTTTCCCATTTGAAGCGGCCTCACTTCACACTTATATAGGTGATCTCCTATCAGGAGTATCCTGCCATACTCCACCTTTATCAAGGTATAGAAATCATTAAAAGCGTAATACTTAACCTTACCACACCGCTGCAGGCTAACACCTGAACAGCTTCTGAGAATGAGATAGGTTCCAGGTGATTAACTGAACCCTCCATAACTTAGTTGTCTCATTGAACCAAGTTTGTGGGATCTCCACTCATCATGGTTGAGTTACCGCTATGGACGTTCTTTAGTGTGTGAATTTTAGTCTCATTCCCCTTACTGCATTGTACATTTGATCTCTATTGATTCCTTTCGTAAAAGGATCAGCTAAGTTATCCTACTTTACGTAATTAATGGTGATCACCCCACTAGAGATCAACTGTCTAACGGTATTGTGTCTCTGACGGATATGTCGAGACTTTCTGTTGTACAATGTACTTTGTGCTCTTCCGATTGCAGACATGCTATCACAATGTATCAATACAGAAGGCACCAGTTTGCTCTAGCATGAAATATCCTCTAGGAAGTTTCTGAGCCATTCAGCTTCTTCCCCAGCTTTGTCTAGTGCTATAAACTCCGACTCCATGGTGGATCGAGCTATGCACGTTTGTTTAGAGGACTTCCAAGACACAGCTCCTCCTCCTATGGTGAATACGTATCCACTTATAGATTTGGAGTCCTTAGTGTCTGATATCCAATTTGCGTCACTGTATCCTTCTAATACAGCTGGATATTTAGCATAATGTATCCCATGGTTTATGGTATGTTTTAAATACCACAAAACCCTTTCCAGAGCTAGCCAGTGATCCTCCCCTGGATTACTTGTGAATCTACTAAGCTTACTAACTGAGTACGCAATATCAGAACGTGTGCAGTTTGTTAAATACATCAAGCTCCTGATAATTTGCGCATACCTCAGTTGAGATACTGGGTCCCCTCGATTCTTGGCTAAGTATAGATTCAAACCTACTTGAGTCTTAACCGGAGGTTTGTCAAAAGCTTCAAATTTCTTGAGTACGCTCTCCACGTAGTGGGATTGCGTCAAGATAATTTCGTCAGCTTTCCTAGAAATTTTTATTCCTAGTATGACATCTGCCAGACCCATATCTTTCATGTCAAAATAGTTCTTTAACATGTTCTTAGTTTTCACTATAACCTCTTCATTGCTTCCCATAATTAGTAAGTCATCTACGTAGAGACATACAATTACGTAAGCTTCAGGTGTGCCCTTAATGTAAACACATTTATCGCACTCGTTGATCTTAAATCCATTTGACAACATTGTCTTGTCAAATTTCTCGTGCCACTATTTCGGCACTTGTTTTAGCCCGTATAGTGACTTGACTAGCCGACACACTTGCTCCATGTATATCTCCTCTTCCAGTTCTCCATTTAGGAAAGCTATTTTTATATCCATTTGGTGGATCTCGAGGTTATAGAGTACTGCAACAGCTATGAGTACTCTAATTGATGTGATTCTTGTGACCGGTGAAACGTGTCAAAGAAATCATATCCCTCCTTCTGTTTGAACCCCTTAGCTACCAAACGAGCTTTGTACTTGTCGATTGATCCATTAGCTTTGTATTTCTTTTTTAGGATCCACCTGCATCCCAAAGGTTTGCAGCCCGGTGGGAGATCCACGATTTCCCACGTGTAGTTTTGCATAATAGATTCTATCTCACTATTGATAGCTTCCTTCCAGAGAGGAGCATCTGGACTGGACAATGCTTCTTGGATTGTCCTGGGTTCATCTTCTAACGCATAGGTTAGATAATCTAGACCAAAGGATTTGGTTGTTTACTACGTCTAGGTTCATCATCTTCCTGATTTGACCCTTGCGTAGTCTCGTGAGCCCTTTTCTTTGGACTCCCTTCCTTTCTTTCCTTATTAGGAAAGCTATTCTCAAAGAACGTTGCGTTCCTTGATTTTATGACCATTCCCGCGTTTACCTCAGGATTTTCAGATTTATGTACCAAAAATCGATAAGTACTACTATTTTGTGCATATCCGATAAAGATGCAATCAATGGCCTTGGGTCTTATTCTCACCTGCTTAGGCTTAGGTACTTCGACCTTTGCTAGGTACCCCCACACTTTAAGGTAACCGTAGGAAGGCTTCCTTCCTTTCCATAGTTCATATGGGGTTTTATCCCTTTGCTTGTGTGGTAATTTATTTAGAATGTGGTTAGCTGAGAGCACAGCTTCCCCCCACATGTTCTGGGGTAAGCCCGAGCTAATCAACATAGCGTTCATCATCTCCTTAAGAGTTTGATTTTTGCGTTCAGCTACGCCATTCGATTAAGGTGAGTAAGGAGCAGTCGTCTGATGAATAATGCCATGTTCTCGACAGAGTTCATCAAACAGAGCTACATATTCTCCCCCTCGATCACTTCGGATCATTTTGATTTTCACGCTGAGTTGATTTTCAACCTCATTCTTATATCTCTTAAAGGCATCAAGAGCTTCGTCTTTGTCCTTTAGGAGATATACGTAACAGTATCTCGTGCAATCATCGATAAACGTGATGAAGTATTTCTCCCCGCCTTTAGTTTGCACGTGTTTCATATCGCAAGTGTCTGTATGAATTAACTCTAAAGGCGTAGTACTTCTTTCCACCGAATGGAAAGGTGCTTTGGTCATTTTAGCCTCCACACATACTTCACATTTATCGGATGGGTTGAACTCTAGATTCAGTAATAAATTTAAACTTACTAACTTTCTTAGCGAGTTTAAATTTACGTGTCATAATCTACCATGCCATAAATTAGAACACTCGGCCAAGTAAGAAGAAACGTTAACTTTATTTTCACCGTTAAAGGTGCGATGTACAGTTATTACATTCATCTTAAACAGCCCCTTTTCTAGATAACCCTTTCTTATGAATTGACCCGCTTTGGTTAGTACATCAGCCTCAAATACAAGCTTAAGACCGGCTTTGCTTAACACTAAGCCAAAAACTAAGTTCTTGCGGATGTCCGGGACATGCAGCACATCCTTGAGGGTCAGCTCCTTTCCTGAGGTCAGCTTCAGGACCACCTTACCCAGACCGATGATCTTGGACGTTGCGGAGTTTTCCATGAACAGCTTTCGGCCGGTGATCGGGATATAGCTCGAGAACATCTCCTTGTCCGCATCAGGGACAAGTCTTCAGCCAGGTTAGCCTTTCCTTGGTCGTCTTTCTTCGGCTGGCGACAGTCCTTAGCCATTTGTCTGGGTTTGTCGCAGTTGTAGCAGTCGCCCTTGATCTTCTTTTTCTTCTTCGGCTCTTGCTTCTCCTGCTTATCCCCGGACTTCTTCCTCTTCTTGCTACCTTTTCCCTCGGCGAGGTGCATAGTGGTCTCAGGGTTGGCCTTGCCTTGCTTGACTTTGGACTTTCGGTTATCTTCCTCGATCCTAAGTCACACGATCAGGTCTTCTAGGCCCATGTCCTTCCTCTTGTGCTTGAGGTAGCTCTTGAAGTCCTTCCAGAGCGGGGGGAGCTTCTCGATCATCACAGCTACTTGGAAGGACTCGCTGAGTTGCATCCCTTCGGCTTGGATCGGATCAGCTGCAACTCCTGCACTTGGTCGATGACCTTCTTGGAGTCCACCATCTTGAAGTCGAGGAATCGTCTGACGATGAATTTCTTCGTCCTGGCATCCTCCGTTTTGTCCTTCTTCTCGAGTGAACTCCATAGCTCCTTAGCGGTCTTGGCTTCCGCGTAGACATTGTAGAGCGTGTCGTCTAATCCATTCAGGACGTAGTTCCGGCATAGGAAGTCGTTGTGACTCCACGCGTCGAGAGCGTTGATCTTCTGTTGATCCATCTCGTTTTCCGCTATCTTCGGTGCTTCCTCTTTCAGGAACCGAACTAGGTTGAGCGTGGTCAGATAGAACGTCATCTTCTGTTGCCACCTCTTGAACTCGGTACCGTTGAACTTGGCCGGCCTTTCGGCATGGACAGTTCCTGGGACCGCTGGCATTGGTACGGTGCTTGACGATGCCATCTTCAAGTACACGATCTCGTCTTACGATTGTTGTTTGTCGGAGGTGGTGTACTTGATTAGGATCTACGGCAGTCGAGGCAAGTGTTGGACACTTTCTCCGTAAAACGAGATTGCCCCGTATATTTCAGTGCGGTACGGGCTTCGGCAATCGTCCCCAAGATACAACGACTGTTTAGGGCGTTTCCAAGAACGTTGCACACGTATCTCAAAACTTTCGGGCGAACCCTTATATACCCAGAACTTTTGGACTCTTTGTAAGTGAAGAAGACAACAATGCTATGGAGAATGCAATTGCTGCTGGGATGAGAATAATGGCAAGGGGGCAGGCCTATTTATAGGCTGGAGGAGGCAGGGAGGCAGCCACCCCGAAGGGACGCGTCCGCTCGGCCAGCAGGCTGCGCTCGTGGCCCTTCGGTGGGGTCTGGATCCTTCCAGGCGCGCCCAGGCTGTGCTGGCGCCCATTCGCGATGGATCTCGCACCCCTGGTCATTCCTGCCCTTCGGTGGCCTTCCTGAAAGTGCCAAGTGCTCCACAAAGTGCCCATTGCGACCTGCGTCCAATGCGCCATGCGCACACGCGCGTGCTCGGACGGTGCGAATCGCACCGTCCTCGCAGCTAGCGGTGGGTCAACCTTTGGGTAGTCAATCAAGTTGAGAGGTAAGGAGAGGAATTTCTTATAAATAAGGAAATCCTCCTTGCTCTAATCAATGTGGTACACATTCCTTAACTTGACTTTGGGCCTTCCACTTGGGCCTTTCCAATTTGGGTCAAATGCATTAAATATGCATTCAACCCAACAGCATTTTGGGCCTATTCTCTAGAATACTTGCATAATATTTGGAGTCGACAACTATCAGACTTTATTTTAGAAGCAGCTCACTCAATGACGTGTCAGACCTTACTCGATAGAATCAAAGTACCTCACTTTGACCAACGTACTATTATTTCTAAGACATAAATGCATATACCAACATATATAAATGCACTTGCATCTTCAAATTTTTTAAGAAGAATATCAGAAATTGACGAAGCTTGGCCCAAGAAAATGGATTCATTTACCTCGTTGAAGAGGTGGTGGAATCCGACAGCACATTGTAGAATACCATGGACCAGAGTTCTGGTGGGCTCTTCAGCTTTCATCCATATAGCTTCCAGGACGTCGTGGCATTTATAGAACTCTCTCGTGTTGAACATCACCACGGCTTCTTGGAAGCTAACGGTATCCCCACATTCATCGTCTCCGTCTTCTGCTTCGTCCTCCGGGGCCTGCCGTGACCGGTACCGTGCCCGAATCGAATCCCGGGAAGTACCTCCGGCAATGATCAGCTGCGAGGGGAACGATAAAGAGCTAGATACCTTGTTGTTCAAGGTATTCAAAGCGGGGAAACTTGCTGGTGTTGATGACAGATTTATGGAAGGGAGTTTCAGAGAAAATGCCATTGTTCATTGGGAAGTACATGATTTTATTGGCTGGAGACTTGGGAATGTATATGAATAATCTCTTTGAATTTGGAAGTTTGCTTTGTATGGTGGAGAACAGAGTGAAAAATGACGGTGGCAGAGATTTTTTGGAATCTAGAATTGCTTTTGTCGTTTTGAGAGATTATGACGGTAACCAAGAGAGTAACCCAGGAAGATTAAACCACCTAGTATCTGGATACCAACTAGGCTGACTAATTCAATAGAATCTTTGAATGATGACAAAACTTTCCCAACAAATATTTAACACTAATGTATTTCCAATTACTCGAACTCTATATTGGCTCTATTTCAATGCGAGTACTAAAAAATAATTCTAAGCACGGAACAGAACATCAGAAGAGACTATGGTTGAGGCTTCCACCAGTCAGCAAATTGAAGAACGAGTCCTGCTCCCTAGCTTCCTTGGCGGTTTCTGTGAGCTGAAGATTGTCTGGCTTTGAAGGCGAGGTAGCTCGTCTTTTCACGGAGACAAAAGCAGGTCTTGATGGTCCAGGTCTTTTGGCAGAGACGACATCCAATTTAGTATCACGAGAAGATGGTATGGAGCTTGGAGAAGAACTCAAATTAGAAATCTGGTGAGCGGAGAGTGTTTGGTCAGCGGTTTCTTTGGGGACCGGACAATCTCCCTGTCCAACACCAACTTCAATCCCATCCACATGCTCAGTTTCTAAGGTAAGGCCATTTGGCGAATTATCTTCGCCAATGATTCTGCCAGGGCACCCTGCTACACCAGTGCCATCTTCGCCAACCTCCTCGACCACAGCGGCATCATCTGTAATGGGAAATTTGAAGATTAAACGCTGACCGTGATTATTCAGGCAATCACCTAGTGGAACAGACAGCCAATTTGCACATAGGACGCCAGATATTGCCCAATCAGGCCACGGACACAACAGCACATAGACGCAGATAGATAGGGACCATAACCTTTAAAGGGAACAAACGAAGAAAAGGCAAAAAAGTCCTCTAAAAAAATGCAAAATAAGAGTTCTAGGCTAAAGTCTGTTAGAGTAAACATAAAAACATTGTATCCTGGGTAGATTGGTTGTACTTGGGCTTACCACCAAGAAAAGATTCAATGCTTTTGTAACGAGGAGCAGAAATGTTAGAGGAAGCTCCCAGATGGTCATCTTCACCTTTTCCGGTTGTTTCGTGTTTCTGCTCAAATAATATGTACTTATCTGTACTCCATGCACAGTCCAAAGTGATGAAGACTTTGCCAGAAGGATAGTACTCCCTAAAGATCTGCATAGGAGATAAGCGTAATGGAGAAAATCATGAAGCTGAAGGGCAACAACAAGAACCTCTTAAAAAGTTCATGCATGTAAAGAGGAGCTTGGACAACCTCAACCCCTTTCTCTGCTATCTTTATTGATTGTTTTTCTTGGGAGATAATAGACACCTTGTTGAACACCTTGACAACATCAAGCAATATCTGTGGAAAGAACAAGTTGATCAGTGGCAGGGGCAGAAAGATAAAAACATGCACCGCATCTCAGTGATACCTCCATGAATTGAGAACGCAACAATGCTATTAACTGCTCCCAAACTAAAACATCCCGGTGACACCTCAACACCATTACGAAATTGTCGGATACCTATCTCTAACAAGAACTGGTTCCAATTTATAGAGATCAAGTCAAAGCAACTTGCCAAAGTATCGGGTAGCAGAGCACAGTCAGATATGAAATACTAGTTATTTCTCAGTGCTATGTTAAAGAGGACTCGGGAGCAGGGCACCGCTTACTTGCTGAACCAAAACTCGGATGCGGGAAAGCAAAGCCAAGACTGTCAAAGAGAATCCCATAAAGAAGGAGCGTGCAAGTAGAGTTGAAACCTCTCTTAAGAGCAGTTAAGGCATATATGATGTAAACAAAGGCAATAAAACAAAATACAAAAAAAAAATATGGCTGTTAGAAAGTGCATGGGTGTCATGGATGTTTTAAGAGAAAAGGAACCAAATGGGCAGCTCAATAGCCACTAATGGAATTGAAAAACATGGTTTGAAAAAAAAAATTCAAGATCAGAAGGCAATGATCTAATTGTAAAAAACAACAAACGTCCCCAAATCTTAAATAAAGTGGCTGCTTACATCGTGTCACTAGCAAAGACGAGCAATTTTGTCCCAACCAAATCTCACACAAACAACTATTTAACAGAGCCAAGAACCACTTTTCAATGGTTTTTCTAGATGCACTACCATTTCATCTACACGATCAAATCAATCAAGTGCCGCAAGTAGGAAAAACCAAACAAGAAATAAGCTCTCAGGAAAGAAAAAAAGGATACATTGCTGCCTTCACAATGGGTTCGACCATCTGCAACATAAGAATCAAATAAGGAATACTCGGGGAGCTAATCACCAACAAGGGATATTCCATATAGGATTTCCCGCAACGAGAAAGAAAGCAGAACTCAATACCTGTGACAGCAACCGCGCTGCTCCAAGTAGCCGCTCCATGAAGTTAGGTGTTCCAGAGTCAGACATCTTCCACTTCAAGCTGCAAAATCAACAATACAAACCTCCTCACAATCGACCGCCCGGCCGCTCCCCGAAACAACGACAAGTAACATAACGGCAAACAGGTAGTACCATTCTAAAAGGTGCAGCTTGTGTCTGGGTTTCTTCCCAGAGACGACATGGAAGCAGGAATCCAATATCTGGTCCAACTTGGCCATCTCCAAAAGCCTCAAATCCCTCCTCACCTACGAAAGCCACCAACCCATCTCAAACAAACAGAAACCCAAAAAGGACACGTAAGCCCTAAATTGATGTGTTTAGTTTTACCTTGAGGAGGCACTGGAAATAAGAGCATCTTCGATGTTGGTTCTTGTTCTTGTAGATTAGCCTCTCCAGAACCCTAGACTCCCACCGGAGCTGCTCCTGAAACGACCTCAGCCTCTCCTCCGTGCCCTCCGTTTCGGCGTCCATTCTTTCCCGGAGATAACTACTCTCTCGCTTGTTGCGGTGGTTCCAGCTCTTTTATTGGGAACCTTGCGGTTTGGGGATAAATTACACTTTAGTGCCTTGTACTTTATTAACTTTTCATTAAGACATTGTCGTTAAACATCTGTTGTTATAGTAAAATCACTTTAAATTAATAATTGTCGTTTATTAATTAGTCGATAAATATTGATTTAAAGAGTACATGTTTTATCCGGTGAATATAAATTAATCACATACACATTCATTGTATTTATATCACAATTAATATAAAAATAAAATACATAATGCATACATATTAGAAAATAAGCACATTGATATTCACCTTTTTCAGTAAGTAAATAATATCCACGTCTATGAAAGATACTTTGAGTTGAATTTTTTAAAATTATATATTTATATTTTACTAAAATTTTCTAGTATTATATCCAACGATATGTAAATGACATTTTGTAAAGGACAAATTGTTTTGAGATCCTTATTAAGTGATAAGACTAAATTTTTAAAAGGTGAGATCAATTAGTTACTTGTGACACAAATTTTCGCTTAAGTACTCTATGATATCACTTTTTCGGTTTTGATAATGGAGATTTCAAAATTTGACACTTACAAATTCCTAACCAGGATTAGTTTTGTCTTAATTAGCATTTCAATAGTTATCCACGTCAACATCATGTGATATTTCTCTATTTGAAGTGAAAAAGTTAAAAAAAAATTTACTTAAATTTCTAATCTCTGAGATACAACAAAACCCTTTAATTTTCCCAATCCAAAAAACACAGACCCCGACTCCCCTATTCCGACCCTGACTCCGACATCATGATCTCGGGCCCTCTCGATGACCCCGACTCCCCTAATGCATTATGATTTAAGTGGAGACTTTTTAACTTTTGCAGTGGCGCTACCGTGGATAATCGTGGATATGGGCGAGCAAATAATTTGATATTTAATTTTTTTCGATTTCAAGATAATTTCGTAATTGAACTCAGATTTGGACAATCCAAATTTTTTATTTTAGATTCAGATTCAAATAGTAAATGTATTAGTCCAGGTCATCCGAAATATAATTACTTGGCCTTCTTTTGGGACTAGACCCATTGGATGCCTAAATTTCTTTCACAAATTTGCCTCGCGGTATTTATTGTTTTTGCTTACCTCACCAGACCAGCCCAAACCTAAATTTTCAATTCTCTAAAACTCACCCCTCAGATCCTAACTACCTGATTCTGTGCCCCAAAGCTCCGCTACTCAATGATTACACGCCCCCAGAGTGAACATTTTCTGAAAAATAGGAGTTTGTCAAAAAAGTTGGACTCGTTTACTGAATTTTATTCCAAAGAGTCCTAATGCGATTTCGGCCACCTAGGCTCAGAATTTAGTCTGAGGCTTTAAGTGATTTTTTCCAAAAAATTTGGACTCGTTTGATGGTTTTTAATTTTCGTAAAATCACATGGTAATAAAGTTGCGTTTCCTGAATAATAAGAGTTTGTAAAAAAATTGTCAAATTTGGAAATCTCCGAAGTGTCAAATTTGAAAATACCCGTTATCAAAGTGAAAAAAATGAAACCACATAGTATTTAAGTAAAAATGTGTGAAACCACATAGTATTTAAGTAAAAATGTGTGAAATCACAAAGTTTTTATGTAAACTTATCCCTATTTTTAAACTATAAATGCCCTAAAAATTATGGACGTACGCCCTACAAACCCGAGAATAATTTTTTTTCATATTATCTAGTATCTAAATATCACTATTCTAAAAATTTTGGTTTGAAATGGTGGCAATATTCTCTTAATAAATACAAAATAATTCAAATTCGTGACTTTTTGATTGATTAAGTTATAATAATATTCTCGCTAATTAATCTAAGTATTTTTTCCGGATAAACCAAGAGTAACTTGCCCAATCAAGTTGATTTTTCCATTGAAAAAAACACGCAACTGATTTGGTTTTTCCTCCTTTTGCAAGAGTAATATAACCCATTACATAGCCGTTGGCCTCAACGCGACCCAAATTCAAAATCACTCTCTCTCTCTCTCTCTCTAGCTCAAAACCAAAACCCCTCATTCCCCTTCTCCTTTCGATTTCCTTTACCCGGAACGAAACTCAAAAGCAAAGAGATGATGAAGCGGACGGCACCCTACCAGTCGCCGTCCGGCAACTCGAAGCCCAAGCTCCCGCAGACCTCCCGCCGGAACACTCACAAATCCTCCTCCAAGGAGAACATCGCCCCGCCTCCCGACTACGTTCCGGCTCCTCCTTCTCCATCGGCGAAGGTCAAGTGCCCCTTCCCTCCTCGTCCTCCCTCCTCCAACCCGCTCAAGCGGAAGCTCGAACCTGTCCCCGAGACGGCATCCTCCTCCGCCTCCTCTACGTCTCCCGAGTCCGGCGTCCAGGTCTCTCTACTGATTCTTTGAAAATTATTTGCCCTAGTTTTTTTTTTCCTCTTCTGAAATTAGGTGAAATTGGAAATTTTAGGTGATTGTGAGGATGCGGCCGTTGAACAAGGACGAGGAGGAAGGAGGGATGATCACTCAGAAGATCTCCGACGATTGTTTGTCGATTAGTGGGCACACGTTCACGTTTGATTCCATCTCCGACATCAATTCGACACAGGTACGCATTCTGTTTTAGCCCTAATCGTTTCTCTTCAGTTAATTTGTCGAAATCTGTTAATGTTGAGTGCTCTTTCAGCAAGACATTTTTGAGCTCGTGGGAGCTCCTCTAGTCGAAAACTGTCTCGCCGGGTTCAACAGCTCCGTGTTCGCTTATGGACAGGTACCTTAAAATTGCTTTGCTTTGTAGTTTATATTTGATGGCCTGGTTTGCTTCCTACTAACTACTGTTTGGTGTTGGAAATGGAATGTGCATTCTCAGACAGGGAGCGGGAAAACATACACTATGTGGGGCCCAGCCAATGCACTTTCAGAAAAGAACATATGCAGCGACCAACAAGGTTTGACTCCAAGAGTCTTTCAGAGGCTCTTTGCTCGCATAAATGAGGTGGGATTGATTGATTCGTGCCTCTGAATGTTTGTCTCAATCTGCATCTGCTTGTATATGTCGCTGTAGTGCGAGGTGACCCGCAAATGTAACCGTCTTACTTGTGATTTGCAGGAGCAACGTAAGCACGCAGACAGGCAACTCAATTACCAGTGTCGATGTTCTTTTCTGGAGGTTGGGGATGCACTTGCTTTTCCATTGGAGTTTTATATTTCCATAATCTGGCTTCTTCTGGAGTTTATTGAATATCTTTTTTTTTTTTGCAGATTTACAATGAACAGATAACAGATTTGCTGGATCCAAGCCAGAAAAATTTGCTGGTAGGTCATAGGCCGATATATTTCCATCTTTTATATTTTGGAGTAGATGGTGAGTTTTCTTAGTGCTGTTTCATTTTGCAGATAAGAGAAGACGTGAAATCAGGGGTCTATGTCCAAAATCTGAGGGAGGAGTATGTCTTTACGATGAAAGATGTCATGAAGCTCCTTGTCAAGGTTTTCTTTTCATTCCTTTTTGGCTGTGAAGTGAGTCTTTGAGGTTGAACACATGTTAGCCCATCAGAATTGATCATTAGGATCACAAGTTTGGCAATGTAATATGCTTAGATATTCTTTTGCGGATACTTTTGCTTATCCTGAAGATTCTCATCAGAAGCCAAGGGTAGCCAAGGGTTTAGAATTTAATATGGAAGTTGAATATTGTGCTGCTGAGTTAACATAACTATATTGCTACCAAACATAAATCTGCTCGTCCTTTTTGCAATAAATTCCACTTTCTAATTGGATATTTTTGTCCAGAGGGCTTAATATAAAGATTTCATAACTACCTGTCAATTGGACTAAAAATGTCAATAGAAATTACAAGAATTCAGCGACACTCATGGTAGTGAAGGGACTATCATCTGTGCAAGAACGTCCCTGTTTCTGAGAACTTTTAGAGGTCTAATTGGTAATTTCCTTTCACAGGACGACACTTCTGGTGTTCAATATCTATTATTCCTTGCAGACTGATTGTATTTCTATTTCACTTTTTAAGGCTTTCGTGGTCTTCAGCATTTATTGTTGCCTACAAATTGATTGAGTAGTTGTTATATTTTTAAGCATTTCATCTCTGCTTATGTCAAAATTCGAATCATGCAGGGATTCTCGCATAGAAAGACAGGTGCAACAAGCATAAATGCAGAAAGTTCCCGCTCTCATTGTGTTTTTACATGTATCCTTGAATCTAGATGCAAGGTAATATATCCTGTATGATGTCTGTTCATTTTTACGCACAATTGGGACTTCTGCTAAAAAACTTTAAGGATGCTAGGCCACTCTTGTTAAGTAATCACTTAGCACACTCTTTGGGATATGATTATTGGGAAGTAGAGCACACAGACACTGAAATTACTAAACATGTTATTGTTATAATGATGCTTTTACGGGGAAATAATAAACTAAACCATCTGCTTACAGAGCAATGCAGATGGCATAAGTAGTTTGAAGACAAGCAGAATAAACCTTGTTGATCTAGCTGGCTCAGAGCGACAAAAATTGACTGGAGCAGTAGGAGACCGCTTGAAGGAAGCAGTGAATATCAACCGTTCCCTGTCACAGCTTGGGTATGACCTTCTTATTATGCGGATCAAAGCATCCGAGTAGAGATTTTATTATCTAGCTCGTTGAATGTCGGTATATTACACCATTGCAACATCTACCTGAGATTCCAACAACAACTAAAAGACAACAAGCTGATTTTACCTTGGCTAACATATAAGTCAGTAAATTACATGACTGACATAGAAGCCAGTAAATTACACCGTTTCAATATCTACCGGAAACTCCAATAACAACTCAAGACAACAAGCTGATTTTACCTTGGCCTTGTCTTTTTTCTTTGCGAGGAACTAACATGTGCTACTCAGTCCATTGACAAGCATATATAGTCCCAAGATGGACAGATAAATGTACGATTGCCCTGATTCCTCGTAATTCTGTATTGCAGGAACTTAATAAATGTACTTGCTGAAGTTTCCCAGACAGGAAAGCAAAGGCATATTCCTTACAGAGACTCAAGGTTGACATTCTTATTGCAAGAGTCTCTTGGTGGCAATGCAAAACTGGCAATGGTGTGTGCTGTATCTCCTTCATTAAGGTAGCAAATCGACTTGAAAATATCCATCTCTGCATCTCTCTGCATTTGTTCCTCCCTCATATGATACAACCAAATATGACTTGTGCAGTTGCAAGAATGAAACTTTAAGTACATTACGTTTTGCCCAGCGTGCAAAAGCAATCAAGAACAAGGCAGTTGTAAATGAAGAAATGGAGGACGATGTGAACCACTTAAGGGAGATTATACGCCAACTAAGAGTATGCTCCTAAATTCGATTATTCCACTGTGCCTTATGTATTATTAACTTCTTAACACTGGAAATCAATGAATACTGTAGGATGACTTAAGTCGTGCCAAGGAAAATGGCAGCAAGGCAACAGGGTGGAACCCACGCAAAAGTATGATTTTGTTGAAGAGCCTCATTGATCCGCAAACAAGATTTGTCGATGAAGATGGTGATGAAGAAATGGAAATTGACGAGGAAGCTGTTGAACGTCTCTTTGATGAAGTTGGCTCTGCTGCTGTAGCAAAGCATGAAACAGTAGAGGTCTTGGATTCTGGTAGACATCCTGCAATGCATGACAGGATAGAAGATGTTTCTGACCTCAGCATAGTTCCATCTGGGACATCATCCTTTAGTTTCGACAAGCCCATGGAATCTGAGTCTGAAAAAGTTGACGTTGGTGTTCAGACATATTCTGGGGAAGATGAGATGATACAAAAAAATGCAGATACATTTGTATGTGGGGACTGTAAGAAGAAAAGGGCACGGATTGAGCTCAAAGAGGCTGACGAGTGCTCAAACACGGAAGTGCAGGTTCCTGATGTAAGTGACTTTGTTCATCTTATGTTTGAGTTTCTGTTATTTTTTTAGAATTTCCAACTTAACGTGGGAGATATCTGACATATTTATTCCTGTCTCGAAGGCAATGGGGAAAGATTTAGCTGAGGGCAGCCATAAGGAAATGGCTTCAGAAAAAATTTGTGCCAAGCAAGCATTGGAAATAATGCAGCTAAACCATCTGGTAAAAACCTTCAACATTCAGCATCCACAAAGTTTTATCATCATCATCATCTCTTTGGCTATCTGACACAACACCATTATCGTTGTTCTACAGGTGCAGCAGTACAGGCACGAGAGAGTAGAGCTGCTGGAACAAATCAACGAATTGAGAAGTCAATTGGACGGCCAAACTGATCCCTCCTCGTCTGCTCAGAGAAGGATTTCGCTTCTTGATATGATCCCAGAATCAACCGAGGGTAGCGAAGAAGTGAGGCTTGAAGATGATACTTGAATCATCTACAAGTAGCTTAGGCTCACTATTCTCAGCACCCTTGGTCGTCTGAATTTCAACTCCAAATTGGACTCTTGTATATTTCCGAGTAACTATCTAGCAACTTCTATGAGACATGTACTTAAGTTTAGGAGATACAAAATTGTGGGAAAAGAGCAACTGCTATTTCTTGTCAGCCGGGGAAGTTTATCATTCCCTTTCGGCTTATGTGTCTCCAGATTGCGGGTCCACCAACCTCGCCTTGATTTGATCTCGTCAAACAACACCCGACCAAACGCTTGTATTCGTCCATTCTCCATTGAAGGAAAAACATATATTTAAATTTTTTTTATCTTGTTGAGATTACCGCAATGCTCGTTGTAAATGTGGTGAGATTACTGTCAATTCGTTGCCCTAGAATTTTGGATTAAATATGTTGATTTAAATATCGTACGGGTTGATTTCGTGGCCCAGTATTGCTCGCACAATCTTTGCCATTGCATGTTGGTCTCATTTAAAAGTACACGTCTTATTTATAAGTATTAAAAATCTACAGTTCATATTAAATAAAAATAGATTTATTTCTGCGGGAATCCTTGGAATAGGAAGAAAAGGGACAGAAAATCTGAACTCGAGATTTCTTGATTATGGTCTAGGGTTTAGGGATAAAAATATGGTATGGGCCTTGGCCCGGGTTATCATTAACAGGCCGCATCTTGAAGCCCATGTCCCCAATTTAAAAGCAAACGAAGTGGGTAGCGGGAAAGGCTCGTCCCCTCTCCCCTCTGTTTTGCTTTTCCCATTTCGATGAATGGCCGGGTGGGACCAGCTCTTGTCCGACCGAAACCTCCAAGCTAACGACGTATCGTGGCCGCCTTTATCTCCGCCGCCTCGGCCCGGCCTGTCGTCTCCGATAAACGACCTCGTACCCCTGCAGACGGCAAGTCACCTCGGAGAATCGGCCGTCACCTGCCCAGGTCAGTCGTCGACCCGCCCAAAAAGCGGGTTCCCCGGTCTCCTTGTCAAAGTACGGTACTGCTTCCCCTTTGTTATGTCATAGGTGGTCTTGGGGTGTAAAAAACTAGCTCGCTATTGCGGGCTGACATTTGATTTTGTTGGGAAGGAGATTTTTGTTCTTAGGGTTTATGGGGTTTGGCAGGGAATGCGAGGGCGAAGTATCCAGCGATGGAGTTTGGCGGTCGGGTTGTTTATAGCAGAACCGAAATGGAGGTGGAAAATGCTGCCAAGGAGCTGCTACAATGTCTCGATGTTACAAAGAGCGAAGAGGGACATGTTGCTATTGGGTTTGACTTGGAGTGGAAGCCCTCTTTTCGAGCAGGTTTGTCTTTGGGGCTTCTGAGGGAAAGATGTTCACTTTGCAGGTGTTTCGTCTTGGAAGGCAGCTGTTATGCAAATTTGTGCCGATGATGCAAAAATTGCTGTGTGATGCATATAATTCACTCGGGAATTACTCCCAGCTTGCATCATTTTCTCTAGGATTCTACGCTTGTTAAAGTTCGTGAAGCCTCTTTCCCATATCTATTTATTTGCTCCAGACACCTAAGTCTTGCCATTTAATTATGCGCTGGATGTTTTGGGATCATTGTGATGCTTGATGAATCTACAGGTTGGACTTGGCGTTAAAAGTGATTGTGGGAAGGTTTTCAAGGGTTATAATGTCTCCGTCGAAGCAGTGGAAGATCTTTCCTACCTGGCAACTCACAAGTTTGGAAGAGAAGCTAAATCTTGGAGTCTTCAAACTTTGACTGAAACACTTGTTTGCAGAGGGGTATTATGTCTTCCACTTGATTTAACTGTTGTCCCCCTGTTACAGAAATTCGGTGGGTGAAAAAATCCGAGTTTCTCAGAAAATGTCTCAATTTGGTTAACTAGCTTGCATAATAGCCTCAACTCAATGAAAAAGAAATGCTCCATCACTTGAGTGATATCAGTTAATCACCTGAAATTTTAATCATCGAATTTGATCAAACGTATGCTGATGAAAAGTCACAAGAGCCGCCAGCTGTGATGTGCATTGCCCTAATTTCTGGTGCAGTAGGAAATGAACCATAGAATGAGTAGCAACCTTGCGGGATCATGAGAAGGTTGACCCCTTTTCTGCAACACTTTCAAAGTGCTTTTGTGGTGTCGTCTTTCTGCTTTCTCATTTGATTGTTTCTAGTATCTATGATGAGCTTTTCTTTACCTTTACAATCTTGCAGCTGGACAAGCCCATCGAAATTCGACTCGGGAACTGGGAAGCGGATGTTCTATCAAGTGACCAACTACACACCATGCAGCCACAGATGCATTTACTTCTTGGCATCTCTACCAAGTAATTGGCACTGAATTTCATTTCAAACATAAAAAGGATCCTCGCATTTTCTCGTGCTGCTAATAAATGTTTTATTGCTTCTTTCCTTTCTTCTATAGGTGTCAAAGAGTCTCCCTGACATTGTGACTGCATCCGAGGATGTGTCTGGAGAAACGGGAGATACAACTGCATGGTGCTATTATCTACTTTGTGGTGCAATTAGTTGAAATGGAGCTGAGGTCCTAGGTCCAGGTCAGCTGGCCTGCGTTCTATACTCCCCTTGCGTGCAAGTTCTTGGTACTTCCTAAAAGAAGTTCCACACTGTTGGTGTTTAAAGAAAGTTCCACGTTTTTAGGGCCGCGGATCGAATGCTGGCACAAGGGCCACAACCCACAATACCAACATCTTCTGTAGATTGTAGTTTACATTTTTTGTTTGTAGGTAAGCAAACCAGTTGTGATCATAAAACTAGCAGCTTTTCTATTGTAGATAGAGGTCCAGAACCAATCTCTCTCTCTCTATCCGCTCCGCCGATACCGGTTTCTGGGATTTATAAACTGTCTTGATTTATACCAATGCACCAAGCAGTTGCCGGAATCGGAGTACTGAACTTGATCAAACAGCCGGAATCGTTGGTACCAGGGAAGTCCATTCAGGTCTATGTTCAAACCATGTGGACCTCGTGGATGAGTTGTCGTCTGATGAGTTCTTTTGTGAAATGAAAAGAAAATTAGAAGAAAGTTGGATGTACAATAAGATCTCTATAAACTAGTCTTAGAACCATGAAAATTTAATAATTTAGCGAGTTAGGTGTTAAAAAAAATTTCTTATTAATTTATTAAAATTTTTTTTTTAAACTGAGTCAAATTGGAATGCACAAAAATATTAATTTAAAAAGATTATTAATTCTGCTGGGACTTGGTTGTGTAGTCTGAAGGAGGATGGCCCAGGCGACTCGGCGTTGCTCTGGGGGATTGGTCGTTCAATCGTACGAGTTAGCCGTTGGAATAAATTCCATTTCTTTGTAGCTACAAGCGGTAGGTAGCTTGTCTAAATCGCCGACCGGCTTAATAATGCAACTTGTTTTACCAACAAACACCGGGATAGGTTAACTGGAATTTATGTTTGAGTTTTTTATAATGTAGTAGTGTTAAATATTTGCTATAAGAGTCTTGTTATTTTTTAAGATTATGGCTCAGTTTGGAAACTAATAGTTTAGTAGTAGATAGTAATTATTTGGTAGATTAAGAATAGATCTACAATCTACCTGTTTGGTAAAACTAGTAGATTGTTATCTACTAGTAGTTTAGGAGTAGTTTCAAAAAGGTAGGTTCTTTTGTAATTTATTTTAGTTATCAAAAATTAAATAAATTTTAACAATAATAAATATTTATTTCCTTGGTAGTTATTTGAAAAATTAGAGATATATTCTATTAAAAATAGTTTTCAGTTAATTTTTAATATCAAGGGTTTAGCTGCTAAGTAATTTATTTAGTTGTCAAAATTTAAATATTTTTTAAAGCAATATAAATATCTTATTTCATGGAATTTATTTGAGAAGTGAAAGATTTTTTTTAACTAAACAAGATTTTATTTTCTTCAACGATACTATAAATGAATAATTTAGAAATATTTCCTAATATCTATAGATTTGGTTGTTGGGTAATTTATTTGGGTTGTCAAAATCAAATAATTTTTAAATTAATATAAATATTTTATTTTACTTAGAAATTATTTGAAAAATTGAAAATTCATCATTTACATAATCAATTAAGTGATATTGATCTGAATCGATAATATGAAACTAGTCAATATCAAGTATCACTTCATATGCATACATTGTGAGATGAAATTGCTTTTAATTTGATGTAATCATAAGAATTATAATAAATAATAATGAACTTTCAAAAATGAAAAAATAAATGATAACAGAATATTCTTTTAAGATGTTTTAATAATTATAGATTTATCTACTACAATAATTGACATGATTATAGTACTCTTATTCTTATTCTTATTTTAATCAAATGTAAGAAATTAATATATTCAATGAGTTAACCATTTGTCTTCTATCAAAAATTTTATTTAGAAATATAGATATTACTATATTAAATTATTACTAATTTAATTTAAATAAATAATTTTATTAGTTTATTTAAACATAATTTATAAATTAATAATTAATTTAACCAAAAATATATAATCTTTTAAACTGAATCTGCTATCTGCTAGTCAATTTTACCAAACACATTTTTCAATCTACTATCTGCTCTCAATCTGCTATCTACTTTCTGCCATCTGTTATCTGCTCTCAATCTGTTTCGCCTAACATGACATATATCTAGTTCAAATTTATATTAGTTAACATGAGCCGAATATGAAGGATAATAAACGAAAAATTGTAACTCTATTTTTAACAATCTCAAATCTATTCTTTGTGGAATCTTATATACATATCTATTGTTTTTTTGCCACCAATGAGGATTGAACCGAAATCTTAAAATCCATATTATTTATAATTGGATGAAACGTTTATCAAAACAAATATATCCTCCATTGTTTGAATCGTGATTTTAGAATATAAATTCAAATTTTGGCACTGAGCCAGATTTTCGGAATATAAATTTTATATTATTCTTTTCCAATCACGGGGATTAAAACTAACTACTAATGTTGAATTTCCATGTATTAATCAACGAAAAATTTCAATTAAAGTTAAAATAATTTTGTTATAGGTGGAAGGAATTATGTGAAAGAATATAATCTCATGTCATCACTTTTTTAGAGAGAGTTTTGATTAACTTGACTAATCTGGATTGTCTTTGAATTTGTTCACTAAACTAATAAATTTCAAGTGACACTAGCAACCTTCTTTTCCTCATTACACCAAATTTGATCTTTGATTGAATATTAAATTAAACCCACAAGTCGCAGGAGTGGGACCCTGGTCTCTGCCTTTCGATAAGTTGATTTATATCTGATCAACGGTTAACTGTATCGTAGCCGTTGAGATCAACAGGATCGAACGGTCATCATCCGAGATCCCACACATCCAACGGCACTACCACCCATCCAACCAGCACGTGCCTTCACCCTTAGGCACGTGATCCCGGAATCCAAAAAATTCAAATTCCCCCAATCTTTCCATCTCTCCCGCTTGGTCTCTCTCTCTCTCTCGCTCCTCCTCCTCCTCTCTCGCCCGCTTGCCCTAACCCCAAACAAGATCCCTCCAACCCCCAAACTACTTCCCCTCCACTTTAATCCCCCTCCCCGACGAACGAAATGAAGCGCGTGAACCACGAATCGCCGTTCGGAGCCGCCAAGACGAAGCCGTCGCCGTCCCCGCGGCGGAACGCCGGCAAGGCCTCGAAGGAGAATCTGGCCCCCGCTCTTGACTCCACGTCTCCGATCTCCGCGAAGATCAAGAGCCCCCTGCCGCCTCGGCCTCCTTCCTCCAACCCGCTCAAGCGGAAGCTCTGCCTCGACGCTGCCGGCGCCGACCCTTCGTCGTGTTCCGATTCCGGCGTCCAGGTCTCTGTCTATCCAGTGTCCTCTCCCCCTGATTTCTTGAATTGAAAGAATTTTTGCTTAATCTAGCTGCTTATTGGTTTTTTTTCCCGGAAATTGTGGATTAGGTTATTGTGAGGATGCGACCGTTGAACAAGGACGAGGAGGAGGGAGGGATGATTCTGAACAAGATCTCCGACGATTCCGTGTCCGTTGGTGGTCACACTTTTACGTTTGACTCCATTGCGGGCGTTGACTCGACACAGGCACGGAATCTTGTTACCCCTAATGCTCGAATCTTTGTGTTGACGAGTCGGGAAGTTCATATTTGATCCGTTGTTTTTGCTAGTAACGAGTCTCTCTTCTGTTAAGATTGAACCGTGTTTTCGCTAACGAGTCGGGTTGTGTATGCTGACTGGTTAACTGTTCTTTCAGCAAGACATCTTCCAGCTCGTGGGAGTTCCTTTGGTCGAGAACTGTCTGGCTGGATTTAACAGCTCTGTGTTTGCTTACGGACAGGTAACTCAAGATTGATTAATAATGAAATTCGTACTTCTCTTTTAGAGTAGTTTATGATATGTGATTTGAGGCCTACTTCCTAATCATTGTTTTCTTGAAACCGGAATTCACAATTGCTAGACTGGGAGTGGAAAAACCTACACTATGTGGGGTCCGACCAATGCCCTGTCTGAAGAGAAATTGTCTAGTGACCAGCAAGGTTTAACTCAGCGAGTCTTTCAGAGGCTTTTTGCCCGCATAAATGAGGTGACATATTTTTTCGTTACATTTTCTTTTTCTCATCTGTATATTTGTTTGTTTGAGAATTGTGGCAACAACAATGTGCTTTGCTTTACAATCATGGTTCTCTCCTATTTGTGTTTTGCAGGAGCAACTTAAGCATTCTGACAAGCAGCTCAATTATCAGTGTCGCTGTTCATTTCTTGAGGTTTATGGGGCTGTCTCTTTTGATCATAAATGTTATCTACTCTTATAAGTTGTCATATTGCTCATGTGCGCTGGTTTTCATTTCTTTTTGCAGATTTATAATGAACAAATCACAGACTTGCTGGATCCAAACCAAAAAAATCTGCAGGTAGCTCGTGGTCCACAGTTTTGCATTCTTCTTCCCTTGGGATATGTTTTGACATTCTTCGAACTGTATCATCTTGCAGATCAGAGAAGATGTTAAGTTTGGAGTATATGTTGAAAATTTAAAAGAAGAGTACGTTTTTACAGTGAAAGATGTTATGCGTCTCCTTGCGAAGGTTTGATTTTTATACCTCTTGTGCTACCAATGGAGATTGAAATTCTTTACAGTTTGAACGCTTATGACTTTATTGTTTGGATCAGGATACTTTCCCTGTCCTTAATTTTGGATGACCACAGGACACTTAGTTTGAAGATTGTCACCATATAGCTAACAGGAATTGGGAAAATGAATTTAGAGAAAACTCAGAAATTCAGTATCTTTCATATCAGTAAAGGGATTAACGCTGGTGTGAGAATCCACTTGTTTGTATAAATGCCTGAGGCCTGCCGAATAATTTTCTAAACAAGTGCACAAACTTGCTGTCTTTGACATTTATATTTCTCGTCTTTAAAAGTTTTTTCTATTGTTATAAACTAAGAATCATATCATGCAGGGATTGTCAAATAGAAGGACAGGTGCAACAAGCATAAATGCAGAGAGTTCCCGCTCCCACAGTGTATTCACTTGTGTCCTTGAATCTAGATGCAAGGTAACATTTTCTGTGCGTTATCTCTTCTGTTTTCTTGTCTACGATTTGGGCTAAACTAATTTAGTAATTACTGATTTTTAAGCCTATCCTACGAAGTGCTATAAAACATACATGAATCTTTAAAATCAGAGAATATGAATGTTAAAGTTGATGTCCACCTACTTGCCTCTGAAAAATGTTTTCCATGGTGCAAATTCTAAACAAACACTGAACACAGAGGATGGCAGATGGCATTAGCAGCTTAAAGACCAGCAGAATAAATCTTGTTGATTTAGCTGGCTCTGAGCGACAAAAATCAACTGGAGCTGCAGGAGACCGCTTGAAGGAAGCTGGAAATATAAACCGTTCTTTGTCGCAGCTTGGGTATGACTTTCTTTTCTGTTATGCATGCTGGATCCAGTCCAAGTAGAAGAACTTTATGACATTATGCTGCTCATAAATTGAGCAATATTAAAATTTTTTTTTTCACTCTTGCTGATAGAGAAGCTCAGTAGATTGCAGCATTTCGACGACAATGAGAAGTTCCAATAACCAAGGAAAAATAGTTAATTGATTATAACTTAGTCTTAATCTTGCACATGGATACACATATTTGGTGCTTTTTCATTAACTCTTTTCTTATCTATAAAAAAATCTCTCTTTTCATCGTGGGGGATCAACATGAACATATCTTTACCGTCAAGTGTATGTAGCTAAAAGATAAACGGTGAAATGAGTTCTAGGTCCTTGTTATGCAGAAGTTGGTCCTTCCATTTTTGGCATTAAGTAGCAAGAAAATAACTTAACAGTATTCATAAGAAGAGATCATGGCAGGCTATATCTTCATAGAGAACTTTGTTTCGTTGTTCATGAACATCCCATCCTATCTACTGAAACATGAATTCTGCTGATTGTTGGTTGTTGGTTGTTGGATGCTGCCATGGATGCTCAAAGTTTTGAAAGAAATGTTGCAGCTCATGATGTACGTGTCCTGATGTCCCGCAAATTTTTGGTGCAGGAACTTGATAAACATACTTGCTGAAGTTTCTCAAACTGGGAAGCAAAGGCATATTCCTTACAGAGATTCTAGGTTGACATTCTTGCTGCAGGAGTCTCTTGGGGGCAATGCAAAACTTGCTATGGTGTGCGCCGTGTCTCCTTCGCTAAGGTAGTTAGAGAATCTCTCTCTCTCTCTCTCTCTCTCTCTCTCTCAAAAGAAAGAACACTAATGTTTTCTTGCAGTTGCAAGAGTGAAAGTTTCAGTACATTACGATTTGCCCAACGTGCAAAAGCAATCAAGAATAAAGCAGTAGTAAATGAAGAAATGGAGGATGACGTGAATCACCTAAGGGAGATCATTAAACAACTAAAAGTACGATCCTATCTTATGTCCTATTAGTTCATTATCCTCCATGAATTGTAAATTTCCTAATCTGGTCAATGAATCTATAGGATGAATTACATCGTGTGAAAGCAAACGGTAACAATCAAACAGGGTGGGATCCACGCAAAAGCTTGAATCTGTTGAAGAGCCTTATTCATCCACATGGGAGATTACCTCCAGTTGATGAGGATGGTGATTTGGAGATGGAAATTGACGAAGAAGCTGTTGAAAACATATGCAGCCAAGTAGACCGAGAGGATATTGTAGATGCTGCTGAATGCAGAACACATGCTTCTAAAGAAGTAGATGTAGACATGGAAGAAGGAATGTCGGGTGACGTGGGTAAGCATGAAACAGGCTTTTCCACAACACATGAAGATACTAGTTCTCCCAGTGACCAGGTTAAGCCGGTGGCTTCTGAGGACCTCAGTATAGTTCCGTGTGAGATATCCCCAGTCCTTAAATCTCCAACTCCAAGTGTTTCACCGAAAATCAGCATCAGCAGGAAAAGTCTTCGCACTTCGTCAATTGTTACTGCTTCTAAGGGGACTTCTAAGGATGAAAAAGCTTCCAGCATCGTAGATGACAATGGAGATTTTGTGCACTCAAGGAAGAGCTCTACCAGTGCCATGAATATGCAAAAAAGGAAGAGTCCATTTGCTCACACTGAAAATCTAGCAGCTAGTCTCCATCGTGGACTGGAGATCATTGAGGACCATCGAAAGAGTCTTGCATTAAGAAGATCAGCCTTTAGGTTCATTAAGCCCACAGAATCAGAGACAACTTCACTGTTTGAAAAGGTTGATGTGGGTGTTCAGACATCTTTTCATGAAGATGAGATTGCACTGATTGATCCAGAACCAAATTTATGTGCGAAATGTCAGAAAAGAACACAAGTTGATCTCAAAGATGATCAGGACTACTCAAACCTGCAGTTAGTTCCAGTTGATGGGTCAGATGTTGTAACCAGAACTAAAGTGCAGGTTCCAAAGGTAAGTGACTTTTCTCAACCAGATTGTTAAATATCTGCTATTAATGATAACTTATATGTAGGAGTTTTCTGAGATTCATTTGTGTATCACAGGCAGTGGAGAAGGTTTTAGCAGGAGCTATTCGTAGGGAAATGGCCTTGGAAGATTTTTGCGCCAAACAAGCTTCCGAAATAAAACAGCTCAACCGTTTGGTAATATTTAACTTCCTCTGGGATTTGAAGTTTGCTGATGGTTTCTTGTATTGTTTGAATGACTCCTTGGACCGCTACATACAGGTACAACAGTACAAGCATGAGAGGGAGTGTAATGCAATAATAGGGCAGACACGCGAAGATAAGATTTTACGCCTTGAAAGCCTCATGGATGGGGCTTTACCTGCGGAGGAGTACTTGGAGGAAGAGTTGGCGGCCCTCAGTCATGAAAATCAGGTAGGTCCACTGTCAAATCACCTTAACTTGACTCGGACGAACTTTGGAATTATGCATCTTATACCTTTGTTCCCAGATTTTGAAGGAGAAATGTGAGAATCATCCTGATGTTTTGAGAATGAAGCTTGAGCTGAAAAACGTTCACGAGGAGTTGGAAGCTTATAGGAATTTCTGTGATTTGGGTGAGAGGGAAGTGCTTATGGAAGAGATCCAGGATCTGAGAACTCAGTTGAACTACTACATGGATTCTTCCTCCTCAACTCAGAAGAGGATTTCATTATTAAAGCTAAGTTGTACACTTCAGCCTGGTCCGACTCCACTTCTTGATATGATTCCGGAATCAACTGAAAGCAGTGATGAAGTGACTCTAGAAGAGGAAAGAAGACGCTGGACTGAGGCAGAGAGTAAGTGGATTTCTCTTGCTGAAGAACTCCGGACTGAACTCGATGCTACTCGTATGATGGCTGAGAAACAAAAGCAGGAACTGGATACAGAGAAAAGATGCGCGCAAGAATTGAAGGAAGCAATGCAAATGGCAATGGGAGGACACGCGCGCATGCTTGAACAATACGCAGATCTGGAGGAAAAACATATCCATTTACTTGAGAGGCACAGAAAGATCCAGGAAGGGATAGACGACGTCAAGAAAGCTGCTTCACGAGCTGGTGTAAGGGGTGCTGAATCCAAGTTCATAAATGCCCTTGCTGCAGAAATTACTGCTGTAAAAGCTGAACGAGAGAAAGAGAGGCGATATCTGAGAGATGAGATTAGAGGCCTTCAGGCTCAACTGAGGGATACAGCTGAAGCAGTACAAGCAGCAGGTGAATTGCTTGTGAGGCTGAAAGAAGCGGAAGAAGCCGTCTCTATTGCCGAGGTATGCATAAAAAGTTCATATCATTTGGGGCTGAGAACATCTTGTTAAGAGTCGCGGTTGTTACCGATTGCCAGTAGAAGCTGAATGTCACTTTAGGAATGCATAGTGCATAGAGGTATTCGAAGTTGCAACTACTTTTAGTGACGAGTCACTGTATTAACTTTCTCGTTGTTGTGTTTATATTTATACAGAGAAGAGCATTGGATGCAGAGCAAGAAGCTACCAAAACCTTTGACCAAATGGAGAATTCGAAGAGGAAGCACGAACACGAGATCAGCCATCTTAAAGGGCTCCTAGCGCAGTCTCGTCTCCCCGACCAAGCGATACCCCCCAACGCCAGCGATGGGGAGATGGCAAGATACGATGCATGCGACGAGCCTGTTGATGGCAATGGTGATCAAGTGTGGAAAGAAGAGTTTGAACCATTTCATAAAGGTGAGGACAGTGAACTATCTAAATTCGCGGAACCATCGTCATGGTTCTCTGGTTATGATCGCTGCAACATCTAAGAGGATCCACCTGGGAAATTCCATAACTTGTATACCATCTTCAAAACTCTTTTCTCCTTTGTTCAGGGTTTGATTTGTAATTGTATATCCATCAAAATCTATTCTAGCCATTCAGAATTTAATTCCATCCTAAAATTTTTTAGGAGTAGAAAACTGTAATCACTAAATCAGAAGATAAGTTGTATTCATTTTTTTTAATATATCTGTATTGCAAGATTTCTCTATTCCACAAGTCTTTTGAAATTCACTACATGTAATAAGCATACCACTGTGCCTTTTTCTTCGTTTTTTTAGTTAACAAATTTGAATCAGGGTGCAACATCTATGCTAATAAACAGTTATAAAGAAACATAAAAGTTTATAAAGAATTACATTCATAATTTAAGTTTAATTGCAAATAAGTATCATGTTTTGGTTCTTTAATAAGTAAGATCCCGGATTAAAGTAATACAAAAATACCATGTAGCTTAAGCTTATTATCAGCATTTTTGGTGATATAGCATTTTTTTTAGAACCATCTAGTATTCGGATCTGTTGGGCCGGATCTTTCACTAATCCAGATTCGTTACGGTAAGATCGTTGAAAGGTGACAAATAAATTTCTAATTATTTAACAATACTTCATTACCAAAACTAGAAATCAAAACCTGATTAAGATAGAACGACGTCATCACCATTTGATCTAAGTGATTGGTGGTATATATAGTTTATTATATACCTTTATTATATACCCATAGGGGTGACCATGATCGAATCGAATTCGATTTATCAAAATCATAATTCATATTTAATTCTTCCAAAGACAAATTCAAATCCGAATTACAAACCATCAAATCCGAATTGAATTCATCAGAATTTATTTTTTTATTTAAAATTTAAAATTTTTGATTTTTGATTTTTTTTTACTTTTTCGGAGAACTACATCATCGACGTTCATCAAGTTCGGAATAAGATAAGAGAGAACCGGTGTAACATCCATAGATAAATATTACATGACGAATAATATCACTAATTATGTAATTAATGATATGACTAAAATAGCTAATTAGTAAATTTTGAGAGAGAATGTTTATAGATTTCATATTATCAAAGAGAGATTAAAGAATTAGAGAATTAAAATTGAATTATTTTAATTTTGAAGAATAGAAAGGGTAAAAAAAATTGAAATTTCAATTCCCTCACTTTTCAAATTTGATCATATTTTTTTCTTTTTATAAATAATTTGAGGAATCAGAAATTGGAACCAAGTGCATCATATGTTAAGCAACAAACAACAGGTCGTTGGACCGGTTGCGGAGCCAAACTTCATGTCTGATCCCACATCGCTTATGTAACCAAGAAATTCCTCCAATGCTAGTATATAATAAACCCTGACTTCTTAGTGTATCTCATGCAGCCATGCGGTGTGCACATAGCGAACTATTCTTTCGCCTTTTACTAAAGAATACCATGTGCGCGCCGCTAATAGTGGCATACGCCTATTTTTGGAAGGTTGCCCAATCTTGGGTTTCCCATAATTTGAGTCAAAATTCATATCCTTCATATTTAACATTAGTATCAAGAATATAAAGAATTGTCTTCATGCCATTCTTTACTAAGATGCACCAACAAGTTGTATGAACTAAACCAATTGTTGTAGCAGATCAGGCAAATCGTAACAGCGGAAGACAACAATGGGATTTCAATCCTAGTGGCTGCCAACCTCCGTCCCGGACGGAGTGAATCATTTGCTCCTGGATAAAAATCTGAGTCAGTGGATTAATTTTTTAAATCATGTGCAAGATCTTATGGCGAATATTCACGCAGGGGTATTTTAGTCATTTGATTAATTTCATTCTCTCTCAAACCTCTCACTCTCCCAAATCCCGTTTTCCAATCTCTCTCAATCAGACAAAATCCTTAATTCCAGATGGGTGGAGAACTCGAGTGGCGGCTCGCGGCTGGTGCTGGTAGGTGTCACGTGCTCAATAAGGGGTCAATACCACGTGGCTAGATACGTGGCTAGTCGTTAGCATTTCCTATTATTCTGTCATTATTTGTTTATCATTTATCTCTACGATAGTTAAGCATTATTTAAGTTTGAGTCATCTCCTATTATCCGGGAGGTTGTTGCTACTGGATCGTGGGTTGTTACCACTTCCAGCTTCCATTATAAATTGTAATCGCTTGATTAATGAAGAGCATTGGATTATTATCATCATCTATACTCTCTACTTCTCCTTCCTTCCTCGTACTCTTCTATTATTCTCCACCTTTCCCATTAAATTCTCCCTTCTAACACCCTAGATCCTTACATCTGGTATCAGAGCTACATGGAGACGCGTTCAAAATCTGTCGAGGAACAGCTTAAGAAGTTGGAGGAGCTGATCGTTTCCATCTCCCACGACAGTAATGATCGACTCCAAGCAGCTTGGGACCGCATGGACTCTCAACTCCAGGAGACCAACACCAAACTGGACTCTCATCTTCAGGAAACGAACACCAAGTTCGAGAAGGTTCAGGCAGAGATTCACACCTTGGCGTTTTGTCCATTCGGCGAGTCGAGTGCGGTACGGGCAGACGATGGGAAAGGACTGCTGGGGGCTTCCCCTCGTAGTCCAGCTGATCGAGTAGCAACAGGGGCCAATGCCATCCAGGTGGCCGGGGCCAACACCAACTTGGTGACCAGAAGGGTTGGTGAATCTTATCCGAAAATGCGTCTTGACTTTCCGGTATTCAGCCCTACTAATCCTCGATACTGGATCCGGAAGTGTGAACGCTATTTCACCATCAATGGCGTTGAAGAGGCACGCAAGGTGGAATTAGCAAGCCTACATTTGGATGAGGAGGCGGATACCTGGTTCGACGCTTGGGCTCTTGAAAACCAAGGCGCTGCCTGGAGACTATTTGTTGATCACTTGTGTCAACGGTTTGGTACTCGCAACTCTGGCAGCGTGGTGGAAGAATTCAACCACCTCAAGCAGACCGCGAGCGTGGCAGAGTACGTGCGCAAATTTGAGGAGCTAAAGGGACTCATGAAACGTGAAAATCCCATGCTTTCAGACAGGTATTTTGTTTATAGCTTTGTTGGTAGACTAACGGATACTTTGAAGGCTCTAGTTCGCACTCATTCTCCGATAACAATTGGGGATGCTGTGGAGAAGGCACGACTTCACGAGACAGCCATCAAATCTGCAAGCAAAGACCACACCAAGGGGTCTTGGACTCGGTCAGGAGCTACCTCAGTTCAGGTCACACCGGTAGCAAAGACAAGTTCGTTAGTACGAGAGGGCTTCTCGGTAAAGAAAGATCCCAACTGCTTCCGTTGTGGAGAGAAGTATTTCCGAGGGCATATGTGCAAGAACCGATCAGTGAGTGGTGGAGTCCACTTGATGGACAACGTGGAAGAAGTGGAGGAAATGGTTCAAGCGGAGTCTGAGATCGAGGAGGAAACTGACACGGTCGAACTCTCGATGCACGCTATCAATGGTAGCTCCGGAAGCGGAACTCTTAAATTGAAGGGCTCAATTTGCGGTAGGCAAGTGCTTATACTGCTAGACACCGGCAGCACCGCTACCTTCATCAATTCGCAGTTGGTCAAAGAATCGAAACTGGATGTGATCAATTCTGTAGGCATGACTATTGCCTTGGCAAACGGATCGAAGGTGTCATGCTCTGAGATCTACCCCAGGGTCGATTGGGAGATGTGCGGAAGCAAATTCAAGCACGATTTTAAAGTATTAGACCTTGGTACTTATGATATCGTGCTTGGTATTGATTGGATGCAGGAGGTCAATCCGATAACTTTTATTTCATTCGAGCACAGGCAACAATCAAAAGTAAGGGAAAGGAAATCGTGCTCAAGGGGCATAGATATGGCGATCCCCAAAACCAGGCGGAGCTTAGTTGCCTACTCACTGACTCACCTAATAAGGCAATTGAATTTTCAAATATCATTGCCGTGGCTTGGTTTTTTTGGCAGGAACCTTCATAGGGAATATGTGATTCATATGCGCTGGAGATTGGAGGTGTAGGAGGGGCAGTATTTCCAACTAAATTTCGGAACAATCTGCGACAATTGTTGGAGGCCCATGCTAATCTGTTCAATGAGCCGACATCTCTGCCACCAATTCGATCCCATGACTACGAGATCGAATTGCTACCGAATACGGCACCCATATTGGTTAGACCTTACCGATATCCACATTTTCAAAAAGGAGAAATTGAGGCACAAATTCAACAACTTCTGAAGGCGGGATTCATCCAACCTAGCCGAAGCCCATTCGCCTCACCGGTGCTCCTTGTTAAGAAGAAGGATGAGAGCTGGCGAATGTGTGTCGACTATCGCCAGCTCAATAGTTGCACAGTCAAGAATAAATACCCGATCCCTATCATCGATGATCTCTTGGATGAATTACATGGGGCAAAGGTATTTTCTAAATTGGATCTACGTGCCGGCTACCATCAAATCCGCATGAGAGATGGTGATATACCAAAGACAGCATTTCGGACCCACCACGGACATTTTGAATTCTGAGTGCTTCCATTTGGGTTGACGAATGCGCCGACCACCTTCCAATCACTTATGAATCAGGTTTTATCTCCTTTCTTGCGCCAATTCGTATTGGTATTTTTCGATGATATCCTCATCTATAGCAAGGAAGAGAGTACACATCTCGAGCATATTCAATTGGTGTTGGAATTACTCCGCAAGGAGCAATTTTTTCTGAAGCTTTCTAAGTGTGAATTTGGTGTTGCTCAAGTGGATTACCTTGGCCATGTTATATCCGGGAATGGCGTTGGCACCGACCCAAAGAAGGTGGAGGCAATGCTCAAATGGCCGACACCCCATACAGTGAGGGAGCTTCGGGGGTTTCTTGGCTTCACTGGCTACTATCGCAAGTTCATCCGCGATTATGGGTCAGTGGCACAACCTTTGACAAAATTGCTCAAAAAGGATGGCTTTCTTTGGACTAATGAGGCCGATGCAGCTTTTTCCAAGTTAAAGATTCTCCTATCTCAAGCTCCTGTCCTTGCTTATCCTAATTTTTCCTCTCCATTTGTGTTAGAGACCGACGCATCGGACCGTGGTATTGGCGCAGTATTAACACAAGATGGCCACCCCATCACTTATATGAGCGAAGCATTAGGTCCACGTAATGCTGGCCTGGCCGTATATGATAAAGAACTGCTGGCCGTCCTCTCCGCGGTGGCACGATGGAGACATTATCTTGAGGGAGCTGCTTTTATCATGAAGACGGACCACCGCAGTCTTTGTTTCCTGTTGGATCAAAAGATACATACCAACTTGCAACGGAAAGGAGTGTCAAGGTTGATGGGACTCGACTTCACAATCGAGTATCGTCGCGGGTTCGACAACAAGGCGGCGGATGCGCTCTCTCATCTACCTGAGGACGACCGACCTGTAACTTCCAGAGACACCGAGATTTTTGCCATCTCCTCCATCGTACCTGGTTGGAAGCGTGCTTTGGAATCAAGTTATGAAGAGGACAGCCGTGCTCAACAGATTATTAGTGAATTAGTGGTGGCTCTAGACAACCATAACCACTACAAGTTCCAGCAAGGGCTTCTCCGCTACAAAGGTCGTCTCTACGTTGGGAGCTCAGGTGATTTCCGTCGCGATATTATTCGACAATTGCATGATTCCGCAGTTGGTGGGCATTCCGGAAGATTGGTAACATATAAGAGAGTGAAAAAGCACTTTTATTGGCCGGGTCTCAAGAGTCAAGTCACCTATTTTGTTAAAAGTTGTGACACGTGCCAGCGGTGCAAGTCCGAACACGTTGCTACGCCGGGGCTCTTACAACCGCTGCCTGTACCCACGGGGGCATGGAAAGATATAGCGATGGACTTCGTGGAGGGTTTGCCCAAGTCGGGTGGGAAAGATACTATCTTGGTGGTGGTAGACCGTTTCACCAAATACGGTCACTTCTTGTCCCTCTCCCACCTGTTCTCAGCAATGCAAGTGGCTCATATATTGCTTGATCAAGTTTTTAAACTCCATGGACTGCCGGAAACGATCGTGTCTGATCGGGATCGAGTATTTACCAGTCAAGTGTGGCGGGAACTATTTAATTCCTTCGGCACACAACTTCAGTTAAGTTCGGCCTACCATTCGCAATCCGACGGCCAATCAGAGCGGCTTAATCAGTGTCTGGAACACTATTTACGGGTGATGTGTTATCATCGTCCCGGCACTTGGACAAAATGGTTGAGTCTCGCGGAGCTATGGTATAATAGTGCTCATCACTCAGCTATCAATTGCTCACCCTTTGAAGCTATGTATGGCTATGTACCGCCATCGATTCCAGGATTAAGAGAGGAACAACCTTCTGTCGCGGTGGTAGCCGAGTACGCAACCCGTCATGCTTAAATGGTTCGACTCCTCACCAACTCTCTTTCACAGGCACAAAACCGAATGAAGGTCAACGCCGATAAGAAGAGGAGCGAGCGTGAGTTCAACATCAGGGATATGGTTTTCCTTAAACTTCAACCGTATAAGCAATCCACCTTGGCAATTCGATCTAACCTCAAGTTGGCAGCCAAGTATTTTGGCCCTTACAAGATTCTGTCTAAGATCGGTCATGTTGCCTACAAGCTAGAGCTACCACCATCTTGTAAGATACATCTGGTTTTTCACGTCTCTTTACTTAAAAAGAGAATTGGCGATGGGCAAGCTGTGGTCACTACCCCGCCATTGACAACTGCAGAAGGGGTGCTTAAATCAGAGCCGGAAGCTGTTCTTGGTCGTCGGTTGGTTAAACGAGAAAATCAAGCCGTGGTTCAGCTACTTATCAAATGGGCAAATCTTCACGATGATGATGCTACTTAGGAAGACTACAATGTCCTGAAGTCTCAGTTTCCATTGGTTATTGATCGGCTGAACTCAAATTCTTGAGACAAGAATTCTCTCTAGGAAGGTCGGATGTCACGTGCTCAATAAGGGGTCAATACCACGTGGCTAGATACGTGGCTAGTCGTTAGCATTTCCTATTATTCTGTCATTATTTGTTTATCATTATCTCTACGATAGTTAAGCATTATTTAAGTTTGAGTCATCTCCTATTATCCGGGAGGTTGTTGCTAGCGGATCATGGGTTAATGAAGAGCATTGGATTATTATCATCATCTATACTCTCTACTTCTCCTTCCTTCCTCGTACTCTTCTATTATTCTCCACCTTTCCCATTAAATTCTCCCTTCTAACACCCTAGATCGTTACAGTAGGACACTGCATCGGAGATCGGCGACAGTTTGTCAAGGGGAGCGACCCCCGACGTGCACGACCCCTCTGCGGAGAAGAGAACCCGAACTGCGGGTTTCAAGAAGAACCCGATGCGACGCAAGCAACTGTCGAAGACATGTGACGGCGAGGACAACCTCAATGTCTCTCCACCACCAGCGCTGTCACCCCACCTCCCCTCTTTGCACCCCGACGATGACGACAGGTGACAGGAGAACAAGACGGCGACAACATGTAAGTGTGAGCAGGCGGTTAGGAATTAGAACCTTGACGACGGTCCCATCGGGAGGCGGGGCCCCAGCAGAGGAGGTGCAGAGCGACAAGGTGGAGCAGGAAATCTAGGTGTCGATCTCGAGTTATCCCCGCCTTGGCCGTCATCTTCAAGCTCCGGAGGTCGTTGATCTCGAGCTCCTAAGGGGAAGACGAGGTGTCGGGCCCCTCGTTGCCGGTGACTTCTTGCCGTGACTGCTGCGATTCATCCTCTCGTCACGGTCGCCGGATTGAACTTGTTCGCCATCGGGGAAGAGGACGACTTGGTCCTATTCAATTTCAATTGTAATTGGAATGGGTTCTTACATGCAAAAAGCGAAGATGATTAGTGGCTGGATTTTTTTGTTGTTATATTTTTTTTGCTTTTATGTTAAATGGTATGCCCGGTTATATTAAATAGTATATCCGGTTATATTAAATAGTACGCCCAGTTATATTAAATGTTATGCCCGGTTATATCAAATGGTATGCCTAATTATATCGAATGATATGTCCGGTTATTTAAAATACTTATAATAAGAAAATTAAATTATTAATTAAATTATATATCAATGGTATGTCCGGTTATGTTAAATGGTATGCCCGGTTATATTAAACGGTATTCTCAATTATATCAAATGGTACGCTCATTTATACCGAACAATATGTCCGGTTATTTAAAATATTTATAATAAGAAAGTTATATAATTAATTAAATTATATATCAAATGGTATATCCAATTATATTAAATGGTATGCCCAGTTATGTCAAATGATATGTCGTGTTAAATAATTAATTTGATAATATTAATTGTGATTTTTCAGATGAATTTAATCAAAAATGTGTAAAAATGGTATATCCGATTATGTCAAATGGTATACCCGTTGTATCAAAAAGTATACCCGATTATGTCAAACTGGTATACTTATAATATAAAGTTAAATAATTAATTAAATAATATTTTTATTAAAAAATTTAGAAGTTAAATAAAAAAATACACCCAACCCCCACACAAACCTAGGCAACCCCCAATTGACATTATCATGCGTCCGTGTGGCCTCTAGTGCATTCCACTTTTAAATTTTTTTCCCTTGCTTTTCGAATTTATTACAATTCTGCCACTCCCCTTTTGTGAACCAGGACTGGTCCTGAATCTTATATCCAAGATCAAATTTGGTCCCCCGTCCGATGAGGCAGAGAGAAGAAAACATCAGGAAGAATGAACATGAAAAGAGCCGGTGCATGGTCAAAGTGTACCACAAACAACTAATACAATCCCTCAGAATAAGTTTTTTACTTTCGGTACATCCTATAGACTTAACCTAAACTACAACAACAACTCTTTATACATAGCAGGAGACAAATTTGAACCATAGACATTCTCAGCTCTTTAAAAAAATTGTGAAGAGTCGTCGCCACTATCCTACATCGGTTAGAGCACGAATTGGGATAAAAAAGAGATCATATAAAAATGCACGGGTTACAATGTAAAATTTATCTTTGCGCTTGGGACAATGACGCAGTTAATGAGGTACTAACCGAGGCGTGTCTATTGCTCATTGAAAACTATTTCCAACCCCCCGGCCTAGGTTCGCCCACGACCTTCGAGAATTTTTGGAAGGGCTCCCCTCGGGGTAAAGCTAGACCTGACCACGGTTCGAATTTGGACGAATTCAAATTCATCAAAACATTAAACCGTATTCAATTCTTCACAAGGCGAATCGAATACGAATTATGAATTTTCGAATTAGAATCGAATTAGAATCGAATTATAATCGAATTCGAATTCGAATTAATTCCAACGATGTTGAACATCTTGTGGAAAACGTTTTGGTTTCATGTTGTTTAATTTGCAAAAAATTTTCCAATCTTTTAGCAATTTTGGGCGAACCCATAATAAATTAAGTGCTTGTTTAATTGGTCCTAATGTAGAGTCTAAAGCTTTAATTCCATCTTGGGTACAAAGATTAAATATATGACATGCACATCTAATATGAAAATTTTTTCTTCCGAATCGTGTACAAAAAATTTCTAAATCTTTAACCATAACATTATTAGAACTTGCATTATCTAGAGAAACTGAAAATATTTTTGAACTAGATTATATTCTTGTAAAATAGTATGCAATATTTTATAACAATTATTCCCACTATGACTATCATCAAAAACTCTATATGCAATTATTCTTTTTTGTATATTCCATTCATTATCAATCCAATGACATGTAACACCAAAATATGAATGTGTTTGCCAATGATCACTCCATATATCACAATAAGAGAAGTAGCTCAAATTAGTAAACTTGAGGGAGAATTTATATAGCTCAAATTTTCAATAAGAGAAGTAGAGAATTGAGATTGGAATGTGTAAAATTTGAAGAATAAGAGGTGGTATTTATAGAGTTGGGAAGAAATTCTGAATTAAAAAAAAATTAAAAAGTACCAACAGTAAAAAAAACGGTAACCTAGGGATTAAAACGGTAACAAAAAAAATAGTAAAAGAAAATGGTAATTTGCCCCTGAAATTCAAATTACCCCCCTTTAATTCCCGCCCCCCCCTTTTTGAATTCGAATTCGAATTCGATACGAATCGAATTCTCAAAACGAATTCGAATTGAATTCGCCGGTTTGACGAATTACAAAAAACTTGAACCGTATTCAATTCTTATCATGACAAATTCGAATCAAATTTTTTTACGAATCGAATTATTATCGAATCGAATTATTATCGAATCGAATCGAATTTTTTACGAATCGAATCGAATCGAATCACGAATCGGATTCAATTCATGGCCAGGTCTAGGTAAAGCCCTACAATCTTTAGTAGATTTTTTTTAACTTGTTAATGTACCACAATTCGAGTAGCGATCTCTCCCTCCTCATCATTAAGAAGAAGAAGGAGACGAAGTAGCTACGAGTAATGGAGTCCCACCGGGGAATTGCTGTTCCCAATTGTCAAGCGCCCAATTGGAGATTAGGATTCAGATTGATAAAATTGGGGAATTGGGGAGAATTTAGGAAAGTGGGAAGAGAGAGAGAAAGAGGGAGAAAGAAGAGAAAGAAACATTAGTTTCTAATAGATTTGTGAAATCTCAACAATGCCTTAAGAGTTACTACTTAACTACTATAGTAAAACCTCTGTAAATAACCTCTCTAAATTGATTAAGAATCTTGGTCCTGAGTCGGGACCAGTGTTAAAATTTAATAACCGCTCTACCCTAATAACTAATACTTTTTGAGAAAATGCTAGTGTAAAATCTCGGTCCCAATTTTCGCATAAAATATTATTTTTTAATAAATACATATATTTTTACATACTTTACAAATTTGAAAAATATTTTAAGATGTTAGTTTGTGCTAGATTTACTTGTTTAGTAACTTTTATATCATCATTCGTCTTTTGAATTGTCTTCAAATGGTCCTTGTAATTGCTGTTTTGTTATAAAAAAATATTTTAATCGAGTTGTTGTGGATAAATTATTGTAGAACGTCGAAACGAACTTAGAAACGAGTCAGGATTGGTCGTCTCAAGAGCGATCGAACGAATAGGGAAGAAAGAAGAAATAGCGGGAAAAGAAAAATAAGAAATAGACCAGAGTAGATAGGAGAGAAAAGAATTAGTCGACGAGCAAGAAATTTATCGAGAATTAAGGAGAAGGGTAAAAGAGAAACATAAAAGATAAAAGCCATAAAGCTTTGGGTTTGATATGTTGTTTTTGTGGGTGTCTCTCCATGGCTGCCCAAGCTCCCCTTATTTAGGGAAAGACTCCTAACCTAGCTCCGGCATAATACGGAAAAATTTGGCTAATATAGGAAAATCTAACATAGAAAAATTCAATATTGGAAAACCTAATACATGAAGATCTAATACAAGAAAACCAATATAGGAAAATCTAATACAACTCTGGCCTACTTCCTAAGTCGTACTTCATGTTCATTGCCTCCTCTTTTCCCCAATAAGCCGCGAAAATCGTGCTGGAGCCCAAACTATCAAAATTTATATCCCAATTATGAACCCTTTATGTGACCAATGAGAATCCATGTAGTAGTTCAACTGAGTTCTCAATTTTCATATCGTTTAAATGATACTAGGCATTGATTTATGATCAGTTATTTCTCTTTCTAATTTTGTCCTCTAATTAGCTATTTGAGCTGGAGTGTACAAATTCACCACATTTTACTAGGAGGTTTTAATCAGTTCTATATCTTAATAATAAATTGTGTTTTGGACCACTGCAGATGCTGGGTAAGGCATTTGGAATTCCTGAAAATAGTGCAAGAACATACTCTGAAGCCAAGATTCGAGCTGGGTATACCGACTCTCTTTTATACGAAAAAACATCTTAAATGTTAATTTCATACTCATTCATGTATCGATTTATGATCGATTATTTCTCTTTCTAATTTTTTCCCCTCTTATTAAAAATATAACGTCGACAGTGTAATTTTTCAGGTTTCGAAACTTTGTTCAATGCTTTTGCAATCAATCAGACTCAACCTTGGTTCCGAAGGTTGGGACATTCTTGTTCCAGGAAATGCGGTTGGAACACTAGTCCAGGTACCCATTTAAATCTCATGATCAAGAAGATGGAGAAATCGTACTTCCATTGCACCAATATGTGGAATGTTCATATTACTTTTGGTTGGCGAGTCAGAATAGACTGTGTGCGAAGGGATTTGAGATTTTTTTTTTTCATTTTTTTTCAGAATCAGAATTTAACTCTAGTCCATTACTACCTGGGGCCATTTATTTATTTGTGATATGAGAATTCTTCCTTTACTCTATATGAAAATTGTATCCGTATAAAAATCTCGGTATTATAGAATTTTGCATCACGTACACGTTTTCAGATTAACGTGAAATTTATGAGTGTAATTCCATAATTTATGTTCTTAAATCTAAATTATAACACTTAGATCAAGTAACTAATGATATTATTCTAAGAGGTGTGAAGTTTTTTTTTATAAGTACAAATAAGTAATAAAGTGCGAAATCGATGCATCAACCAAAACTAAAACCAAATCCATATTGACTGAGTAATAAAGTGCGAGACCGATGCATCTACCAGCGTATGTCCTTACACATCAACCAAAACCGATGTTAAGTGAGGTGCACCTTGCCATGAGTAGGCTTCGATTTAGCTATCTTCGCCTTCTTCATTTCCTCCCTGCTAAAGAACCAAATCCATCATCATCATCCACAACTTTGAAGCCACCACTAATAAACTTGCAAAACAAGCGCAAAAATAGTATTATTAAACTCGTCATTACTTCAGCACCCAGTTCAAAGACACACTTTATCTAATAACGCACTTGGTTCCAATTCCAGCTTCGCGGGGGTCCCGTACCTTGTTTTAGTAGAGGAGACGCCGCAGACGGTCACCGGCGTGGGCCTGGAGGGGCAGCGGAGGCCAAGAAAGGGCTGCCTCCTCCCAGGAACAAACCCCACAAGTCATTGGCTTGCAGGGAGGAAGCAGAGGCGGGCTCCTCTGAGATTGGTGTCACATATTCAGGTTTATAGTGACAATAGGAAATAACTATGATGACTAATCTGTAATAAATTATAGTATAAGTAAAATAAAATCTCTCCAAAGTGATATTGTTGAAATCTGAAAAAATTATCACTTTATAGAGATTATCATATAAGAGAAATTTACGTTATTTTTACTAAAAAATATTTTTTCTGTATTCAAATTATCAAAAAAATTATAATTATTTATTTTACCATATCCAAGTCTCCAAAAAATATATTAATAACAATTACAATTATTATCTCATAAAAAGTTTCAATAGTTTTTGAATTTCTTATTCGGAGCTTGCACTATGAAAATTTAATAGATGCTAATGAATTACTTGATTTTCCATCTGAGCAAGAGATCTGCAACCTAGGTGGATGATAATGATAGTCACGAGATACCTAAAATCTCTGCTTATAACGTTATTTAAACACTATACTCCTGTTGGAGCAGAAAATTAATTCGCGGATTCGTTCGACCCTGTCTCGATAAAATAGTTGTATCTTCCTACTGGAGTATTCGATTGAGGCAATTCTAAAAGCTACAGAAAGATAAGATATAGATTCACAACTTTGTAGTTTAAAAATTTTCTTTGCCTTTTCATGCATTTTCATGCCTTTTCTTGCCTTTTATGGTCTTTTCATGCCTTTTCTTGCCTTTCCATGCCTTTCCATGCCTTTTCATGCCTTTTCATGCCTATTCTTTCCTTTTCTTGCATTTTCATGCCTTTTCATGCCTTTTCTTGCCTTTTCATGCCTTTTCTTGCCTTTTTTTGCCTTTTCTTACATTTTCTTGCCTTTTCATGCCTTTTCATACTTTTTCATGCCTTTTCTTGCCTTTTCATGCCTTTTCATGCCTTTTCTTGCCTTTTCATGCCTTTTCTTGCCTTTTCTTGCCTTTTCTTGCCTTTTCATGCCTTTTCATGCCTTTTCTCGCCTTTTCATGCCTTTTCTTGCCTTTTCATGCCTTTCCTTGCTTTTTCTTGGCTTTTCATGCCTTTTCTTGCCTTTTCTTGCCATTTCTTGGCTTTTCATGCCTTTTGATGACTTTTCATGCCTTTTCTTACCTTTTCATGCATTTCACGCCTTTTCTTACCTTTTCATGCCTTTTCATGCCTTTTCATGCCTTTTCTTACCTTTTCTTGTCTTTTCATGCCTTTTCTTGCCTTTTCTTGCCTTTTCATACCTTTTCTTGCCTTTTCATGCCTTTTCTTGCCTTTTCTTGTCTTTTCATGCCTTTTCTTGCCTTTTCATGCCTTTTCTTACCTATTCTTGCCTTTTCTTGCCTTTTCATGCCTTTTCATGCCTTTTCTTGCCTTTTCATGCATTTTCTTGCCTTTTCATGCCTTTTCTTGACTTTTCATGCCTTTTCATGTCTTTTCTTACCTTTTCATGCCTTTTTTTGCCTTTTCTCGCCTTTTCATGCATTTTCTTGGCTTTTATTGCCTTTTCTTTCCTTTTCATGCCTTTTCTTGCATTTTCATTCATTTTCATGCCTTTTCATGCCTTTTCTTTACTTTTCATGCCTTTTCTTGCCTTTCCTTGCCTTTCCATGCCTTTTCTTGCCTTTTCATGCCTTTTCTTGCCTTTTCATGCCTTTTCTTGCCTTTTCATGCATTTTCATGCCTTTTCAAGCCTTTTCTTGCCTTTTCATGCCTTTTCATGCCTTTTCATGCATTTTCTTTACTTTTCATGCCTTTTCTTGCCTTTCCATGCCTTTTCTTGCCTTTTCATGCCTTTTCTTGCCTTTTCATAACTTTTCATGCCTTTTCTTGCCTTTTCATGCCTTTTCTTGCCTTTTCTTGCCTTTTCATGCCTTTTCATGCCTTTTCTTGCCTTTTCAAGCCTTTTCTTGCCTTTTCATGCCTTTTCTTGCCTTTTCTTGTATTTTCTTGCCTTTTCATGCCTTTTCTTGCCTTTTCTTGAGTTTTCATGCCTTTTCTTGCCTTTTCATGCATTTTCTTGCCTTTTCATGCCTTTTCTTGCCTTTTCTTTCCTTTTCATGCCTTTTCTTGCATTTTCATTCCTTTTCATGCCTTTTCAAGCATTTTCTTTACTTTTGATGGCTATTCTTGCCTTTTCTTGCCTTTCCATGCCTTTTCTTGCCTTTTCATGCCTTTTCTTGCCTTTTCTTGCCTTTTCATGCCTTTTCTTGCCTTTTCATACCTTTTCATGCCTTTTCAAGCCTTTTTTTGCCTTTTCATGCCTTTTCATGCCTTTTATGGTCTTTTCATGCCTTTTCTTGCCTTTCCATGCCTTTCCATGCCTTTTCTTGCCTTTTCATGCCTTTTCTTTCATTTTCATGCCTTTTCATGCGTTTTCATGCCTTTTCTTGCCTTTTCATGCCTTTTCTTGCCTTTTTTTTGCCTTTTCTTGCATTTTCTTGCCTTTTCATGCCTTTTCATGCCTTTTCTTGCCTTTTCATGCTTTTTTTGCCTTTTCTTGCCTTTTCTTACCTTTTCATGCCTTTTCATGCCTTTTCTCGCCTTTTCATGCCTTTTCTTGCCTTTTCATGCCTTTTCTTGCTTTTTCTTGCCTTTTCATGCCTTTTCTTGCCTTTTCTTCGCTTTTCATGCCTTTTGATGACTTTTCTTGCCTTTTCTTACCTTTTCATGCATTTTCACGCCTTTTCTTGCCTTTTCATGCCTTTTCATGCATTTTCATGCCTTTTCTTACCTTTTCTTGTCTTTTCATGCCTTTTCTTGCCTTTTCATGCCTTTTCTTGCCTTTTCATGCCTTTTCTTGCCTTTTCTTGTCTTTTCATGCCTTTTCTTGCCTTTTCATGCCTTTTCTTGCCTTTTCATGCCTTTTCTTGCCTATTCTTGCCTTTTCATGCCTTTTCATACCTTTTCTTTCCTTTTCTTGCCTTTTCTTGCCTTTTTATGCCTTTTCTTGCCTTTTCTTGCCTTTTCAAGCCTTTTCTTACCTTTTCATGCCTTTTCTTGCCTTTTCTTGCCTTTTCATGCCTTTCTTACCTTTTCATGCCTTTTCTTGCATTTTCATTCCTTTTCTTGCCTTTTCAAGCGTTTTCTTTACTTTTCATGCCTTTTCTTGCCTTTTCTTGCCTTTCCATGCCTTTTGTTGCCTTTTCATGCCGTTTCTTGCCTTTTCTTTCCTTTTCTTGCCTTTTCATGCCTTTTCTTGCCTTTTCATGCCTTTTCATGCCTCTTTAAGCCTTTTCTTGCCTTTTCATGCCTTTTCATGCCTTTTCATGACTTTTCTTTAGTTTTCATGCCTTTTCATGCCTTTTCTTGCCTTTCCATGCCTTTTCTTGCCTTTTCATGCCTTTTCATGCCTTTTCATGCCTTTTCTTGCCTTTTCAAGCCTTTTCTTGCCTTTTCATGCCTTTTCTTGCCTTTTCTTGCACTTTCTTGCCTTTTCATGCCTTTTCTTGCCTTTTCTTGAGTTTTCATGCCTTTTCTTGCCTTTTCATGCATTTTCTTGCCTTTTCATGCCTTTTCTTGCCTTTTCTTTCCTTTTCATGCCTTTTCATGCATTTTCATTCCTTTTCATTCCTTTTCATGCGTTTTCAAGCCTTTTCTTTACTTTTCATGCCTTTTCTTGCCTTTTCATGCCTTTCCTTGCTTTTTCTTGCCTTTTCATGCCTTTTCTTGCCTTTTCTTGCCATTTCTTGGCTTTTCATGCCTTTTGATGACTTTTCTTGCCTTTTCTTACCTTTTCATGCATTTTCACGCCTTTTCTTGCCTTTTCATGCCTTTTCATGCCTTTTCATGCCTTTTCTTACCTTTTCTTGTCTTTTCATGCCTTTTCTTGCCTTTTCATACTTTTTCTTGCCTTTTCATGCCTTTTCTTGCCTTTTCTTGTCTTTTCATGCCTTTTCTTGCCTTTTCATGCCTTTTCTTGCCTTTTCATGCCTTTTCTTGCCTATTCTTGCCTTTTCTTGCCTTTTCATGCCTTTTCATGCATTTTCTTGCCTTTTCTTACCTTTTCATGCCTTTTTTTGCCTTTTCTTGCCTTTTCATGCATTTTCTTGGCTTTTATTGCCTTTTCTTTCCTTTTCATGCCTTTTCTTGCATTTTCATTCATTTTCATGCCTTTTCATGCCTTTTCTTTACTTTTCATGCCTTTTCTTGGCTTTTCTTGCCTTTCCATGCCTTTTCTTGCCTTTTCATGCCTTTTCTTGCCTTTTTTGCCTTTTCATGCCTTTTCTTGCCTTTTCATGCCTTTTCATGCCTTTTCAAGCCTTTTCTTGCCTTTTCATGCCTTTTCATGCCTTTTCTTTACTTTTCATGCCTTTTCTTGCCTTTCCATGCCTTTTCTTGCCTTTTCATAACTTTTCATGCCTTTTCTTGCCTTTTCATGCCTTTTCTTGCCTTTTCTTGCCTTTTCATGCCTTTTCATGCCTTTTCTTGCCTTTTCAAGCCTTTTCTTGCCTTTTCATGCCTTTTCTTGCCTTTTCTTGTATTTTCTTGCCTTTTCATCCCTTTTCTTGCCTTTTCTTGAGTTTTTATGACTTTTCTTGCCTTTTCATGCATTTTCTTGCCTTTTCATGCCTTTTTCTTGCCTTTTCTTGCCTTTTCATGCCTTTTCATGCCTTTTCTTGCCTTTTCATGCCTTTTCTTGCCTTTTCTTGCCTTTTCTTAATTTTCTTGCCTTTTCATCCCTTTTCTTGCCGTTTCTTGAGTTTTCATGCCTTTTCTTGCCTTTTCATGCATTTTCTTGCCTTTTCATGCCTTTTCTTGCCTTTTCTTTCCTTTTCATGCCTTTTCTTGCATTTTCATTCCTTTTCATGCCTTTTCAAGCCTTTTCTTTACTTTTGATGGCTTTTCTTGCCTTTTCTTGCCTTTTCATGCCTTTTCTTGCCTTTTCATGCCTTTTCTTGCCTTTTCATGCCTTTTCTTGCCTTTTCATACCTTTTCATGCCTTTTCAAGCCTTTTCTTGCCTTTTCATGCCTTTTCTTGCCTTTTCATGAATTTTCATGCCTTTTCTTGCCTTTTCATGCCTTTTCATGCCTTTTTTTGCCTTTTCATGCCTTTTCATGTCTTTTATGGTCTTTTCATGCCTTTTCTTACCTTTCCATGCCTTTCCATGCCTTTTCTTGCCTTTTCATGCCTTTTCTTTCATTTTCATGCCTTTTCATGCGTTTTCATGCCTTTTCTTGCCTTTTCATGCCTTTTCATGCCTTTTCTTGCCTTTTTTTTGCCTTTTCTTGCATTTTCTTGCCTTTTCATGCCTTTTCATGCTTTTTCATGCCTTTTCTTGCCTTTTCATGCCTTTTCATGCCTTTTCTTGCCTTTTCATGCTTTTTTTTTGCCTTTTCTTGCCTTTTCTTATCTTTTCATGCCTTTTCATGCCTTTTCTCGCCTTTTCATGCCTTTTCTTGCCTTTTCATGCCTTTTCTTGCTTTTTCTTGGCTTTTCATGCCTTTTCTTGCCTTTTCTTGCCATTTCTTGGCTTTTCATGCCTTTTGATGACTTTTCTTGCCTTTTCTTACCTTTTCATGCATTTTCACGCCTTTTCTTGCCTTTTCATGCCTTTTCATGCCTTTTCTTACCTTTTCTTGTCTTTTCATGCCTTTTCTTGCCTTTTCTTGCCTTTTCATACTTTTTCTTGCCTTTTCATGCCTTTTCTTGCCTTTTCTTGTCTTTTCATGCCTTTTCTTGCCTTTTCATGCCTTTTCTTACCTTTTCATGCCTTTTCTTGCCTATTCTTGCCTTTTCTTGCCTTTTCATGCCTTTTCATGCCTTTTCTTGCCTTTTCATGCATTTTCTTGCCTTTTCTTACATTTTCATGCCTTTTTTTGCCTTTTCTTGCCTTTTCATGCATTTTCTTGGCTTTTATTGCCTTTTCTTTCCTTTTCATGCCTTTTCTTGCATTTTCATTCATTTTCATGCCTTTTCATGCCTTTTCTTTACTTTTCATGCCTTTTCTTGGCTTTTCTTGCCTTTCCATGCCTTTTCTTGCCTTTTCATGCCTTTTCTTGCCTTTTTTGCCTTTTCATGCCTTTTCTTGCCTTTTCATGCCTTTTCATGCCTTTTCAAGCCTTTTCTTGCCTTTTCATGCCTTTTCATGCCTTTTCTTTACTTTTCATGCCTTTTCTTGCCTTTCCATGCCTTTTCTTGCCTTTTCATAACTTTTCATGCCTTTTCTTGCCTTTTCATGCCTTTTCTTGCCTTTTCTTGCCTTTTCATGCCTTTTCATGCCTTTTCTTGCCTTTTCAAGCCTTTTCTTGCCTTTTCATGCCTTTTCTTGCCTTTTCTTGTATTTTCTTGCCTTTTCATCCCTTTTCTTGCCTTTTCTTGAGTTTTCATGCCTTTTCTTGCCTTTTCATGCATTTTCTTGCCTTTTCATGCCTTTTCTTGCCTTTTCTTTCCTTTTCATGCCTTTTCTTGCATTTTCATTCCTTTTCATGCCTTTTCAAGCCTTTTCTTTACTTTTGATGGCGTTTCTTGCCTTTTCTTGCCTTTTCATGCCTTTTCTTGCCTTTTCATGCCTTTTCTTGCCTTTTCTTGCCTTTTCTTGTATTTTCTTGCCTTTTCATCCCTTTTCTTGCCGTTTCTTGAGTTTTCATGCCTTTTCTTGCCTTTTCTTTCCTTTTCATGCCTTTTCTTGCATTTTCATTCCTTTTCATGCCTTTTCAAGCCTTTTCTTTACTTTTGATGGCTTTTCTTGCCTTTTCTTGCCTTTTCATGCCTTTTCTTGCCTTTTCATGCCTTTTCTTGCCTTTTCATGCCTTTTCTTGCCTTTTTATGCCTTTTCTTGCCTTTTCATACCTTTTCATGCCTTTTCAAGCCTTTTCTTTCCTTTTCATGCCTTTTCTTGCCTTTTCATGAATTTTCATGCCTTTTCTTGCCTTTTCATGCCTTTTCATGCCTTTTCATGCCTTTTTTTGCCTTTTCATGCCTTTTCATGTCTTTTATGGTCTTTTCATGCCTTTTCTTACCTTTTCATGCCTTTTCATGCCTTTTCATGCCTTTTCTTACCTTTTCTTGTCTTTTCATGCCTTTTCTTGCCTTTTCTTGCCTTTTCATACCTTTTCTTGCCTTTTCATGCCTTTTCTTGCCTTTTCTTGTCTTTTCATGCCTTTTCTTGCCTTTTCATGCCTTTTCTTACCTATTCTTGCCTTTTCTTGCCTTTTCATGCCTTTTCATGCCTTTTCTTGCCTTTTCATGCATTTTCTTGCCTTTTCTTACCTTTTCATGCCTTTTCTTGACTTTTCATGCCTTTTCATGTCTTTTCTTACCTTTTCATGCCTTTTTTTGCCTTTTCTCGCCTTTTCATGCATTTTCTTGGCTTTTATTGCCTTTTCTTTCCTTTTCATGCCTTTTCTTGCATTTTCATTCATTTTCATGCCTTTTCATGCCTTTTCTTTACTTTTCATGCCTTTTCTTGCCTTTCCTTGCCTTTCCATGCCTTTTCTTGCCTTTTCATGCCTTTTCTTGCCTTTTCTTGCCTTTTCATGCCTTTTCTTGCCTTTTCATGCCTTTTCATGCCTTTTCAAGCCTTTTCTTGCCTTTTCATGCCTTTTCATGCCTTTTCATGCATTTTCTTTACTTTTCATGCCTTTTCTTGCCTTTCCATGCCTTTTCTTGCCTTTTCATGCCTTTTCTTGCCTTTTCATAACTTTTCATGCCTTTTCTTGCCTTTTCATGCCTTTTCTTGCCTTTTCTTGCCTTTTCATGCCTTTTCATGCCTTTTCTTGCCTTTTCAAGCCTTTTCTTGCCTTTTCATGCCTTTTCTTGCCTTTTCTTGTATTTTCTTGCCTTTTCATGCCTTTTCTTGCCTTTTCTTGAGTTTTCATGCCTTTTCTTGCCTTTTCATGCATTTTCTTGCCTTTTCATGCCTTTTCTTGCCTTTTCTTTCCTTTTCATGCCTTTTCTTGCATTTTCATTCCTTTTGATGCCTTTTCAAGCGTTTTCTTTACTTTTGATGGCTATTCTTGCCTTTTCTTGCCTTTCCATGCCTTTTCTTGCCTTTTCATGCCTTTTCTTGCCTTTTCTTGCCTTTTCATGCCTTTTCTTGCCTTTTCATACCTTTTCATGCCTTTTCAAGCCTTTTTTTGCCTTTTCATGCCTTTTCATGCCTTTTATGGTCTTTTCATGCCTTTTCTTGCCTTTTCATGCCTTTTCTTTCATTTTCATGCCTTTTCATGCGTTTTCATGCCTTTTCTTGCCTTTTCATGCCTTTTCTTGCCTTTTTTTTGCCTTTTCTTGCATTTTCTTGCCTTTTCATGCCTTTTCATGCCTTTTCTTGCCTTTTCATGCTTTTTTTGCCTTTTCTTGCCTTTTCTTACCTTTTCATGCCTTTTCATGCCTTTTCTCGCCTTTTCATGCCTTTTCTTGCCTTTTCATGCCTTTTCTTGCTTTTTCTTGCCTTTTCATGCCTTTTCTTGCCTTTTCTTGCCTTTTCTTCGCTTTTCATGCCTTTTGATGACTTTTCTTGCCTTTTCTTACCTTTTCATGCATTTTCACGCCTTTTCTTGCCTTTTCATGCCTTTTCATGCCTTTTCATGCCTTTTCTTACCTTTTCTTGTCTTTTCATGCCTTTTCTTGCCTTTTCATGCCTTTTCTTGCCTTTTCATGCCTTTTCTTGCCTTTTCTTGTCTTTTCATGCCTTTTCTTGCCTTTTCATGCCTTTTCTTGCCTTTTCATGCCTTTTCTTGCCTATTCTTGCCTTTTCATGCCTTTTCATACCTTTTCTTTCCTTTTCTTGCCTTTTCTTGCCTTTTTATGCCTTTTCTTGCCTTTTCTTGCCTTTTCATGCCTTTTCTTACCTTTTCATGCCTTTTCTTGCCTTTTCTTGCCTTTTCATGCCTTTCTTACCTTTTCATGCCTTTTCTTGCATTTTCATTCCTTTTCTTGCCTTTTCAAGCGTTTTCTTTACTTTTCATGCCTTTCCTTGCCTTTTCTTGCCTTTCCATGCCTTTTGTTGCCTTTTCATGCCGTTTCTTGCCTTTTCTTGCCTTTTCTTGCCTTTTCATGCCTTTTCTTGCCTTTTCATGCCTTTTCATGCCTCTTTAAGCCTTTTCTTGCCTTTTCATGCCTTTTCATGCCTTTTCATGCCTTTTCTTTAGTTTTCATGCCTTTTCATGCCTTTTCTTGCCTTTCCATGCCTTTTCTTGCCTTTTCATGCCTTTTCATGCCTTTTCATGCCTTTTCTTGCCTTTTCAAGCCTTTTCTTGCCTTTTCATGCCTTTTCTTGCACTTTCTTGCCTTTTCATGCCTTTTCTTGCCTTTTCTTGAGTTTTCATGCCTTTTCTTGCCTTTTCATGCATTTTCTTGCCTTTTCATGCCTTTTCTTGCCTTTTCTTTCCTTTTCATGCCTTTTCATGCATTTTCATTCCTTTTCATTCCTTTTCATGCGTTTTCAAGCCTTTTCTTTACTTTTCATGCCTTTTCTTGCCTTTTCATGCCTTTCCTTGCTTTTTCTTGCCTTTTCATGCCTTTTCTTGCCTTTTCTTGCCATTTCTTGGCTTTTCATGCCTTTTGATGACTTTTCTTGCCTTTTCTTACCTTTTCATGCATTTTCACGCCTTTTCTTGCCTTTTCATGCCTTTTCATGCCTTTTCTTACCTTTTCTTGTCTTTTCATGCCTTTTCTTGCCTTTTCATACTTTTTCTTGCCTTTTCATGCCTTTTCTTGCCTTTTCTTGTCTTTTCATGCCTTTTCTTGCCTTTTCATGCCTTTTCTTGCCTTTTCATGCCTTTTCTTGCCTATTCTTGCCTTTTCTTGCCTTTTCATGCCTTTTCATGCATTTTCTTGCCTTTTCTTACCTTTTCATGCCTTTTTTTGCCTTTTCTTGCCTTTTCATGCATTTTCTTGGCTTTTATTGCCTTTTCTTTCCTTTTCATGCCTTTTCTTGCATTTTCATTCATTTTCATGCCTTTTCATGCCTTTTCTTTACTTTTCATGCCTTTTCTTGGCTTTTCTTGCCTTTCCATGCCTTTTCTTGCCTTTTCATGCCTTTTCTTGCCTTTTTTGCCTTTTCATGCCTTTTCTTGCCTTTTCATGCCTTTTCATGCCTTTTCAAGCCTTTTCTTGCCTTTTCATGCCTTTTCATGCCTTTTCTTTACTTTTCATGCCTTTTCTTGCCTTTCCATGCCTTTTCTTGCCTTTTCATAACTTTTCATGCCTTTTCTTGCCTTTTCATGCCTTTTCTTGCCTTTTCTTGCCTTTTCATGCCTTTTCATGCCTTTTCTTGCCTTTTCAAGCCTTTTCTTGCCTTTTCATGCCTTTTCTTGCCTTTTCTTGTATTTTCTTGCCTTTTCATCCCTTTTCTTGCCTTTTCTTGAGTTTTCATGACTTTTCTTGCCTTTTCATGCATTTTCTTGCCTTTTCATGCCTTTTCTTGCCTTTTCTTTCCTTTTCATGCCTTTTCTTGCATTTTCATTCCTTTTCATGCCTTTTCAAGCCTTTTCTTTACTTTTGATGGCTTTTCTTGCCTTTTCTTGCCTTTTCATGCCTTTTCTTGCCTTTTCATGCCTTTTCTTGCCTTTTCTTGCCTTTTCTTAATTTTCTTGCCTTTTCATCCCTTTTCTTGCCGTTTCTTGAGTTTTCATGCCTTTTCTTGCCTTTTCATGCATTTTCTTGCCTTTTCATGCCTTTTCTTGCCTTTTCTTTCCTTTTCATGCCTTTTCTTGCATTTTCATTCCTTTTCATGCCTTTTCAAGCCTTTTCTTTACTTTTGATGGCTTTTCTTGCCTTTTCTTGCCTTTTCATGCCTTTTCTTGCCTTTTCATGCCTTTTCTTGCCTTTTCATGCCTTTTCTTGCCTTTTCATACCTTTTCATGCCTTTTCAAGCCTTTTCTTGCCTTTTCATGCCTTTTCTTGCCTTTTCATGAATTTTCATGCCTTTTCTTGCCTTTTCATGCCTTTTCATGCCTTTTCATGCCTTTTTTTGCCTTTTCATGCCTTTTCATGTCTTTTATGGTCTTTTCATGCCTTTTCTTACCTTTCCATGCCTTTCCATGCCTTTTCTTGCCTTTTCATGCCTTTTCTTTCATTTTCATGCCTTTTCATGCATTTTCATGCCTTTTCTTGCCTTTTCATGCCTTTTCATGCCTTTTCTTGCCTTTTTTTTGCCTTTTCTTGCATTTTCTTGCCTTTTCATGCCTTTTCATGCTTTTTCATGCCTTTTCTTGCCTTTTCATGCCTTTTCATGCCTTTTCTTGCCTTTTCATGCTTTTTTTTGCCTTTTCTTGCCTTTTCTTATCTTTTCATGCCTTTTCATGCCTTTTCTCGCCTTTTCATGCCTTTTCTTGCCTTTTCATGCCTTTTCTTGCTTTTTCTTGGCTTTTCATGCCTTTTCTTGCCTTTTCTTGCCATTTCTTGGCTTTTCATGCCTTTTGATGACTTTTCTTGCCTTTTCTTACCTTTTCATGCATTTTCACGCCTTTTCTTGCCTTTTCATGCCTTTTCATGCCTTTTCTTACCTTTTCTTGTCTTTTCATGCCTTTTCTTGCCTTTTCTTGCCTTTTCATACTTTTTCTTGCCTTTTCATGCCTTTTCTTGCCTTTTCTTGTCTTTTCATGCCTTTTCTTGCCTTTTCATGCCTTTTCTTACCTTTTCATGCCTTTTCTTGCCTATTCTTGCCTTTTCTTGCCTTTTCATGCCTTTTCATGCCTTTTCTTGCCTTTTCATGCATTTTCTTGCCTTTTCTTACCTTTTCATGCCTTTTTTTGCCTTTTCTTGCCTTTTCATGCATTTTCTTGGCTTTTATTGCCTTTTCTTTCCTTTTCATGCCTTTTCTTGCATTTTCATTCATTTTCATGCCTTTTCATGCCTTTTCTTTACTTTTCATGCCTTTTCTTGGCTTTTCTTGCCTTTCCATGCCTTTTCTTAACTTTCATGCCTTTTCTTGCCTTTTTTGCCTTTTCATGCCTTTTCTTGCCTTTTCATGCCTTTTCATGCCTTTTCAAGCCTTTCTTGCCTTTTCATGCCTTTTCATGCCTTTTCTTTACTTTTCATGCCTTTTCTTGCCTTTCCAAGCCTTTTCTTGCCTTTTCATAACTTTTCATGCCTTTTCTTGCCTTTTCATGCCTTTTCTTGCCTTTTCTTGCCTTTTCATGCCTTTTCATGCCTTTTCTTGCCTTTTCAAGCCTTTTCTTGCCTTTTCATGCCTTTTCTTGCCTTTTCTTGTATTTTCTTGCCTTTTCATCCCTTTTCTTGCCTTTTCTTGAGTTTTCATGCCTTTTCTTGCCTTTTCATGCATTTTCTTGCCTTTTCATGCCTTTTCTTGCCTTTTCTTTCCTTTTCATGCCTTTTCTTGCATTTTCATTCCTTTTCATGCCTTTTCAAGCCTTTTCTTTACTTTTGATGGCTTTTCTTGCCTTTTCTTGCCTTTTCATGCCTTTTCTTGCCTTTTCATGCCTTTTCTTGCCTTTTCTTGCCTTTTCTTGTATTTTCTTGCCTTTTCATCCCTTTTCTTGCCGTTTCTTGAGTTTTCATGCCTTTTCTTGCCTTTTCATGCATTTTCTTGCCTTTTCATGCCTTTTCTTGCCTTTTCTTTCCTTTTCATGCCTTTTCTTGCATTTTCATTCCTTTTCATGCCTTTTCTTTACTTTTGATGGCTTTTCTTGCCTTTTCTTGCCTTTTCATGCCTTTTCTTGCCTTTTCATGCCTTTTCTTGCCTTTTCATGCCTTTTCTTGCCTTTTTATGCCTTTTCTTGCCTTTTCATACCTTTTCACGCCTTTTCAAGCCTTTTCTTTCCTTTTCATGCCTTTTCTTGCCTTTTCATGAATTTTCATGCCTTTTCTTGCCTTTTCATGCCTTTTCATGCCTTTTCATGCCTTTTTTTGCCTTTTCATGCCTTTTCATGTCTTTTATGGTCTTTTCATGCCTTTTCTTGCCTTTCCATGCCTTTCCATGCCTTTTCTTGCCTTTTCATGCCTTTTCATGCGTTTTCATGCCTTTTCATGCGTTTTCATGCGTTTTCATGCCTTTTCTCGCCTTTTCATGCCTTTTCATGCCTTTTCTTGCCTTTTCATGCTTTTTTTTGCCTTTTCTTGCCTTTTCTTACCTTTTCATGCCTTTTCTCGCCTTTTCATGCCTTTTCTTGCCTTTTCATGCCTTTTCTTGCTTTTTCTTGCCTTTTCATGCCTTTTCTTGCCTTTTCTTGGCTTTTCATGCCTTTTGATGACTTTTCTTGCCTTTTCTTACCTTTTCATGCATTTTCACGCCTTTTCATGCCTTTTCATGCCTTTTCATGCCTTTTCTTACCTTTTCTTGTCTTTTCATGCCTTTTCTTGCCTTTTCTTGCCTTTTCATGCCTTTTCTTGCCTTTTCATGCCTTTTCTTGCCTTTTCTTATCTTTTCATGCCTTTTCTTGCCTTTTCATGCCTTTTCTTGCCTTTTCATGCCTTTTCTTGCCTATTCTTTCCTTTTCTTGCCT